>JAJEKV010000189.1:231705-559283 GCA_021234155.1 Isoetes taiwanensis | reverse complement strand
GCACTTGTCAACATGTCCAAAAGTGGTTAGGAGGCAGGACTTCGAAATCTGTTGGGTTCTACACCTTAGGTTGAATCATTTGTTGACAAACAAATTATTTGTAAAAGATTATTAGTAGACTTATACACTCATTGTAGCTTGGCATATTTTGAAGAATTTCACTCCATACTCACGGCCAACAAAAGTAAATCTCCAATGCATCTCTTTGATTGCCAACAACGGACTTGAAATCTGTTGGGTTTCACCCTCGCAGTTCGAATCCACATTGTTGGCGTACATGTTATAACATTATTATTGCATTGCACAAGAAGCATGAACCATATATTGCTAAAATATTCTCTTAGAGTTAAAGTAACATTCCAACATGTGTAGCACTTGTCAACATGACAAATTAGTAAAATTATTAGAGAGAGAGTGGTTAAGGAGACAGACTTGAAATCTGTTGGGTTCTATTGCGACAGGTTTGAATCAAATTGTTGTTGACGACAAATTATTTAAAAGATTATTAGTAGACTTATACACTCATTGTAGCTTGGCATATTTTGAAGAATTTCACTCCATACTCTGGTCAACAAAAGTAAATCTCCAATGCATCTCTTTGATTGTCAACATGTCAGAAGTGGTTAAGGAGACGGACTTGAAATCTGTTGGGTTTCACCCTCGCATGCGGGTTGAATCTTGTTGTTGACGTACATGTTATAACATTATTATTGCATTGCAAGAAGCATGAACCATATATTGCTAAAATATTCTCTTAGAGTTAAAGTAACATTATTTGTAGCACTTGTCAACATGTCCAGAGTGGTTAAGGAGGCAGGACTTGAAATCTGTTGGGTTCTACTTGCATGTGTTCGAATCCTTTGTTGTTGACGACAAATTATTTGTAAAAGATTATTAGTAGACTTATACACTCATTGTAGCTTGGCATATTTTGAAGAATTTCCTCCATACTCTGGCCAACAAAAGTAAATCTCCAATGCATCTCTTTGATTGTCAACATGTCCGAAAGTGGTTAAGGAGCGGACTTGAAAAATTTGTTGGGTTTCACCCTCTTGAGTTGAATCCTGTTGTTGACGTACATGTTATAACATTATTATTGCATTGCACAAGAAGCATGAACCATATATTGCTAAAATATTCTCTTAGAGTTAAAGGAACTTTAGTTGTAGCACTTGTCAACATGTCCAAAGTGGTTAAGGAGAGCAGGACTTGAAATCTGTTGGTTTCTACGAGGTTGAATCCTTTTGTTGACGACAAATTATTTGTAAAAGATTATTAGTAGACTTATACACTCATTGTAGCTTGGCATATTTTGAAGAATTTCCTCCATACTACGGTCAACAAAAGTAAATCTCAATGCATCTCTTTGATTGCCAACATGTCAGAAGTGGTTAAGGAGGCAGGACTTGAAATCTGTTGGGTTTCACCCTCGCGAGGTTCGAATCTGTTGTTGGCGTACATGTTATAACATTATTATTGCATTTGCAGTAAGAAGCATGAACCATATATTGTTAAAATTTTCTCTTAGAGTTAAAGGAACTTTATTTTGTAGCACTTGTCAACATGTCAGAGTGGTTAAGGAGGCGGACTTGAAATCTGTTGGGTTTTCACCCTCGCATGAGTTCGAATCACGTTGTTGGCGACAAATTATTTGTAAAAGATTATTAGTAGACTTATACACTCATTTAGCTTGGCATATTTTGAAGAATTTCCTGCAAAAATTTTGCATCTCTTTGAAGAATTTTAACTCCATACTCGGTCAACAAAAAGTAAATCTCCAATGCATCTCTTTGATTGCCAACATGTCAAATTAAGTGGTTAAGGAGACAGGACTTGAAATGGCATATTTTGAAGAATTTGGGTTTCACCCTAAAGGTGACTTGAAATCTATTGGGTTTAAATCTGTTGTTGACATACATGTTATAACATTATTATTGCATTGCACAAGAAGCATGAACCATATATTGTTAAAATTTTCTCTTAGAATTAAAGGAACTTTAGCTGTAGCACTTGTCAACATGTCCAAAGTGGTTAAGGAGGCGGACTTGAAATCTGTTGGGTTCTACCCTCGCAAGTTTGAATCACATTGTTGACGACAAATTATTTGTAAAAGATTATTAGTAGACTTATACACTCATTGTAGCTTGGCATATTTTGAAGAATTTCCTCCATATTCTGGCCAACAAAAAAGTAAATCTCCAATGCATCTCTTTGATTGTCAACATGTCCAGAAAGTGGTTAAGGAGACAGGACTTGAAATCTGTTGGGTTTCACCCTCCATGAGTTTGAATCCTGTTGTTGACATACATGTTATAACATTATTATTGCATTGCACAAGAAGCATGAACCATATATTGCTAAAATATTCTCTTAGAGTTAAAGGAACATTATTTGTAGCACTTGTCAACATGTCCGAGTGGTTAAGGAGCAGACTTGAAATCTGTTGGGTTCTACCTTGCAGGTTGAATCTTGTTGTTGGCGACAAATTATTTGTAAAAGATTATTAGTAGACTTATACACTCATTGTAGCTTGGCATATTTTGAAGAATTTCCTCCATACTACGGCCAACAAAAGTAAATCTCAATGCATCTCTTTGATTGTCAACATGTCCGGAAAGTGGTTAAGGAGACAAACTTGAAATCTGTTGGGTTTCACCCTGAGGTTCGAATCTGTTGTTGACGTACATGTTATAACATTATTATTGCATTACAAGAAGCATGAACCATATATTGCTAAAATTTTCTCTTAGAGTTAAAGGAACATTAGCTTAGCACTTGTCAACATGTCCAGAGTGGTTAAGGAGACGGACTTGAAATCTGTTGGGTTCTACGCACAGGGTTTGAATCACTATTTGTTGGCGACAAATTATTTGTAAAAGATTATTAGTAGACTTATACACTCATTGTAGCTTGGCATATTTTGAAGAATTTCCTCCATACTCTGGCCAACAAAAGTAAATCTCAATGCATCTCTTTGATTGTCAACATGTCCAGAAGTGGTTAAGGACTCCGGACTTGAAATCTGTTGGGTTTCACCCTCAAAGTTTGAATCTGTTGTTGGCGTACATGTTATAACATTATTATTGCTTATTGCCTCATTGCATTGGCATATATTGAAGAATTTAAAATATTAAGGAGTTAAAGTAAAATCTCATTCCATCTCTTTAGCACTTGTCCAACATGTCAGTGGTTAAGGAGGCGGACTTGAAATCTGTTGGGTTCTACCCCGGAGTTTGAATCCTGTTGTTGGCGACAAATTATTAAGATTATTTGTATTACACTGAAAAGCATGAACCATATTTTTGTGGTTAAAGTAAATTCAATGCATCTCTTTGATTGTCAACATGTCAAAGTGGTTAAGGAGACAGACTTGAAATCTGTTGGGTTCCACTTGAACTTTTGAATGGTTGACGACAAATTATATTTGTAAAAAGATTACCACATTTTGAAGTTTTCATCCGAATTTCCAGTCAACAACAAAAGCAAATCTCAATCCATCTTTGATTGCCAACATGAAACATGTTTATTATTTGTTTATGCATTGAAGAAGCATGAACCATATATTGTTTAAAATTTTCTCTTAGAGTTAAAGGAACATTTTTGTAGCACTTGTCAACATGTCCGAAAGTGGTTAAGGAGGCAGGACTTGAAATCTGTTGGGTTCTACCACGCAGGGTTTGAATCAATTGTTGGCGACAAATTATTTGTAAAAGATTATTAGTAGACTTATACACTCATTGTAGCTTGGCATATTTTGAAGAATTTCACTCCATACTCGGTCAACAAAAGTAAATCTCAATGCATCTCTTTGATTGCCAACATGTCCGAAAGTGGTGGTTAAGGAGCAGTAACTTGAACTTTTTATTTTTTGGGTTTCACCCTGGCGGAGTTAAAGGAAGTTCAAAATCTTTGGGAATCAATCATTGTTGGCGTACATGTTATAACATTATTATTGCATTACACAAGAAGCATGAACCATATATTGCTAAAATATTCTCTTAGAGTTAAAGGAATTTTAGCTGTAGCACTTGTCAACATGTCCGAAAGTGGTTAAGGAGCGGACTTGAAATCTGTTGGGTTCTCACCCTGTGAGGTTGAATCTGTTGTTGATGACAAATTATTTGTAAAAGATTATTAGTAGACTTTATACACTCATTGTAGCTTGGCATATTTTGAAGAATTTCACTCCATATTCGGCCAACAAAAAGTAAATCTCCAATGCATCTCTTTGATTGTCAACATGTCGAAAAGTGGTTAAGGAGACGGACTTGAAATCTATTGGGTTTCACCCTCGCAGTTCGAATCTTGTTGTTGGCGTACATGTTATAACATTATTATTGCATTGCACAAGAAGCATGAACCATATATTGCTAAAATATTCTCTTAGAGTTAAAGGAATTTTTAGTTTGTAGCACTTGTCAACATGTCCGAAAGTGGTTAAGGAGACGGACTTCGAAATCTGTTGGGTTCTACCACCGGGTTGAATCTGTTGTTGGCGACAAATTATTTGTAAAAGATTATTAGTAGACTTATACACTCATTGTAGCTTGGCATATTTTGAAGAATTTCACTCCATACTACGGCCAACAAAAGTAAATCTCCAATGCATCTCTTTGATTGTCAACATGTCAGAAAGTGGTTAAGGAGGCAGGACTTGAAATCTGTTGGGTTTCACCCTCGCAGTTTGAATCTGTTGTTGGCATTACATGTTATAACATTATTATTGCATTGCACAAGAAGCATGAACCATATATTGTTAAAATATTCTCTTAGAGTTAAAGGAACTTTAGCTGTAGCACTTGTCAACATGTCGAGTGGTTAAGGAGACAGGACTTGAAATCAACTGTTGGGTTCTACCCGCACGAGTTTGAATCATTGTTGACGACAAATTATTTGTAAAAGATTATTAGTAGACTTATACACTCATTGTAGCTTGGCATATTTTGAAGAATTTCACTCCATACTCTGGTCAACAAAAAGTAAATCTCCAATGCATCTCTTTGATTGCCAACATGTCCGAGTCGTTAAGGAGACAGACTTGAAATCTGTTGGGTTTCACCCTCGCAGGTTCGAATCCTGTTGTTGACGTACATGTTATAACATTATTATTGCATTGCGCAAGAAGCATGAACCATATATTGTTAAAATTTTCTCTTAGAATTAAAGGAACTTTAAGCTGTAGCACTTGTCAACATGTCCGAAAGTGGTTAAGGAGGCGGACTTGAAATCATTTGGGTTCTACCCGCGAGTTTGAATCATTTGTTGACGACAAATTATTTGTAAAAGATTATTAGTAGACTTATACACTCATTGTAGCTTGGCATATTTTGAAGAATTTCACTCCATACTCTGGTCAACAAAAAGTAAATCTCCAATGCATCTCTTTGATTGTCAACATGTCCGAGTGGTTAAGGAGACAGACTTGAAATCTGTTGGGTTTCACCCTCGCAGGTTCGAATCCTGTTGTTGACGTACATGTTATAACATTATTATTGCATTGCGCAAGAAGCATGAACCATATATTGTTAAAATTTTCTCTTAGAATTAAAGGAACTTTAGCTGTAGCACTTGTCAACATGTCCGAGTGGTTAAGGAGACAGACTTGAAATCTGTTGGGTTTCACCCTCGCAGGTTCGAATCCTGTTGTTGACGACAAATTATTTGTAAAAGATTATTAGTAGACTTATACACTCATTGTAGCTTGGCATATTTTGAAGAATTTCACTCCATACTCTGGTCAACAAAAAGTAAATCTCCAATGCGTCTCTTTGATTGTCAACATGTCCGAGTGGTTAAGGAGACAGACTTGAAATCTGTTGGGTTTCACCCTCGCAGGTTCGAATCCTGTTGTTGACGTACATGTTATAACATTATTATTGCATTGCACAAGAAGCATGAACCATATATTGCTAAAATATTCTCTTAGAGTTAAAGGAATTTTCAATTGTAGCACTTGTCAACATGTCCGAAAGTGGTTAAGGAGACGGACTTGAAATCTATTTGGTTGTACCCTCACGCATGTGTTTGAATCTAATTTGTTGACGACAAATTATTTGTAAAAGATTATTAGTAGACTTATACACTCATTGTAGCTTGGCATATTTTGAAGAATTTCACTCCTTACGGCCAACAAAAAGTAAATCTCAATGCATCTCTTTGATTGTCAACATGTCCGAAAAGTGGTTAAGGAGACAGACTTGAAATCTGTTGGGTTTCACCCTCATGAGTTTGAATCTTGTTGTTGACGTACATGTTATAACATTATTATTGCATTGCACAAGAAGCATGAACCATATATTGCTAAAATATTCTCTTAGAGTTAAAGGAATTTTTAGTTGTAGCACTTGTCAACATGTCCGAGTGGTTAAGGAGCAGGACTTGAAATCTGTTGGGTTCTACCACCACAGGTTTGAATCTTTTGTTGACTGACAAATTATTTGTAAAAGATTATTAGTAGACTTATACACTCATTTGTAGCTTGGCATATTTTGAAGAATTTCCTCCATACTCACGGCCAACAAAAGTAAATCTCAATGCATCTCTTTGATTGCCAACATGTCCGAAAGTGGTTAAGGAGGCGGACTTGAAATGTTGGGTTTCACCCTCAGGTTCGAATCCTGTTGTTGGCGTACATGTTATAACATTATTATTGCATTGCACAAGAAGCATGAACCATATATTGTTAAAATATTCTCTTAGAGTTAAAGGAACTTTAGTTGTAGCACTTGTCAACATGTCCAAAGTGGTTAAGGAGGCGGACTTGAAATCTGTTGGGTTTATTGCCGAGGTTTGAATCATTTGTTGGCGACAAATTATTTGTAAAAGATTATTAGTAGACTTATACACTCATTGTAGCTTGGCATATTTTGAAGAATTTCCTCCATATACGGCCAACAAAAAGTAAATCTCAATGCATCTCTTTGATTGTCAACATGTCCAGAAGTGGTTAAGGAGACAGACTTGAAATCTGTTGGGTTTCACCCTCGTGAGTTGAATCTTGTTGTTGACATACATGTTATAACATTATTATTGCATTGCACAAGAAGCATGAACCATATATTGCTAAAATATTCTCTTAGAGTTAAAGGAACATTAGAATTTGTAGCACTTGTCAACATGTCCAGAGTGGTTAAGAGACGGACTCAAAATCTGTTGGGTTCTACCGCACGTGGGTTGAATCTGTTGTTGACGACAAATTATTTTAAAAGATTATTAGTAGACTTATACACTCATTGTAGCTTGGCATATTTTGAAGAATTTCCTCCATACTCGGCCAACAAAAGTAAATCTCCAATGCATCTCTTTGATTGTCAACATGTCCGAAAGTGGTTAAGGGGGAGACGGACTTGAAATTTGTTGGGTTTCACCCTCATGAGGTTCGAATCACATTGTTGGCGTACATGTTATAACATTATTATTGCATTGCACAAGAAGCATGAACCATATATTGCTAAAATATTCTCTTAGAGTTAAAGGAACTTTAGCTGTAGCACTTGTCAACATGTCCGAGTGGTTAAGGAGACAGACTTGAAATCTGTTGGGTTGTACCTGCACAGGTTTGAATCCTGTTGTTGACGACAAATTATTTGTAAAAGATTATTAGTAGACTTATACACTCATTGTAGCTTGGCATATTTTGAAGAATTTCACTCCATACTACGGCCAACAAAAAGTAAATCTCAATGCATCTCTTTGATTGTCAACATGTAAAGTGGTTAAGGAGGCAGACTTGAAATCTGTTGGGTTTCACCCTCGTGAGTTGAATCTGTTGTTGACATTACATGTTATAACATTATTATTGCATTGCACAAGAAGCATGAACCATATATTGCTAAAATATTCTCTTAGAGTTAAAGGAACTTTAGTTGTAGCACTTGTCAACATGTCCAAGTGGTTAAGGAGGCCGGACTTGAAATCTGTTGGGTTTCACCCTCGCGGTTTGAATCTGTTGTTGACGACAAATTATTTGTAAAAGATTATTAGTAGACTTATACACTCATTGTAGCTTGGCATATTTTGAAGAATTTCACTCCATACTCTGGCCAACAAAAAGTAAATCTCCAATGCATCTCTTTGATTGTCAACATGTCCGAGTGGTTAAGGAGACAGACTTGAAATCTGTTGGGTTTCACCCTCATGAGTTCGAATCTTGTTGTTGGCATACATGTTATAACATTATTATTGCATTGCACAAGAAGCATGAACCAAATATTGCTAAAATATTCTCTTAGAGTTAAAGGAACTTTAACTGTAGCACTTGTCAACATGTCCGAGTGGTTAAGGAGACAGACTTGAAATCTGTTGGGTTCTACCTACACAGGTTCGAATCCTGTTGTTGACGACAAATTATTTGTAAAAGATTATTAGTAGACTTATACATTCATTGTAGCTCGGCATATTTTGAGGAATTTCACTATATACTGTGGCCAACAAAAAGTAAATCTCCAATGCGTCTCTTTGATTGTCAACATGTCCGAAAGTGGTTAAGGAGACAGGACTTGAAATCTGTTGGGTTTCACCCTCGAGGTTGAATCACATTTGTTGGCGTACATGTTATAACATTATTATTGCATTGCACAAGAAGCATGAACCATATATTGCTAAAATTTTCTCTTAGAGTTAAAGGAACTTTAGCTGTAGCACTTGTCAACATGTCCGAAAGTGGTTAAGGAGACAGACTTGAAATCATTGGGTTCTACCCTTGCGAGGTTGAATCCTGTTGTTGACGACAAATTATTTGTAAAAGATTATTAGTAGACTTATACACTCATTGTAGCTTGGCATATTTTGAAGAATTTCACTCCATACTCTGGCCAACAAAAAGTAAATCTCCAATCCATCTCTTTGATTGTCAACATGTCCGAGTGGTTAAGGAGACAGACTTGAAATCTGTTGGGTTTCACCCTCGCAGGTTCGAATCCTGTTGTTGACGTACATGTTATAACATTATTATTGCATTGCACAAGAAGCATGAACCATATATTGCTAAAATATTCTCTTAGAGTTAAAGTAACATTAGCTGTAGCACTTGTCAACATGTCCGAGTGGTTAAGGAGAAAGAAGTTGACTTCGAAATTTGTTGGGTTCTACACGCACGGAGTTTGAATCTGTTGTTGACGACAAATTATTTGTAAAAGATTATTAGTAGACTTATACACTCATTGTAGCTTGGCATATTTTGAAGAATTTCACTCCATACTCTGGCCAACAAAAAGTAAATCTCCAATGCATCTCTTTGATTGCCAACATGTCCGAATGGTTAAGGAGACAGACTTGAAATCTGTTGGGTTTTCACCCTCATGAGTTGAATCTGTTGTTGGCGTACATGTTATAACATTATTATTGCATTGCACAAGAAGCATGAACCATATATTGCTAAAATATTCTCTTAGAGTTAAAGTAACATTAGATGTAGCACTTGTCAACATGTCCGAGTGGTTAAGGAGATAGACTCGAAATCTGTTGGGTTCTACACCTTTAGGTTCGAATCCTTTTGTTGACGACAAATTATTTGTAAAAGATTATTAGTAGACTTATACACTCATTGTAGCTTCGCATATTTTGAAGAATTTCACTCCATACTGTGGCCAACAAAAAGTAAATCTCCAATGCATCTCTTTGATTGTCAACATGTCCAAAGTGGTTAAGGAGACTTGCGGACTTGAAATCTGTTGGTTTCACCCTCATGAGTCGAATCCATCTCTTTGTTGACGTATATGTTATAACATTATTATTGCATTGCACAAAATTATTAAGCATGAACCATATATTGCTAAAATTTTCTCTTAGAGTTAAAGGAACTTTAGTTGTAGCACTTGTCAACATGTCCAAAGTGGTTAAGAGGCGGACTTGAAATCTGTTGGTAAAATATTTTCACCAACTCGAAAGTGGAGTTTGAATCATTTTGTTGTTGATGACAAATTATTTGTAAAAGATTATTAGTAGACTTATACACTCATTGTAGCTTGGCATATTTTGAAGAATTTCCTCCATATTACGGTCAACAAAAAGTAAATCTCAATGCATCTCTTTGATTGCCAACATGTCCAGGAGTGGTTAAGGAGACAGACTTGAAATCTGTTGGGTTTCACCCTGGGAGTTCGAATCTTGTTGTTGACGTACATGTTATAACATTATTATTGCATTGCACAAGAAGCATGAACCATATATTGCTAAAATATTCTCTTAGAGTTAAAGTAACATTACATGTAGCACTTGTCAACATGTCCAAAGTGGTTAAGGAGCGGACTTCGAAATCTGTTGGGTTCTACCTGCACGGTTTGAATCCTGTTGTTGACGACAAATTATTTGTAAAAGATTATTAGTAGACTTATACACTCATTGTAGCTTGGCATATTTTGAAGAATTTCCTCCATACTCTACGGCCAACAAAAGTAAATCTCCAATGCATCTCTTTGATTGTCAACATGTCCAGAAGTGGTTAAGGAGGCGGACTTGAAATCTGTTGGGTTTCACCCTCGCAGGGTTGAATCACATTTGTTGGCGTACATGTTATAACATTATTATTGCATTGCACAAGAAGCATGAACCATATATTGTTAAAATTTTCTCTTAGAGTTAAAGGAACATTAGCTGTAGCACTTGTCAACATGTCCAAGTGGTTAAGGAGACAGACTTGAAATACTGTTGGGTTCTACACCCTTGCAGTTGAATCCTGTTGTTGACGACAAATTATTTGTAAAAGATTATTAGTAGACTTATACACTCATTGTAGCTTGGCATATTTTGAAGAATTTCCTCCATACTCGGTCAACAAAAGTAAATCTCAATGCATCTCTTTGATTGTCAACATAAAGAAAGTGGTTAAGGAGACGGACTTGAAATCTATTGGGTTTCACCCTCGCGAGGTTCGAATCTGTTGTTGACATACATGTTATAACATTATTATTGCATTGCACAAAGAAGCATGAACCATATATTGCTAAAATATTCTCTTAGAGTTAAAGGAACTTTAGCTGTAGCACTTGTCAACATGTCCAGAAGTGGTTAAGGAGGGCGGACTTGAAATCTGTTGGGTTCTACGCAGGAGTTTGAATCTTTTGTTGACGACAAATTATTTTAAAAGATTATTAGTAGACTTATACACTCATTGTAGCTTGGCATATTTTGAAGAATTTCCTCCATACTCGGCCAACAAAAAGTAAATCTCCAATGCATCTCTTTGATTGTCAACATGTCCGAAAGTGGTTAAGGAGACAGACTTGAAATTTGTTGGGTTTCACCCTCGCGGAGTTCGAATCTGTTGTTGGCGTACATGTTATAACATTATTATTGCATTGCACAAGAAGCATGAACCATATATTGCTAAAATATTCTCTTAGAGTTAAAGTAACATTTGCATATTTTAGCACTTGTCAACATGTCAGAAGTGGTTAAGGAGACAGGACTCGAAATCTGTTGGGTTCTAGGCATTTTGAATCTTTTGTTGGCGACAAATTATTTGTAAAAGATTATTAGTAGACTTATACACTCATTGTAGCTTGGCATATTTTGAAGAATTTCACTCCATACTACGGCCAACAAAAGTAAATCTCCAATGCATCTCTTTGATTGTCAACATGTCCAGAGTGGTTAGGAGACGGACTTGAAATCTGTTGGGTTTCACCCTCGCAGAGTTCGAATCTTGTTGTTGACGTACATGTTATAACATTATTATTGCATTGCACAAGAAGCATGAACCACATATTGCTAAAATATTCTCTTAGAGTTAAAGGAACTTTTAGTTGTAGCACTTGTCAACATGTCCGAAAGTGGTTAAGGAGACAGACTTCGAAATCTGTTGGGTTCTACCCTTGCAGTTTGAATCATTGTTGACGACAAATTATTTGTAAAAGATTATTAGTAGACTTATACACTCATTGTAGCTTGGCATATTTTGAAGAATTTCCTCCATACTCTGGCCAACAAAAGTAAATCTCCAATGCATCTCTTTGATTGCCAACATGTCAGAGATTGGTTAAGGAGCGGACTTGAAATCTGTTGGGTTTCACCCTCATGAGTTGAATCTTGTTGTTGACGTACATGTTATAACATTATTATTGCATTGCACAAGAAGCATGAACCATATATTGCTAAAATATTCTCTTAGAGTTAAAGTAACATTAGTCTGTAGCACTTGTCAACATGTCGAAGTGGTTAAGGAGACGGACTTGAAATCTGTTGGGTTCTACACACGAGTTTGAATCCTTGTTGTTGACGACAAATTATTTGTAAAAAATTATTAGTAGACTTATACACTCATTGTAGCTTGGCATATTTTGAAGAATTTCCTCCATACTCACGGCCAACAAAAAGTAAATCTCAATGCATCTCTTTGATTGTCAACATGTCCAGAGTGGTTAAGGAGGCGGACTTGAAATGTTTGGGTTTTCACCCTCATGAGTTCGAATCACGTTGTTGACATACATGTTATAACATTATTATTGCATTGCACAAGAAGCATGAACCATATATTGCTAAAATATTCTCTTAGAGTTAAAGGAACTTTTAAAGTAGCACTTGTCAACATGTCCGAGTGGTTAAGGAGGCAGGACTTGAAATCTTGTTGGGTTCTACCCTCGGGAAGTTGAATCTGTTGTTGACGACAAATTATTTGTAAAAGATTATTAGTAGACTTATACACTCATTGTAGCTTGGCATATTTTGAAGAATTTCACTCCATACTGGCCAACAAAAGTAAATCTCAATGCATCTTTTGATTGTCAACATGTCCAAAGTGGTTAAGGAGACGGACTTGAAATCTGTTGGGTTTCACCCTCATGAGGTTCGAATCTTGTTGTTGACGTACATGTTATAACATTATTATTGCATTGCACAAGAAGCATGAACCATATATTGCTAAAATATTCTCTTAGAGTTAAAGGAACATTAGTTTGTAGCACTTGTCAACATGTCCCAAAGTGGTTAAGGAGGCAGGACTTGAAATCTGTTGGGTTCTATTGTTAAATCTTTTGTTGACGACAAATTATTTGTAAAAGATTATTAGTAGACTTATACACTCATTGTAGCTTGGCATATTTTGAAGAATTTCCTCCATACTCTGGCCAACAAAAAGTAAATCTCAATCATCTCTTTGATTGTCAACATGTCCGAAAGTGGTTAAGGAGACGGACTTGAAATCTGTTGGGTTTCACCCTCGCGGGAGTTCGAATCCTTGTTGTTGGCGTACATGTTATAACATTATTATTGCATTCAAGAAATGAACCATATATTGCTAAAATATTCTCTTAGAGTTAAAGGAACATTTTTTTGTAGCACTTGTCAACATGTGAAAGTGGTTAAGGAGACGGACTTGAAATCTGTTGGGTTCTACACCATGGTTGAATTGTTGTTGACGACAAATTATTTGTAAAAGATTATTAGTAGACTTATACACTCATTGTATATTTTGAAGAATTTCACTCCATACTCTGGCCAACAAAAGTAAATCTCCAATGCATCTCTCTCATTGTCAACATGTCTGAGTGGTTAAGGAGACAGACTAGAAATCTGTTGGGTTTCACCCTGCGGAGTTGAATCTGTTGTTGACGTACAAGTTATAATATTATTATTGCATTGCGCAAGAAGCATGAACCATATATTGCTAAAATATTCTCTTAGAGTTAAAGGAACTTTAGCTGTAGCACTTGTCAACATGTCCGAGTGGTTAAGGAGACATACTCGAAATCTGTTGGGTTTTACTTGCACAGGTTCGAATCTTGTTGTTGACGACAAATTGTTTGAAAAAGATTATTAGTAGACTTATACATTCATTGTAGCTTGGCATATTTTGAAGAATTTCACTCCATATTCTCGCCAACAAAAAGTAAATCTCCAATGCGTCTCTTTGATTGTCAACATGTCCAGAGTGGTTAAGGAGACGGACTTGAAATCATTTGGGTTTCACCCTCGTGAGTTGAATCCTGTTGTTGACATACATGTTATAACATTATTATTGCATTGCACAAGAAGCATGAACCATATATTGCTAAAATATTCTCTTAGAGTTAAAGGAACATTAGTTGTAGCACTTGTCAACATGTCCGAGTGGTTAAGGAGACAGACTTGAAATCTGTTGGGTTCTACCATTTGGTTGAACAAATCCGAGGTTTGAACTGTTGTTGGCGACAAATTATTTGTAAAAAGATTATTAGTAGACTTATACACTCATTGTAGCTTGGCATATTTTGAAGAATTTCACTCCATTCTTGGTCAACAAAAAGTAAATCTCCAATGCATCTCTTTGTCAACAAAAGTGGTTAAGGAACAGACTTGAAATCATTTGGGTTTTCGCAGGAAATCTTGTTGTTGGCGTACATGTTATAACATTATTCAAGAAGCATGAACCATATATTGCTAAAATATTCTCTTAGAGTTAAAAGGAACATTAGGTTGTAGCACTTGTCAACATGTCCCGAAAGTGGTTAAGGAGGCGGACTTGAAATCATTGGGTTTACCCGTTAGTTTTGAATCTGTTGTTGACGACAAATTATTTGTAAAAGATTATTAGTAGACTTATACACTCATTGTAGCTTGGCATATTTTGAAGAATTTCCTCCATTGGGTTTTAAAATCTCAACCCATCTCTTTGATTGTCAACATGTCCAGAAGTGGTTAAGGAGACGGACTTGAAATCTGTTGGGTTTCACCCTCGCAGGTTCGAATCCTGTTGTTGACATAAATGTTATAACATTATTATTGCATTGCACAAGAAGCATGAACCATATATTGCTAAAATATTCTCTTAGAGTTAAAGGAACTTTAGTTGTAGCACTTGTCAACATGTCCAAGTGGTTAAGGAGACGGACTTGAAATCTGTTGGGTTCTACACCGCGAGGTTTGAATCATTGTTGACGACAAATTATTTGTAAAAAGATTATTAGTAGACTTATACACTCATTGTAGCTTGGCATATTTTGAAGAATTTCCTCCATACTCGGCCAACAAAAGTAAATCTCAATGCATCTCTTTGATTGTCAACATGTCCGAAAGTGGTTAAGGAGACAGACTTGAAATCTGTTGGGTTTCACCCTCGCTGAGTTCGAATCCTGTTGTTGACGTACATGTTATAACATTATTATTGCATTGCACAAGAAGCACGAACCATATATTGCTAAAATATTCTCTTAGAGTTAAAGTAACATTAGCTGTAGCACTTGTCAACATGTCCGAAAGTGGTTAAGGAGCTTGAAATCAAAATCTTGGGTTCTACCGCACGGGTTGAATCTTTTGTTGACGACAAATTATTTGTAAAAGATTATTAGTAGACTTATACACTCATTGTAGCTTGGCATATTTTGAAGAATTTCACTCCATACTCTGGTCAACAAAAGTAAATCTCCAATGCATCTCTTTGATTGTCAACAAAGATTAAGTGGTTAAGGAGGCGGACTTGAAATCTGTTGGGTTTCACCCTCGCGAGTTCGAATCATTTGTTGACGTACATGTTATAACATTATTATTGCATTGCACAAGAAGCATGAACCATATATTGCTAAAATATTCTCTTAGAGTTAAAGGAACTTTTAGTTTGTAGCACTTGTCAACATGTCAGAAAGTGGTTAAGGAGGCAGGACTTGAAATCTGTTGGGTTCTACCTTTGCGAGTTTGAATACTTTTGTTGGCGACAAATTATTTGTAAAAGATTATTAGTAGACTTATACACTCATTGTAGCTTGGCATATTTTGAAGAATTTCCTCCATACTCTACGGCCAACAAAAGTAAATCTCAATGCATCTCTTTGATTGCCAACATGTCCAGAAGTGGTTAAGGAGACAGACTTGAAATCTGTTGGGTTTCACCCTCGCATGAGGTTCGAATCCTGTTGTTGACGTACAAGTTATAATATTATTATTGCATTGCACAAGAAGCATGAACCATATATTGCTAAAATATTCTCTTAGAGTTAAAGGAACTTTAGCTGTAGCACTTGTCAACATGTCCGAGTGGTTAAGGAGACAGACTTGAAATCTGTTGGGTTTCACCCTCGCAGGTTCGAATCCTGTTGTTGACGACAAATTATTTGTAAAAGATTATTAGTAGACTTATACACTCATTGTAGCTTGGCATATTTTGAAGAATTTCACTCCATATTCTGGCCAACAAAAAGTAAATCTCCAATGCATCTCTTTGATTGTCAACATGTCCAGAAAGTGGTTAAGGAGACGGACTTGAAATCTGTTGGGTTTCACCCTCGCGAGTTCGAATCTGTTGTTGGCGCATACATGTTATAACATTATTATTGCATTGCACAAGAAGCATGAACCATATATTGCTAAAATATTCTCTTAGAGTTAAAGGAACATTATTTTGTAGCACTTGTCAACATGTCCAAAGTGGTTAAGGAGATGACTTGAAATGTTGGGTTCTTGACGCACGGGTTTGAATTATTGTTGACGACAAATTATTTGTAAAAATTATTAGTAGACTTATACACTCATTGTAGCTTGGCATATTTTGAAGAATTTCACTCCATACCGGCCAACAAAAGTAAATCTCAATGCATCTCTTTGATTGCCAACATGTCCAGAAGTGGTTAAGGAGACGGACTTGAAATCTGTTGGGTTTCACCCTCGCAGTTGAATCATGTTGTTGGCGTACATGTTATAACATTATTATTGCATTGCATTGCCACAAGAAGCATGAACCATATATTGCTAAAATTTTCTCTTAGAGTTAAAGGAACTTTAGTTGTAGCACTTGTCAACATGTCCAAAGTGGTTAAGGAGAGGACTTGAAATCTGTTGGGTTTTCACCGCATAGTTGAATCTGTTGTTGACGACAAATTATTTTAAAAGATTATTAGTAGACTTATACACTCATTGTAGCTTGGCATATTTTGAAGAATTTCACTCCATACTCACGGCCAACAAAAAGTAAATCTCCAATGCATCTCTTTGATTGTCAACATGTCCGAAAGTGGTTAAGGAGACAGACTTGAAATTTGTTGGGTTTCACCCTCGCGAGGTTCGAATCTTTAAACATTTTGTTGGCATACATGTTATAACATTATTATTGCATTGCACAAGAAGCATGAACCATATATTGCTAAAATATTCTCTTAGAGTTAAAGGAACTTTAGTTTGTAGCACTTGTCAACATGTCCGAAAGTGGTTAAGGAGGCAGGACTTGAAATCTGTTGGGTTCTACCCGCGAGGTTGAATCCTTTTGTTGACGACAAATTATTTGTAAAAGATTATTAGTAGACTTATACACTCATTGTAGCTTGGCATATTTTGAAGAATTTCCTCCATACTCTCGGCCAACAAAAGTAAATCTCCAATGCGTCTCTTTGATTGTCAACATGTCCAGAAGTGGTTAAGGAGGCAGGACTTGAAATCTGTTTGGGTTTCACCCTCGCAGTTGAATCTGTTGTTGGCGCATATGTACATGTTATAACATTATTATTGCATTGCACAAGAAGCATGAACCATATATTGCTAAAATATTCTCTTAGAGTTAAAGGAACTTTAGTTGTAGCACTTGTCAACATGTCCGAAAGTGGTTAAGGAGGAGGGACTTGAAATCTGTTGGGTTCTACACGCCAAGGTTTGAATCTGTTGTTGGCGACAAATTATTTGTAAAAGATTATTAGTAGACTTATACACTCATTGTAGCTTGCTCTGGTCAACAAAAAGTAAATCTCCAATGCATCTCTTTGATTGCCAACATGTCCGAGTCGTTAAGGAGATAGACTTGAAATCTGTTGGGTTTCACCCTCGTGAGGTTGAATCTTGTTGTTGGCGTACATGTTATAACATTATTATTGCATTGCACAAGAAGCATGAACCACATATTGCTATAATATTCTCTTAGAGTTAAAGGAACATTTATTTGTAGCACTTGTCAACATGTCAGAAAGTGGTTAAGGAGACAGACTTAAAATCTGTTGGGTTCTACGCACAGGGTTTGAATCTGTTGTTGGCGACAAATTATTTGTAAAAGATTATTAGTAGACTTATACACTCATTGTAGCTTGGCATATTTTGAAGAATTTCACTCCATACTACGGCCAACAAAAAGTAAATCTCCAATGCATCTCTTTGATTGCCAAAGAAGTGGTTAAGGAGACAGACTTGAAATCTGTTGGGTTTCACCCTCGCAGGTTCGAATCCTGTTGTTGACGTACAAGTTATAATATTATTATTGCATTGCGCAAGAAGCATGAACCATATATTGGTAAAATATTCTCTTAGAGTTAAAGGAACGTTAGCTGTAGCACTTGTCAACATGTCCGAGTGGTTAAGGAGACAGACTTGAAATCTGTTGGGTTCTACACCGCACGAGTTTGAATCCTTTTGTTTGACAAATTATTAAAAAAAAGATTATTAGTAGACTTATACACTCATTGCTTGGCATATTTTGAAGAATTTCACTCCATACTACGGTCAACAAAAGTAAATCTCAATGCATCTCTTTGATTGTCAACATGTCCGAAGTGGTTAAGGAGGCGGACTTGAAATCTGTTGGGTTTCACCCTCGGGGTTGAATCTCGTTGTTGACGTACATGTTATAACATTATTATTGCATTGCGCAAGAAGCATGAACCATATATTGGTAAAATATTCTCTTAGAGTTAAAAGAACATTAGTTGTAGCACTTGTCAATATGTCCGAGTGGTTAAGGAGACAGATATAGGATGGTTTTGAAATCTGTTGGGTTCTACCCGCGAAGTTTGAATTTTGTTGTTGACGACAAATTATTTGTAAAAGATTATTAATAGACTTATAAATGCATTGTAGCTCGGCATATTTTGAAGAATTTCACTCCATACTCTGGCCAACAAAAAGTAAATCTCAATGCATCTCTTTGATTGTCAACATGTCCAAAGTGGTTAAGGAGACAGGACTTGAAATCTGTTGGGTTTCACCCTCGTAATTGTTGAATCTTGTTGTTGACATACATGTTATAACATTATTATTGCATTGCACAAGAAGCACGAACCATATATTGCTAAAATATTCTCTTAGAGTTAAAGTAACATTAGCTGTAGCACTTGTCAACATGTCCGAGTGGTTAAGGAGACAGACTTGAAAAAATTGTTGGGTTCTACCTTGCACAGGTTTGAATCCTGTTGTTGACGACAAATTATTTGTAAAAGATTATTAGTAGACTTATACACTCATTGTAGCTTGGCATATTTTGAAGAATTTCACTCCATACTCTGGCCAACAAAAAGTAAATCTCCAATGCATCTCTTTGATTGCCAACATGTCCGAGTGGTTAAGGAGACAGACTTGAAATCTGTTGGGTTTCACCCTCGCAGGTTCGAATCCTGTTGTTGACGTACATGTTATAACATTATTATTGCATTGCACAAGAAGCATGAACCATATATTGCTAAAATATTCTCTTAGAGTTAAAGGAACTTTAGTTGTAGCACTTGTCAACATGTCCGAGTGGTTAAGGAGATAGACTTGAAATCTGTTGGGTTCTACCTTCACAGGTTCGAATCCTGTTGTTGACGACAAATTATTTGTAAAAGATTATTAGTAGACTTATACACTCATTGTAGCTTGGCATATTTTGAAGAATTTCACTCCATACTCTGGCCAACAAAAAGTAAATCTCCAATGCATCTCTTTGATTGCCAACATGTCCGAGTGGTTAAGGAGATAGACTTGAAATCTGTTGGGTTTCACCCTCGCAGGTTCGAATCCTGTTGTTGACGTACATGTTATAACATTATTATTGCATTGCACAAGAAGCATGAACCATATATTGCTAAAATATTCTCTTAGAGTTAAAGGAACTTTATTTTGTAGCACTTGTCAACATGTCGAAAGTGGTTAAGGAGACGGACTTGAAATCTATGTTGGGTTCTACCTCGCTGAGTTTGAATCCTCATTGTTGACGACAAATTATTTGTAAAAATTATTAGTAGACTTATACACTCATTGTAGCTTGGCATATTTTGAAGAATTTCACTCCATACTCTGGCCAACAAAAAGTAAATCTCCAATGCATCTCTTTGATTGTCAACATGTCCGAGTGGTTAAGGAGACAGACTTGAAATCTGTTGAGTTTGACCCTTGCAGGTTCGAATCCTGTTGTTGACGTACATGTTATAACATTATTATTGCATTGCACAAGAAGCATGAACCATATATTGTTAAAATTTTCTCTTAGAGTTAAAGGAACATTAGCTGTAGCACTTGTCAACATGTCTGAGTGGTTAAGGAGACAGACTTGAAATCTGTTTAACAGGTTTGAATCACATTGTTGACGACAAATTATTTGTAAAAGATTATTAGTAGACTTATACACTCATTGGCATATTTTGAAGAATTTCCTCCATACTCTGGCCAACAAAAAGTAAATCTCAATGCATCTCTTTCATTGTCAACATGTCCGAGTGGTTAAGGAGACAGACTTGAAATCTGTTGGGTTTCACCCTCGCAGGTTCGAATCCTGTTGTTGACGTACATGTTATAATATTATTATTGCATTGCACAAGAAGCATGAACCATATATTGCTAAAATATTCTCTTAGAGTTAAAGGAACTTTAGCTGTAGCACTTGTCAACATGTCCGAGTGGTTAAGGAGACAGATTTTGAAATCGTTTGGGTTCTACCGCATTGAGGTTCGAATACTTTTGTTGACGACAAATTATTTGTAAAAGATTATTAGTAGACTTATACACTCATTGTAGCTTGGCATATTTTGAAGAATTTCACTCCATACTCGGCCAACAAAAAAGTAAATCTCAATGCATCTCTTTGATTGTCAACATGTCCGAGTGGTTAAGGAGACAGACTTGAAATCTGTTGGGTTTCACCCTCGCAGGTTCGAATCCTGTTGTTGACGTACATGTTATAACATTATTATTGCATTGCACAAGAAGCATGAACCATATATTGCTAAAATATCCTCTTAGAGTTAAAGTAACATTAGCTGTAGCACTTGTCAACATGTCCGAGTGGTTAAGGAGACAGACTCGAAATCTGTTGGGTTCTACCTGCACAGGTTCAAATCCTTTTGTTGACGACAAATTATTTGTGAAAGATTATTAGTAGACTTATACACTCATTGTATATTTTGAAGAATTTCACTCCATACTCTGGCCAACAAAAAGTAAATCTCCAATGCGTCTCTTTGATTGTCAACATGTCCGAGTGGTTAAGGAGACAGACTTGAAATCTGTTGGGTTTCACCCTCGCAGTTGAATCCTGTTGTTGTTGGTACATGTTATAACAATTATTCATTGCACGGGCGTTCTTTGGAACCATTGAAATTGCTAAAATATTTTCTTAGAGTGCAAAAAGGAACTTTTTTATAACAAAAATTTATAACAAAAATAACCATATATAGTAGCATTAAAATGTTGTTGTGGATTTTTAAAAAAATAATTTGAGATAGTATGTACCCAATGTTGTTGTGGATTAGTTGAGTTTTTTAAAGGTTATCCCATTTATAAAACATGACCAATCATTGACACCAAAAAGTGACATTTGAATAGATACATGTTAAAAGTACATCTAGAACCACATTTCAAGTACAAAGAATATGATGAAATCGTGTACTACACCCTCTATTTCCATCATGTTGTTGAGCATTTTAATATTTTGAGGCATGATTTTATTCAATAACATCCAAATTATTGCAACCCAAAAGTTGCATCTCAAGCGGTACTTTTATCAAATATTTCTTTTCTCCCTGTGAGCCACATTTGACATATAAATATAAATTAAGATTTGAAGGTCCTTGAAGAATAAGAATCTATGTTTTTGTTCTACGTTCCAATTAGGTTTACAAATTTTAATCTTTTTGTAAAGATTATTACCATGCTTAAATACTATTTTTAACTCTTATATGTCCAATTTTGCCTCAAAATTCCATGTCATTTAGAACAGTGGATTAAAATGTCAATGCAATTCATTTGAATTAAAGTCAAATGCTTGTTTGCATTTTTGGGTCCAATTGTCAACATGTTTGTCCCATTCCACATTTGAGAAAAATTTTGCATAAGCCAAGCAAAATTTTTCCAAGATGTACCATAGCTTTATTTTAAAAGTTAGAATCAAATTGTTAATCAAAGAATTTGCTTCACTAAAAACCACCCTATCGGTTATAGGTGGTCAATCATGCAACTATTAATGCTTCATAGAAGGTGCATTACGCTTGTAATTTGCAATGAAGGCAAATCAATGACAATCAACATCCACTAAAACCATGGCTAGACTTAAAATTAATACCTTTTGGCTACATTTTTTTAAGCATTTTGCATCTTTCCTTAAAGATTGGTTATGTAAATCTCCAATCATGTCATTCCAAGACACCACATTGGTGCTGCGGCATTTGATTCTGTTGATGTGCATGTTCGGAACAAAATCTCCATTTTGCATAACTATCAATCACATTATTGCAGAGACCACATCTTGACAATGCATGTTTTGTTAAAGTGGCGGCAGACTTTCTTGAGACCCTTTTCCATGTAACCCATCTTGACATTCCATAGCCAACATTGTTTCACCATTTTTTTAAAATAAGAGACATGTATTGAAAGATGTATCGTTATGGTTTCACGTGACGTGGAAGTCCAAAAATCACATCCTTCTCGGGCATTTTCTTGAAAAGTCAAAGCTTTTCTCATATTTCCCAGTTAGTACAACATGTCATTGTAGACATTAAGTCAAAAAAGTGATAGCCTCTTCCGGGCATCCTGCTTACAATAACCAGCAATTATGGAATTCTAGGAGACTATATCATGTTTAGGCATTTGCAAAAAACAATCCAAGAATCTCTTTGATTGCCAACATGTTATTAAATAGACATATGTACAACAACACATCATGAATTTACCATGCTTATTTGTTGAAGATAAGAGAGCATGTTAAAAATCAATGTCTCAAATGAATGAATAAAAGCATACATAAAATCGGATATAGGATTAAAGGAATCATTACAATAGTCATCAACTGCTATAGAGGATGTCAAAATCTATTTTGGACCTTCGGCATATTTTGAAGAATGGCCCAATAGAGCTTGCTTTTCAACAAGATGTCTATTTTTACCCTTTGATTGAACTCCATTATTATTGCATTGCATTTTGGGGAAAACCCTCTTAGAGTTAAGAAACATTAAAACTTGTCAAATCCGCTCTTTGATTGTCAACATGTCAAAAGGAGGTTAAAATTGAGACATATTTTATTTGTTGCATGATCACCCCTATGCATTCCGAGAAAAAATCCGTGGTTGTTGACTTGAATTGAAATTATTTTCCTTCAAATTATATTGCATTAGTGCAAAAATGAATCATCTTTATTCTAACACTATTTTTACTTGGCAACATTTTGAAGAATTTCATCCATAAATTTGGCCAACAAAAGTAATTTCCAAGCATCAAATTATTTGTCCAATGGCCTCTTTGATTGTCAACATGTGTTGTGGCATTTTGAAGGTTACTCTGGCTAACCCTAAACATGTTGTCTTGAAATGGTTAAGGGTTGAACCCTTAATCATTGTTGTTGACGCATACATGTTATAACATTATTATTGCATTGCACAAGAAGCATGAACCATATATTGCTAAAATATTCTCTTAGAGTTAAAGGAACTTTAGTTGTAGCACTTGTCAACATGTCCGAAAGTGGTTAAGGAGCCGGACTTGAAATCTGTTGGGTTGTACACGCACGAGTTTGAATCCTGTTGTTGACGACAAATTATTTGTAAAACATTATTAGTAGACTTATACACTCATTGTAGCTTGGCATATTTTGAAGAATTTCACTCCATACTCTGGTCAACAAAAAGTAAATCTCCAATGCATCTCTTTGATTGCCAACATGTCCGAGTCGTTAAGGAGACAGACTTGAAATCTGTTGGGTTTCACCCCTCGTTCGAATCTTGTTGTTGACAAATTACATGTTAGAACATTATTATTGCATTGCATTGCGCAAGAAGCATGAACCATATATTGCTAAAATATTCTCTTAGAGTTAAAGGAACATTAGCTGTAGCACTTGTCAACATGTCCGAGTGGTTAAGGAGACAGACTAGAAATCTGTTGGGTTCTACCTGCACAGGTTTGAATCCTGTTGTTGACGACAAATTATTTGTAAAAAATTATTAGTAGACTTATACACTCATTGTAGCTTGGCATATTTTGAAGAATTTCACTCCATACTCTGGCCAACAAAAAGTAAATCTCCAATGCATCTCTTTGATTGACAACATGTCCGAAAGTGGTTAAGGAGACAGGACTTGAAAATCTGTTGGGTTTCACCCTCGCAGGTTCGAATCCTGTTGTTGACGTACAAGTTATAATATTATTATTGCATTGCGCAAGAAGCATGAACCATATATTGTTAAAATATTCTCTTAGAGTTAAAGGAACATTAGCTGTAGCACTTGTCAACATGTCCGAGTGGTTAAGGAGACAGACTTGAAATCTGTTGGGTTCTACCTGCACAGGTTCGAATCCTGTTGTTGACGACAAATTATTTGTAAAAGATTATTAGTAGATAGCTTGGCATATTTTGAAGAATTTCACTCCATACTCTGGTCAACAAAAAGTAAATCTCCAATGCATCTCTTTGATTGCCAACATGTCCGAGTCGTTAAGGAGACAGACTTGAAATCTGTTGGGTTTCACCCTCTTGAGTTCGAATCCTGTTGTTGACGTACAAGTTATAATATTATTATTGCATTGCACAAGAAGCATGAACCATATATTGCTAAAATATTCTCTTAGAGTTAAAGGAACTTTAGCTGTAGCACTTGTCAACATGTCCGAGTGGTTAAGGAGACAGACTTGAAATCTGTTGGGTTCTACCTGCACAGGTTCGAATACTTTTGTTGACGACAAATTATTTGTAAAAGATTATTAGTAGACTTATACACTCATTGTAGCTTGGCATATTTTGAAGAATTTCACTCCATATTCTGGCCAACAAAAAGTAAATCTCCAATCCATCTCTTTGATTGTCAACATGTCCAAGTGGTTAAGGAACTTGAAAGTGGTTAAGGAGATTGTTGACGTAATGGACTTGAAATGTTGTTGGTTTCACCCTTATGTTGGGTTTAGGTTGAATCCTCTTTGTTGACGTACATGTTATAACATTATTATTGCATTGCACAAGAAGCATGAACCATATATTGCTAAAATATTCTCTTAGAGTTAAAGTAACATTAGATGTAGCACTTGTCAACATGTCCGAGTGGTTAAGGAGACAGACTTGAAATCTGTTGGGTTCTACCTGCACAGGTTCGAATCCTGTTGTTGACGACAAATTATTTGTAAAAGATTATTAGTAGACTTATACACTCATTGTAGCTTGGCATATTTTGAAGAATTTCACTCCATACTCTGGCCAACAAAAAGTAAATCTCCAATGCATCTCTTTGATTGTCAACATGTCCGAGTGGTTAAGGAGACAGACTTGAAATCTGTTGGGTTTCACCCTCGCAGGTTCGAATCTTGTTGTTGACGTACATGTTATAATATTATTATTGCATTGCACAAGAAGCATGAACCATATATTGCTAAAATATTCTCTTAGAGTTAAAGGAACTTTAGTTGTAGCACTTGTCAACATGTCCGAGTGGTTAAGGAGACAGACTTGAAATCTGTTGGGTTCTACCTGCACAGGTTTGAATCTTGTTGTTGACGACATATTCTTTGAAAAAGATTATTAGTAGACTTATACATTCATTGTAGCTCGGCATATTTTGAGGAATTTCACTACATACTCTGGTCAACAAAAAGTAAATCTCCAATGCATCTCTTTGATTGCCAACATGTCCGAGTGGTTAAGGAGACAGACTTGAAATCTGTTGGGTTTCACCCCTCGCAGTTCGAATCTTGTTGTTGACGTACATGTTATAACACATTATTATTGCATTGCACAAGAAGCATGAACCATATATTGCTAAAATATTCTCTTAGAGTTAAAGGAACTTTAGTCTGTAGCACTTGTCAACATGTCCAAAGTGGTTAAGGAGACAGACTTGAAATCTGTTGGGTTTCACCCTCGCAGGTTCGAATCCTGTTGTTGACGACAAATTATTTGTAAAAGATTATTAGTAGACTTATACACTCATTGTAGCTTGGCATATTTTGAAGAATTTCCTCCATACTCCAACCAAACAAAAGTAAATCTCCAATCCATCTCTTTGATTGTCAACATGTCCGAAAGTGGTTAAGGAGACGGACTTGAAATCTGTTGGGTTTCACCCTCGCATGAGTTCGAATCTGTTGTTGGCGTACATGTTATAACATTATTATTGCATTGCACAAGAAGCATGAACCATATATTGCTAAAATATTCTCTTAGAGTTAAAGGAACATTAGTTTGTAGCACTTGTCAACATGTCCGAAAGTGGTTAAGGAGACCGGACTTGAAATCTGTTGGGTTCTACACCACGAGGTTTGAATCACTTTGTTGGCGACAAATTATTTGTAAAAAGATTATTAGTAGACTTATACACTCATTGTAGCTTGGCATATTTTGAAGAATTTCACTCCATACTCGGCCAACAAAAAGTAAATCTCCAATGCATCTCTTTGATTGTCAACATGTCCGAAAGTGGTTAAGGAGACGGACTTGAAATCTGTTGGGTTTCACCTCGCGAGTTCGAATCTTGTTGTTGACGTACATGTTATAACATTATTATTGCATTGCACAAGAAGCATGAACCATATATTGCTAAAATATTCTCTTAGAGTTAAAGGAACATTTATTTTGTAGCACTTGTCAACATGTCAAGTGGTTAAGGAGACAGACTCAAAATCTGTTGGGTTCTACACCCGATAGGTTTGAATCACTTTTTGTTGACGACAAATTATTTGTAAAAGATTATTAGTAGACTTATACACTCATTGTAGCTTGGCATATTTTGAAGAATTTCACTCCATACTCTGGCCAACAAAAAGTAAATCTCCAATGCGTCTCTTTGATTGTCAACATGTCCGAGTGGTTAAGGAGACAGACTTGAAATTTGTTGGGTTTCACCCTCGCAGGTTCGAATCCTGTTGTTGACGTACATGTTATAACATTATTATTGCATTGCACAAGAAGCATGAACCAAATATTGCTAAAATATTCTCTTAGAGTTAAAGGAACTTTAGTTTGTAGCACTTGTCAACATGTCCGAAAGTGGTTAAGGAGACGTGAGACTTGAAATCTGTTGGTTTCTACCTCGCATTGAGTTCAAATCCTTTTGTTGACGACAAATTATTTGTAAAAGATTATTAGTAGACTTATACACTCATTGTAGCTTGGCATATTTTGAAGAATTTCACTCCATACTCTGGCCAACAAAAAGTAAATCTCCAATGCATCTCTTTGATTGTCAACATGTCCGAGTGGTTAAGGAGACAGACTTGAAATCTGTTGGGTTTCACCCTCGCAGGTTCGAATCCTGTTGTTGACGTACATGTTATAACATTATTATTGCATTGCACAAGAAGCATGAACCAAATATTGCTAAAATATTCTCTTAGAGTTAAAGGAACTTTAGTTGTAGCACTTGTCAACATGTCCGAGTGGTTAAGGAGACAGACTTGAAATCTGTTGGGTTGTACCTGCACAGGTTTGAATCCTGTTGTTGATGACAAATTATTTGTAAAAGATTATTAGTAGACTTATACACTCATTGTAGCTTGGCATATTTTGAAGAATTTCACTCCATACTCTGGTCAACAAAAAGTAAATCTCCAATGCATCTCTTTGATTGCCAACATGTCCGAGTGGTTAAGGAGATAGACTTGAAATCTGTTGGGTTTCACCCTCGTTCGAATCTTGTTGTTGACGTACATGTTAGAACATTATTATTGCATTGCACAAGAAGCATGAACCATATATTGCTAAAATATTCTCTTAGAGTTAAAGGAACATTAGCTGTAGCACTTGTCAACATGTCCCAGTGGTTAAGGAGACAGACTCAAAATCTGTTGGGTTCTACCTGCACAGGTTTGAATCCTGTTGTTGACGACAAATTATTTGTAAAAAATTATTAGTAGACTTATACACTCATTGTAGCTTGGCATATTTTGAAGAATTTCACTCCATACTCTGGCCAACAAAAAGTAAATCTCCAATGCGTCTCTTTGATTGTCAACATGTCCGAGTGGTTAAGGAGACAGACTTGAAATCTGTTGAGTTTGACCCTTGCAGGTTCGAATCCTGTTGTTGACGTACATGTTATAACATTATTATTGCATTGCACACGAAGCATGAACCATATATTGCTAAAATATTCTCTTAGAGTTAAAGGAACATTAGCTGTAGCACTTGTCAACATGTCCGAGTGGTTAAGGAGACAGACTTGAAATCTGTTGGGTTTCACCCTCGCAGGTTTGAATCCTGTTGTTGACGACAAATTATTTGTAAAAAATTATTAGTAGACTTATACACTCATTGTAGCTTGGCATATTTTGATGCTTTGAAAATTTATATTTTAAGAATTTCCTCCATATGGCATAAGTTCAACAAAATGTTTTAAATCACAATAAAAAAATGCGTTAATAGTCTAACTTTTGTAATTGCCAACATAACAAAATTTTTTAAAGCTTTAACAACATTTTAAATGAAAGCTAGCTCCTTCATGTTAGATAATATTGCATTTCATTTGTCATCTTTTTGAGGTTTGAGGTTTGAGGTTTGAGGTTTTTCTACCCTTGTTTACCTAGGCAAAATTGAAAACCGATTAATGATTTTGAAGAATTGTTATTGGTCCAACTATTTTGCAGGCGGCATTCTTTGATTTCTATACTAATGTCAATGAACTTGTTGCTAAAAGTTCCTCGTTGTAAGAGGCCAACGTTAAATGCCAACATTCATCTCCCACTTATTGACTTAGCATAATGTTATGTTTTACACTTGTGTTAGCATTAATGATCGCTTTTGAGACATATTGAGGGTTGAAATATATTGACATTACGACTTAACATTTGCACTTATGCTAGCATTAATTGTGTTAGCATAATGTGACTGGGTTGAGGCATATTGAGGGTTGAAACATATTGACATTATGACTTAACATTTGCACTTATGCTAGCATTAATTGTATTATCATAATGACCGGAGACAATAGAAATCTCTATAAATCTTATATCGAATGCAATGGTCTCATCAAAAATGTCAAATGTGAAATGAATGCCAATTTTGCCCTTGTACAATTATGATTCCAACTATGTTTCACGAGGTGTGCGTTGTTGTCCTATTCAACAATCTTGGGAGGTGTGCCTAAATTCTTCTTGTTGTCCTATTCAACAACCTTCCTTATTTTATTTTAGAAAATTTTAAAAAACCAAGCCTAATTGTGTTTATGTAAGGGGGCGGATAGGTTTATAACAGGTTTAAATTAAATTATTTTTTTCAGACAAAAATCCAACCATATATTTTAGGTTAAACTCATTGTTTTTTGGCATATTTTGAAGTATTTCCTCCATTTTTACCCAAAAGTTAAAAAAATCTTCAATGAAAATCTCTTTGATTGCCAACATGTCCTTCATGGTTAAAAAAAAAACTTGAAAAAACCTTTTTTTTTTCAACATGTCGTAAAGGTTTGGTTAAAAAAAATCCGATTTTTTGAAATTTGTTGGGTGAACAACCTTCATTGAGTTTTTTTTCATAATTGTTAAATGAACAAACCAAAAAAAAAAAAAAAAAAATTATTATTTTTTTTTTGAATTAGTTTAAACCTGCTTGGGTTTTTGGAGTTTGAAATTTTTTTGACATTTTATTTTGAATTTATTATTAAACCTCAAATTTTGTAGCCGTATCATATTTTGAAAACGAAAATAGTACAACGTGATAAAAAATGAACCTATCCAACCCCTTATATTTAACACAAATTGCCACTCATAGTCCACCAATTTTTGCAAGCATCGTTCATGGTTCACACAATCTAGCATATAAACTTAAAAGGTTTCCCAACTTTCTTGAGGTGGTCTCTTCATGTAAAGCTAAAGCGTAGTCATCATTTGTTAGTTTGGCATCACATGGGCAAAATTTGTTATCTTGATTGCATAAAAGCACATCAACATTTATTGGAAACAAAAATTAAAGGAACATGAGCCTTAGTGGTGGAAGGCCCTTCAACTCCCCAACATTTTCATACCCTTTAAGTATTTATAGCATCTAAGAGGGTTAACAATTGGGCTAGATCTTAAATTTATCGAGGTTTTATTTATACCATAGCCAAATTTTAAACTTAGCGGATGTTCTTTTTGCGGATGTTCTTTTTGCATACTTTATATTGCATTTCCCCAAGTGACGCTTTTGCCTTTATTCCCTCTTCCTTTTTAGTTTTTTTTTTTTTCTCCCTTATCAAAAACCATATGTCTAACATATTCTCTTGCTAAATTATGCCATCTTTTTGGCATTTAAGCATATTTAGTTTGAAATAGAGCATTTGTTTTCCTTGATCTGGGTTTTACCCAATCTTGAACATAAGAAACATAAATTCAATGGTGCATTTACTTTTCTATTTGCACAATAACCAGCCCATGTTAATAACCAATTATTGTTTAAGGTTATTAGTAGACATTTGTTTGAATGATTGTTTTTTGAAGGAGGTAAATCCCACATCCTTTTTCTTTTTGTTCGGCATAAGAGCAGAATATATTGAGCTTACAATAATTTGATTCATCAATCACACCGGCTTTTTAGCATATCAAGCCATTTCATCAAGCAGGGGAAACAGAGCAGGGATATAACCACGCTAAATTTGATAGAGTTGGGGAAAAAGCATGAATTCTGCGGCAAGTAATAGCCCAATCTATAAAGATTTGATGTACAACGTGCTCCAAATTAACAACACAATGGGTTAAATTTAAGTACTAAAAACTATACCTTCAAGCAGAGGGTTCTTTGATGCCTATTCATTGTAGCATATTTTGTGCCAAGCAAAATCCATGCAAGAACAAAGAGAGGGAATAGACACCTAAGCTTTGTAATTCCATACAACCTTGGTGGTGTTGCAGATGATGCCATCTGCTACATACTACAAGCTTTGAAGCATTTACTCTGCTTCTCTATTTAAGATGTTTGTGGACAAATTGATCAACCTAGCCATGCAAAGAGACAACATTAAAACACAATATGCCATGTTTAAGGCGAGGCACATAGTTAATGAGCATGAATTAAGGCGAACATCTAAAGGATAGAAATTTGGGCTGTCTTGGGTTTACCTCACATTGTCATACACGCCGGTTTGGCGAAGAGTATTAGATAGATGTTCCTCTTGCATGCAAAAGCAAGCAAACATTGTAGAAATTAATCTATCCGCTCTGCTAACAGAATTCTGCTTGAAACATTATAAATTGTTGCATTATTGTGCCAAGGAACTGGCTATGACCAAAACATACAAAAACATTGAGCATACGTGAAAAAATTTAAAAAGTGAATAGATGAGAAATGAAATTGCACCTCGCACACATTTTGGGGGCATGATGGGTATACTTGAAACCCTATCCGCTAACAAAGAACTAAATCTGCGGAATCTCTTTGATTGTCGCCATGTCGAAGATACAAGAGGCGGTTGTTTGCATATGCAATTTTAATGACTCAAATTGAGGTGCCCCTTTGTAAAAACGATTTGCCTTTGCCATGATTTGGATGGCTTCAAAACGCTTTATTTTGAAACCCTTAGATGTAACCAAATTTAAATATCGACCCTTTGTGATTCCACCATATCCATATCAAACCTATCCCCGCCATCCAAAGAACGAAGATTGCATGCTTTGCAAGCCCTTCATCACATGTTTGCTAAAAGGTGCCGGATTGATTAAGGAGGCATTAAAACCTGGGACCATTGAATTCATCTATATTGACGTCATGGGCATCCATCGACATAAAACCGCTTCCGTGCCCGCCATAGCCATCATCGAATCGAAGATGAGATGTTGACTTTGAAACCATACCGAGAGGAGATTGCAAAATCGAAAAAGAATTTTAAGGAAAACATTATTGCCATAGCCAAGCATGAAAACCAAAAACCAAAAAAAAGGTAATTTAACGATTAGAATGAAAATGATGCCACGCGGTTGGCAACATGCCGCCCAATCTAGGGCCATTGTCATACACTATAATTTTAATATATAGGGCCATCATCGAGAAACGAAGATGAGATGCTCAAGCGTTAGATTTTGAAACCATCTTGAGAGGAGATAGATGCAAAATCCCTTTGATTTTAAGGGAAAACATTCGCCATAGCCAAGCTTCTTTCAAACCAAAAAAAACCTAGAAAAGGTAATTAGGTAACGACATTATATGATGCCATGTGGGCTGGCGAAATCTTGGCATATTTTGAAGAATCATCACTCCATTCATTATTACACTATAATTTTAATATATAGGATGGTTTATCATATCCTGCATTTTTTATTGGTTGCCTTTATCACGTCTACATTTTTAATTGACCATGCTTCATAGATATAAGAATGTTATATACATGAGCTGTTTAATAGCAATTGTGTCTATTCTTTTCTTTTATGGCAATTAGTAATGCATAATTGTGTCTATTCTTTTCTTTTATGGCAATCAGTAATGCATGCTAAAATCCGGAACATATCATGGTATTATAGTTAACACATTTTCATGAATGAAATGAATCAAATATATGCACCCAACATAACACAATTCTAAGAAAAAATGTTCTTGGTAAATTGAAGAGTTTGTCATGGTTGGTAATGGTTTGCTTTCTAAACATTTCTATTGGCGTGCATTAGGGAGTAGCCAAAATAATTGACAAACGAAGAGAAGTACTGAAAAGTAGCTTATTTACACTAGGATAGTTTTAAGTTACCTTCAAAACCTTCAAACTGGTATGCGCACTAAGTTATCCACATCTAATTGATAACCCAATGACTGCGAAAACATGTTTGTATATTAGCTTGGAGTTCATTTCCAATAATGGAAAATACATTTTGTATCTGATGCGTGGTGTAGTATGACGTCCTAACATGAAAAAATATATGAATCATGTGGTGCTATTCTACTGAAAGCTCTCAGAGATATGATGCAACACTTCTAACATGAAGGAGATTTTTCTTTTAAACGTCGTTTAAACTTTGGAAAGTTTTTGTTATAATAAGAAGTTACAATTCGCATTGCATCCAAAACATTTATAGGCTTCCAAGTTGTGCCCAGCAACGCTGGGCACCGTTACTAGTAACATTATTATTGCATTGCACAAGAAGCATGAACCATATATTGCTAAAATATTCTCTTAGAGTTAAAGGAACATTAGCTGTAGCACTTGTCAACATGTCCGAGTGGTTAAGGAGACAGACTCGAAATCTATTGGGTTCTACCTACACAGGTTCGAATCTTGTTGTTGACGACAAATTATTTGTAAAAAATTATTAGTAGACTTATACACTCATTGTAGCTTATTTTGAAGAATTTCACTCCATACTCTGGCCAACAAAAAATAAATCTCCAATGCGTCTCTTTGTCCGAGTGGTTAAGGAGACAGACTTGAAATCTGTTTGGTTTGATCCTCATAGATTCGAATCCTGTTGTTGACGTACATGTTATAACATTATTATTGTATTGCACACGAAGCATGAACCATTGGTTAAGGAGCTAACTTGAAATCGCTTTGGTTTGATCCTCGTGAGGTTGAACTCTTTGTTGACTTATCAACATGTTTGTTGCACATTACGGCAACATGTTTAGACTTGAAATCTGTTTGGTTTGATCCTCGTAGGTTCGAATCCTGTTGTTGACGTACATGTTTGTTGCACATTCTGTGCAACATGTTTCTGTAGTTCTTATTTCACTAATGTTCTGCATCTTTAGTTTCAGGTAAGTCAAGTTGTAGAAGATAGTTTCTCAAGTTAGTTCAAGTGTTCAAGAAGCTTAGAAGATCAAGGATTGCATTCAAGAAGCCCTGGTGTGTAGGAACACCTCCTAGTGTGTTTGTGAACACATTGGGGCCATGAAGGGGTAATCATGGCACAGTATTGCATAGATTTGATGAACAAACAGTTTGGAGTTTATGGTTGAGCAACAAGATACACCTTGGCACTATGTAAACTGTTTCCAGATTTTAAAGGTTGTTTTGCCTTGATTCAGTAATCATGCTAGGTTCTGGAGTGATTTTACCCTGCTGTGAATAAAAGAATGGAGCTGCATCAGATAAATTATTGGTGCTGTGCATGAGTAGTTTAATCTTCTGAGACAGTGAATTATTTCTACAGAGGACGTTGGATTTACTCATGAAGACAGGTTATGCCATGGGGCACAATGCCCATGCCTTGCACCATTGGCCTGTAAGGAAAAAAAACTGAAGAAAAGAAATAGTAATGGTTCAATGGTTCGGATGGTTTAATATTGATATAAAATAGCTCGCTTGTTTTTCCCTTGGCCATGGTGGTTGAAAATTTGGGTTGGATTCGAAATAGTAGCTCCAAAGATTGCTCCAATGAATCGGATTTTCTTGAAGAACATGATTCAAAGAAACCGACCCATAAATAAGAGAAAATTTTGCGAGGAGGAGTCATCCAGGTGTCAATAAGGTTCGAGAGACCTATCTGAAGAAGAAAAATCAGAAGAATTGTGTTGAAGAATAATAAAAGCAAAGGTTTATGTGATGGTGATGGGTAAAAATTAATGTGGTGACCTTACTAGTTGTTCGAAGATTAAAGATAATTGGAGACCAAGATAGACATTGGAGAGATCGAGAAATTAAAATTAGAGTTGTGACCGTGCTAGAAGGCTGGAGACTGAAGATAAATGGGAAGCCGTGGTTGTGAAGAAAATTGCTCGTGATTACTTCTAGAAGGCAACATATTTTGTTTGGGCACCTTACTCTATTTTAATACAAGTTCTTTGAGATAGCAATGCTTTTGTCCATGATTGTCGGGAATTTCATTTTTATGCAATCCGTGTTTGAACAATACAATACGTCCTTCTATACCTCCTTCTCTTGTAGAATTGTGGATAGTTGTTGAAGTTTAAAATCATTATGAGCATTTGTTGAAGTAAGAAATCATTGACTATATCTTGTAATATGTCAATGGCGATTTCTTGTTGACAATAGTCAAGGGGCTGGTAAAATAGACTTGTGAAAGGAGTTATTTTGGGAGGTTGTGCTTTGGTTTCTACAGGAGGCCCACCCAAGGTACATCTTTGGAGGTTTCTATTGAGATCCATTTGGATCGATCACTCAATCTGCAGCTAAAGCAAAGCCATGCCCCCAAAGAAAGTAGTGGCTATGGAAGCATGAGACCAACTTCAATGAGGAGACAACAATTACTCACAATCAAATGCCCACCTCCATATCATATTGAAGTTACCATGCCTACTCCTATCCCTACCTTTGATGGGTCCGGCAATCCTAATCCTCAAGACTTTCAACATTTGTTTGAAGATTATTATGAGGAACATGGCAATAAGAAAGGTGCCATCGGGTTTCTTCAAGTTGGCCCTTAAGAAAGAAGCTAAATCATGGCTCTTATACCAGGAAGGCAGGGGGAAATGGGGTGGGAATCCTTGAAACAAAGCTTTTGGATAGGTTTGGGATGGAAGTCATTGAAAGGAAGTTTAGTGAATTGAGTACTATGCACATCAAGAAAGGAGAAAACATCCATCCACTCATACGTTGAAAGATTCAATCTATATTTGCTTAGGTGCAAAACAAAATGGGGTTGACACGCCAATTAACTATCACATGATACATGCCTTCATAAATGGCTTGAAGCCTGAACAAATAAATTTGTACAAGAAAATGAATAAGGTGCAGTACTAGGGGAATTAGCACTATCCATGTCCATTTTGCAAAGGCAATAGAGGTTGCAAGGGTTATTTATGCCAATCAAGAAGATTTGGAGGATGCAGGAAGAGACAAAGAAGTGGAACCTTGCTATTTTGTTGGAAAAAAAAATATAAAACTAGAGGAGGAAGTAAAAAAATGAGGTGGCCAAAGCTACCAGCCAGATTGGAGGCTGGAATGATGAGTTGTATCTAAAAAAATGCTTAGCCATCGATAGACATCCATTAAAATATGGATGTGAGTCTAAAACCCCCGCCTCATTGTGAGAGAGAGGGGGCATCCAAAGTGCTTGTTGGTGGAGAGTTTGCCCCAAATGCAATAAAAGGGGTCATTTTGGAAAGGAATGGATTGCATTTTGTAAGGAGGTTGGGCCATGAGAGGATAAGTGTAGAATCAAAGAGTATATTGATAGGCGTGAATCATTGAATGTTAAGGGTAAGGATGTTGAAGGAACTTCATTTTTTCATAGATGCCATGTTTGAACAGAGGAGGAGGTTTTAGCTGTCCATACTCGGTCCCAAAAACTTGAAAGCTTTGCCAGAAATCCCAACATCCTTACCAACTCAAAAAAGGTGCATTTTTCGCCACCATCCACATAAAACAGATATGATACACACGCATGAACCATGAATGAGCTTGAGCATTTGCTCAAAAATTCAAAAGTAACAATAGATCTGGCTACTCTTTTAAAAATAGCTCCTAGTTAATTGACAATAGTTTGAAACAATTGTTCAAAGCTTAGATCCGGGTTGTGATGAGCAAGCCATATGGAAAAATGTTGATGGTATGCACCTTGTGCTTCCTAGAGCGGAAGAACCGAGTGGATTTTAAAATGCAAGGCTGAGATCAAAGGGAAAAACTCAACAAGGTTATCATAGATGGAGGATCGGATTGAGCATCATGCCATATCACGTAATGAGAGTCAACAATAGATGAAACATCAAGGTACGCTTTTAAAAACCTTTACTAATGCAAAAGTAAAACCAATAGGTATGGTGACAAACCGTGAAGTCACAACAAAGGGATCATTGCAAATGTTGATTTTGTGGTAGTAGGAGTAAACGAGGAAGATGGAGACACATATGACTTGAAAACATGTAAAATGGATGAATGCGGTAGATGCTAGACCAATTAAGTTTGGTCTAATGGCTCTTGTACCATTTCTGATGGTAATGTGAGAGTAACATTGAATTGCGGTGAATTTGAAGAACCAAAACAAGACAAACACAATGTTAACAAAATCCTCACTTTGTGGGATGGGAAGAGATATTGCACCTATGGGCCGAGGTTGTACCATGTTCCTTTGAGTGAATCGGGAAACGATGGCATGCCATCAACGTTAAGGAGCCCGCCATGGTTGTTTATGCAGACAAGGATTTGGAGAGAGAAAAGGTGGAGGGGCAGCTTGTGGTTTGATGGAGGCATCTCCCTCAAAACTTGAAGCTCATGGGTTTAGTTGCAGCCCAAGGGAGCAATAGTAAAAGATATGCATGACTTAGTTTTGTCTTCAGAAGGAAAGATAGTGCCAAACATAACTTCTAATGCTGCAGAATATGAGGGCTTGATTATGGGGTTGAATCTTGCAAGGGAATGCAAAATTACCCATATCCATATATTTGGAGATTCCATGCTTGTGTGCAAACAGGTCGGCGGTGAATATCAAGCAAAGAACAAAGAGATGGCCATCTATTTGGAACAGTACACACTCTCCTCCTCTCGTTAGAATTATGGGACATTGTGCATGTACCTAAGGGTTGTAACACTATAGCAGATCAGATCAAATGAACACTTTAATGGATTACCTCAGTAAGGAGTCTGAAGAAGAGGACGAGTTAGAAGAAGATATTTTGGAGCAGATGCATCCCATTCTTGTGGTGGATACTAGTCTAGAAGAACAAGTGAAAGAAATAGATGTAATGAAGAATAACTCGTAAGATCTTATTGGATACAAATGTTGATGAAATGAAGGAGTATGCTAGGATTTTTCAAAAGGAAGTAGACACTTTTGCTTGGGATTATGCCGAACTCAAGGGCATTCCTTCACATATTAAAGAATTTAGCATTGAGTGTCCTGAAAACCGGGGAGCAAGCCATACGGATTGGCCAAAAAAGGAGGATTAAAATCGCTCTAGAGCCCTCATTAATCAAACAAGAGATTGATAAAATGTTGCACGAAACGATCAAAGAGATTGAGAACCCGCATGAATGGGTTTGTTGGGTTTCACAACCAAAAAGAACAAGAGCTTGAGAATTTCATGTAGACTATCAAGAACTAACAAAGCCACAAAGAAGGATTATTATCCAATTCCCTTTCTAGAAGAAGTGTTTTATGTCAGAAAGGTGGAATCAAAAGTATTCTTTCCTTGATGGGTTTTCGGATTTAACCAAATACAAGTGAGGGAAATTGACCAGCCCAAGACCGCCTTCATCACGCCATGGGGAACTTATGCTATGATGTTCGGGTTAATGAATGCCCCTTCAAGAGAGCCATGGACAAAGCCTTTAGTACAATGCCTAAAAAGAGAATTTTCGTGTATTCCTTGATGACTTGTGTCTGGGGGAGAAAAAACATATTGAAACCATTATTGTTAAAAAATTCTCGGCAAGAGGTTTAGCATTTGCTCGAACCCAAGGAAATGCATTTTCAACGAAAGCTCGAGTTTTGCTAGGGCACCAAGTTTGTCAAAGAGGGCGGAAGGTAGTTAAGGGAAGCTAGATGTCATTAAGAATCGCCACCTCCAACCAAAAAAGTCCGGATAGGGATGACCAGCTTCCTAAGGATTCATGTCCCTAACTTTGCCCACATCATCATGGAGCCAATTACCAAATTGACGAGGAGGGATATTTAAAACCGAAAGGGAAGAGTTGTGATGTTAAGATTTGTTGGAATCAGCCCTGTTTCAAGAAGCCATGCACAAAGTGATAACTTCGGTTATGAAGGCTTACGACAAAACCAGATCAAAAAAATGTTGACCTTGAAGGCTATGGACTAGCCTTGGTTCAAAACGAGGCGGTACTCAAGTTCTCGGGCAAGCAATGGAACCAAAATGTTAAGAAAGATATCCCCTCGCATGAAAAGTATTTTCTCTTATATTTCTTATAGATAAACACGGTTATATGTTTCTAAACCAAACAATCACCGCGGTATTACATGAAACATAATCCCTTGAAGTACCTCATGAGCAAAAAATCGAAGAAGAAAGACAAGTCGCATAGGTGGGCTGCCCGGCTTTTATGGAGTTTGATTTGCACATTGAGACCAACACAAGTGCAAAGGATCCGGGAAAGTGCCTATTTGCCTTATGCTTTTATGAACATGACATTGGTAAGGAGGGAGCAAAGCTGGTTTCACCATAGAGATGGATGAGCATTGACACAAGGTGATTTCGAGGGAAGCATATTAGCGGGGGTGCACTATATAGAAGCAAAGAGACGTGGATGACACCCATAATTAAGTATCATTGATTTACCAAGAAGAACCCGAGATGTTGAACAAAGGTGAGTTGAAGAAATTTAAGGAAAAGTCTACATTATGATTTATATTCCTTTCCGGGAGATGTCCTTTGCTATAAGGTTGATCTAACATTTATTTGAGGTGCATTGATGAGTGTGAGAAGGAGTTGGTGATGGAAGAGTGTCATAGTGGCTTTTTGGAGGGCATTTCTCTTGGCTCCATTTGAAGAAAAAAGATCTTCCTCCATACTATTGGCCAACAATCTTCAAGGATTGTTATCACAAAGTGAACGCTTCAAATGTCGATTCATGCCAAGAAAACCTTGGTGCCGGGCATGCTCAGCCCCATAGTAGTCATGTGGCCATTCCAAGTGTGGGGGCTGGACTACATTGGCAAGATAGAACCCGCATCATCGAATGGCCATCACTATATATTGGTTGCTGCCCCATTTGTTCACAAAAGTGGACCGAGGCAAATTCCATTGAGTAGAAGCTAACTAAAAGTAGACTTATACCTTCATTTTGAATAACATTGTAGTTTGGAGTGCCACACAAGTTGTTGAAGACAGTGGGAACTCATTTCATAAATGAAGTGGTGAACAAATTATGTAGAGACTTGGGCGTGGAACATACCAGAGTAGTTCATTTACCCTTGTAACTGGGATGTCCAACAAATAAAGTGCTCAAAACATCTTGAAGAAGATTGTGAATGAGAACAAAGCGAGGTTGCATCATAAACTTGTTGGAGCATTATGGGCATATAGGCAAAATACCAAAGTCGAAGACAGGGAAAACACCTTTTGAATTGGTGTATGGGACTTCGTGGCACTCATGCCAGTTCATATGGAGATAAATTTGGTTCTTTTTTAAAAATCATGGCGTATGGTTGAGAACTATGCACTTGTCCAAGCTAGATATGTTGCAATTGTGGATGAGGAAAGAGCACAAGCACATGACAAAATGCTTATGCATAAGAAGATTTTGCAAGATACATTCCTTAAGAAGTATGATGGTAAAAAAGTTTTATTTATAGGAGATATGGTGCTTAAATGGAACAAAGCACTCAAGACATTGCACCTAAGTTTGCAAATTTATGGGAAGGACCATACTTTATCAAGGAAGAAGCTGGGATCGAGAATCTTATTGGTTAACCGATGCAAAAGCTTCCAAAACCTCAATCATCTCTTTGATTGTCAAACGTTGGCCATGATAGGGTGAAGGGACCAGCCCATATTTTGTTTGGGCATAAATGTTGCACATTCGCGGCAACATGTTTCTACAAAAGTTCTTATTTCACTAATGTTCTTGTCAACATCTTTAGTTTGTGTAAGTCAAGTTGTAGAAGATAGTTTCTCAAGTTAGTTCAAGTGTTCAAAGAAGCTTAGAAGATCAAGGATTGCATTCAAGAAGCCCCGGTGTGTAGGAACACCTCCTAGTGTGTTTGTGAACACATTGGGGCCATGAAGGGGTAATCATGGCACAACATGTGCATAGATTTGATGAACAAAGCGGTTTTGAGTTTATGGTTGAGCAACAAGATACACCTTGGCACTATGTAAACTATTTCGAGTTTTTAAAGGTTGTTTTGCCTTGATTCAGTAATCATGCTAGGTTACGGAGTGATTTTATTGCACAAAAGAATGGAACCATCGATAAATTATTAAAAATGCATGAGTAGTTTTCATGTTAAAGGAATTATTTAACGAGGACGTTTTTACTCATGAAGAACAACGGGTTATGCCAACAATGCCCATGCCTTGCACCATTGCTTAAGGAAAAAAAAAAAAAAAGAAAATAATGGTTCAATGGATTTCGGATGGTTTAAAATAACAGCTGTAGAACTTTTTCCCTTTGCTCTGAATGGTTAAATTCCTTTGGGTTGGACAAAATAGTAGCTCCAAAGATTGCTCCACTCGAATCGGATTTGGCAGCCGAAGAACCGGATTGTTGAACCCATAAATAAGAGAAAATTTTATTCAATAGGCAAGAAGACCCATATCATATAGAAGAAAAATCAGAAGAATTGTGTTGAAGAATAATAAAAGCAAAGGTTTATGTGATGGTGATGGGTAAAAATTAATGTGGTGACCTTACTAGATAATTGGAGACCAAGATAGACATTGGAGAGATCGAGAAATTAAAATTAGAGTTGTGACCCTTCTAGAAGGTTGGAGATCAAGATAAATTTGGTTTGTGAAGAAAATTGCTCGTGATTACTTCTAGAAGGCAACATATTTTGTTTGGGCACCTTACTCTATTTTAATACAAGTTCTTTGAGATAGCAATGCTTTTGTCCATGATTGTGGTGTTGTAAGTCAGGAATTTCATTTTTATGCAATCCGTATTTGAACAATACAATACGTCCTTCTATACCTCCTTCTCTTGTAGAATTGTGGATAGTTGTTGAAGTTTAAAATCATTATGAGCATTTGTTGAAGTAAGAAATCATTGACTATATCTTGTAATATGCTGGGGTAGTCCTGCAATGGCAGATTTCTTGTTGACAATAGCAGGGCTGGTAAAATAGACTTGTGAAAGGAGTTATTTTGGGAGGTTGTGCTTGGGTTCAGTCTCTGAGTACAACAATGTTATAACATTATTATTGTATTGCACACGAAGCATGAACCATATATTGCTAAAATATTCTCTTAGAGTTAAAGGAACTTTAGCTGTAGCACTTGTCAACATGTCCGAGTGGTTAAGGAGACAGACTTGAAATCTGTTGGGTTTCACCCTCGCAGGTTCGAATCCTGTTGTTGACGTACAAGTTATAATATTATTATTGCATTGCGCAAGAAGCATGAACCATATATTGCTAAAATATTCTCTTAGAGTTAAAGGAACTTTAGCTGTAGCACTTGTCAACATGTCCGAAAGTGGTTAAGGAGACAGGACTTGAAACTGCATTGGGTTGTACCCTTGCAGTTGAATCCATTTGTTGACGACAAATTGTTTGAAAAAGATTATTAGTAGACTTATACATTCATTGTAGCTCGGCATATTTTGAGGAATTTCACTACATACTCTCGCCAACAAAAATAAATCTCCAATGCGTCTCTTTGATTGTCAACATGTCCGAGTGGTTAAGGAGACAGACTTGAAATCTGTTGTGTTTCACCCTCTGAGTTCGAATCTCGTTGTTGACGTACATGTTATAACATTATTATTGCATTGCACAAGAAGCATGAACCATATATTGCTAAAATATTCTCTTGGAGTTAAAGGAAATTTAGCTGTAGCACTTGTCAACATGTCCAAAGTGGTTAAGGAGACGGACTTGAAATCTGTTGGGTTTGTACCGCACGGTTCAACTCATTGTTGATGACAAATTATTTGTAAAAAGATCTTTAGACACTCATTGTAGTTTGGCATATTTTGAAGAATTTCACTCCATACTCTGGCCAACAAAAAGTAAATCTCCAATGCGTCTCTTTGATTGTCAACATGTCCGAGTGGTTAAGGAGACAGACTTGAAATCTGTTGTGTTTCACCCTCGTAGGTTCGAATCCTGTTGTTGACGTACATGTTATAACATTATTATTGCATTGCACAAGAAGCATGAACCATATATTGCTAAAATATTCTCTTAGAGTTAAGGGAACATTAGCTGTAGCACTTGTCAACATGTTCGAGTGGTTAAGGAGACAGACTCGAAATCTGTTGGGTTCTACCTGCACAGGTTTGAATCCTGTTATTGACGACAAATTATTTGTAAAAGATTATTAGTATATACTACCACCCCAAAACTAGGTCCACATGTTGTTTTTCAGTGTCTTTTTTGCTAAAAAACAACACCAAAAAACTACGTGTTGTTTTTTGTCCGGATTTGCTAGAAACAACGTGTAGTTTTTAGTCAAACTTTTATACGTGTAATTTTTTGTAAAAACTCTACGTGTAGAATTTTGTTAAAATTATCTACACGTAGGAATTACATGTGTTTCGACATGTTGCTTTCGTGAAAAAAATACATGTGGTTAATAAAACTTAAAAAGTCCACATGTTGTTTTTAACTGTTGTTTCCAAAAAAAACTACACTGAAAAACTACGTAGAGAATTTTGTCCGACTTTGCTAGAAACTACATGTAGTTGTCTCTATTTTTTTTTTTCTCTATATTATTTTCAATTGTTGGTTTCCCAAAAAAATGATATGTGGTTTTAAGAAAAAAATATGGTTATTCAAAAATAGGTGTTGTTTTTTAGTATTGTTTTACATAAAATCCACATATAGTTTTATAGAAATAAATACTTTCAGGTGTAGTTATAAAAAAACTAACACATCATTTCTTAAAAGTAGTGGTTGTTTCACGTGTTGTTTTTGCAGAAAAAATAAAAAAAACCACCCATAGAATTTTAAAATTCACGAAAAGAACGCGTGCTTTTGACCATTTAAATAATATTGGCAAAAAGCACTATATTGTTATGCTAATTTATTCATGAACCTAGTACAAAATATTGTGAATTTATTACTTGCTTTTGCTTTAGTTGTTCTTGAGTTCTCTTTTAAAAAATGCCTTTCGGGAATCGAACCCAAATAAGTCCATTAGGCATGGTAGTTCTTAAAACATGAGAGTTGTGCCTTCCATAGTCTTACTTTTATGTTTGTTCTTATTTGTAGTTATTAATGCATAGAGTTCGTGCTTTCAATGTTTCTATTCTAGATGACAAGCATCCAATTTAATAGTATTTCTAAACTTGTGTAGCATTTCTAATCACTCTAATCACTCAATCTAAGTACTCCAGAACATTGGACTAGTGCATTCTTACCTGTTAAGGTGAGGTCTCGAGGTCCTGGAACATTGATAAGAAGCCAATGTAAGTGTTCCATGTTTGATACATCCTCCATAGTTCTAGCATCCGTGATCAACCAAGATACTTTATACTGCATTGCCCGGCATTACAAATGCTCTTTTAATCCCCATTTTAGGAGGATTCTTTATCGCTCCTTCATTCAATTGTTTCTCGAAGTTCTACCATGCAAAGGAAAGAAAAATTTAAGTAAAAACAAAGCACCGCGATAGACAAGATTAACAAACCTGAATTAGAGGTACAAATTTAAAAATCACATGCAATGATTGGCTCTTTAAGCCTCGAATATCACATGTAATGATTAGTTCTTTAAGCCATACTTGCATGACACCATTTATGCCTTTTCCTCTGCCCTGAACTGCAAAAATGAGATCAGAAAGCTCTAGTAAGCTCTAATATATAGAACAAATAAAGAAAAGATGCAGTGAAGATATCTGCATTTTGCTCACCATATTGCGAGGGTGATATTTATACACATATAAAAGATCGATAGATTCTAGAAGCAATGTTCCAATTCCAAAAGCCCCGATCCATAAGCCATGTTCTTATCCCGCCTATACCAATTAGGAAGCCCTATTTTTATGTGCCTCTACAATTTCAAAGAAGACACCAAAACAAATCTAACTTTAAGTTCTGATTTTGTGGCTACTTTGAAAGTTTAATGTCCCCAGCCAGAACAATGCCATGACAATAGAATCGTAAGCAGTGTCAGATTGAAATAGCAATCATTAATTTCGCAAATACCTACTGTCAAATTTCTGGCCTGCCGCAACCATAAGCTTCGCAGGTGCTCCCGATTTGCTTGAACCGCCGTAATAACTTCAGAATGACTACCGAGAATGGATTATTCACGGACTTGTGGGTTCAACTGTGTATTAAATTGTGCTCGCCATGCCTCGGCCATATCTTCTAGCCCAACAAGCATTTCTTCTCATTATGGCAAGGATGGATTCACTCTACGCTCACATCCATGCAAGCTAAAGAGCAATCTCGATAAACCAAAGCCGCTAGACGAACCAAATCCCCATCTCGGGCCTTCCTATAGCCCGATACTTCCTCCAACTCAATTTTGGACCCTAAAACTTAAATCATTCCACGGCCATTTCGATGCACCGAGAAGAAAAGCTCAAAAACAGAGTCGAGGTGCCCACGATTTGCTCCATAAAAAAGCGTTGGAGAAACTACTTTAAAAAGATGGATGATCTAAAAGGCTAGTTGAGGCATAGCCGAAGAAGGACTTGGGTTGGGGCCCCGAATCGACGGGCGAAGCTCCGTGATGGTGGGCTCTTCTTTTTTTGCTCGCCGCCATCGAGAATCTAAGGCGCCAAGGCGGGAAGGCTGAAAACAAACACAAAAGCCATGAAACGAGAAGGATCAAGATCAGGGCTGTTAATCTCTCTGGCGAAAATTGACTAATAGAATAATAAGACTGAGATTGAAATCTCGACCGTTATATCATTATATATATAAACACACTTTGATGTGTGGGACACATCGGGTGCTCCTTTTCATCTGGGCCGTTGAATTTCAGGGGTTAAATCTCGGCCACATATTTAGATGTGTGCATATGCATGGGCATGCATGGGGGCATGCACCATATCTCAGCACCGTAGGATCAAAGGGAGAGATTGATCTTGGCCGTGGAAATTGGGTAGGAAGTTGCTAAGAAGATGCAAACTTGGGCAATTAGTGCCTCTGATGAGGTGGCAGTTGTAATTAATTTGCTGCATTTTGCATAATTAATAAGACGTCATTTTTTATAGACGACGTGGCAGAAATCAATTGCGGGGCCACAATTCACCTATCTGATTTGGCCCTTCTCTCTCCGGCAACAGCTAGCCAAGCTTCTGGGAGTGAGGACTTCGAGAAACAAAATTTCTAGAAAAGCTCTGTTCCGTTCCCAACGTGCCTTTTTTCCATAGCCTGGAGTCCGCGGCCCAGGCATCGCAGCATTTCATTTCCCAGGACACAGTCACCCGAGGAAGAGCTGCCGCTCCCTCCATCGCCAATTTGCAGAAGAGAAAGCTGCAACAAAAACGGATTTGGAGGTGAGGCATAGATTCGAAGGTACATTTCTTAAACCCATTGCCTCAATCTTCAGAAACCGTTTACCCAGTTCATTTTCTCTGTGATTTGAAGAACCCACTATTCAGTCAGATCATGTAAACTGTATTTTTCTTTGCCCGTGTGCAGGTGGGCGATGGTGTAACAGATCATGAATGTTGGCAGCGGCCGGAAGACATGACAACTTCTCGCAGAGCTTACAGAATCGATGCTAATAATCCTGGATCGGATTTAGCAGGTGAAACCGCTGCTGCCATGGCAGCTGCTTCTATTTGCTTCAGAGATGCAGACCCCAACTATGCAAATTCCTTAGTGCAGCATGCAAAACAGGTAAAACAAACCCAACACAAATCCTTCCACGCTTATTTTTCTTCATACTTGTTCTAATCTATGCTTTGTCTCAGCTCTTCATATTTGCAGACAGATATCGTGGAAAATATGATAGCAGCATCAGAATAGCGCAGAATTTCTACACTTCTAAGAGCGGTTACATGGTAAGAATATCCGTATTATTGGAATAATCATATTAGAGGAGGGATTAGTTGTGACAAAGGGGAAAAAAAATGGTGCATACACAGGACGAACTACTTTGGGCAGCCATTTGGCTATACAAAGCAACCAAAGATCATCAATATCTAGCATATTTGGCGATAAATGCTGCAACCCATGGCGGAATAGGGTGGAGTGTGACAGAGTTCACCTGGGACGTAAAATATGCCGGAGTTCAAGTCCTTGCATCTAAGGTAAAAGTCTGCCATAGCTAGGCTAAATCATTCTTCCATTTTTTCGCTGTCTTCTCAGGCGGCCTTATGTATGTGCGGTCTTGGAATAATCTTCAATACGTTGTGGCTTCCTCTTTCCTTCTAACTGTCTACTCCGACTACCTTGCTTCTGCAAGACAGGAACTTCAATGCCCTAGAGGTCGTGCACAGCCATCAGAACTCTTTAACTTTGCTAAATCTCAGGTACATGGTCTTTCTTCCCATATAAATTGCTTTTGTAGTTCGGTTATGCATCCTCTCTTTCCCTTAGTCTCTGCTCAAGCTTCCCTTTACTTAATCTTGGTGTGGAGTTATTGCTCTGTAGTTAGAATACAGGATTCGTGTTATTCATTCTGGCTGTGACTTAAGTTTTACAAATGATACAGATTATTATGGGGTTTAATTCTATAGATAATATGACTATTTGGTTCTATTGTGTTGTTCTTAATTGTATGGGTATCTAATTAGCATGAAGGGATGTTGTACATTGCCTAGTTTCCAAGGTTCAAAACTATGTTACTAGCTGATTCTTCAGTAAAAGCTTCAACATGCCATATACTTCCACTAGAACGTTGTTATGCTTTTCCAGAATTTTGAGTACACATTGTCAAAGGTCATTCCGTATTAGTCTGCACAGGATATAAGCATTGCCATAAAATTGTCATTTCGTACAAATTCTCAGCCAGGCATGCTGATTTTAGCAGATGGAGACACATGTTTAAGCCATAAACAGTGTTCTGGCTCCCTTCCGTGTTTAACTGTAAAGAGAGTGCAATTGTTATTTGTGCAAAAGCAAGAGGTAATGTTTGATCTTATTCTTTATGATATGCAACTTTTTTATGCATAATCTAGAGATAAGAATATAAAAGGTTTAGATCATGTGTTGTCACTTTTATAAAATTAGAGAGAATTACAATATTGAAAAATGCAAAAGTAAGGTATATGATCTTGTGGCATATGCGCATACATGCAATATTATAGATAAAATTTGTTGATGGAGTGTATTCACTTGGTGTTGATGAGGTTGAACAGGGAGCTCTAGATTCCACCACTGATTTAAAGTGCGGGCATTATGAAGCCCTCATTGGGACCGAGATGATCACACACATGCACGATGGCATGGGGGATTAAGTGGTGAGGTATGGAACCATTAAACAGACCTCTAATAGTCTTATGGGGCATATGGCGGCTTCCCAATTTATTATGTAGATAAAAATGGTTCATTAAGTAATCAGCATAACCCGAAGAAATAGGATCCCGAGAATGCACATATAAATTTGGGTACCAAGCCCCTAGCATATGAAACTCAGTTTTGGACTTGAGCTTGGATTCATCCGATTTTAAGCATTGACAAGTCTGGCCTTAACAGTGCTGTAAACAAGGCTGAGTCTGTTATAAGAATGGGGCGACAAAAAGGACTAAAAAGGGGCGCCAGAGGATGAAAGAGGAGGATTAAATAGTGGGTTTCTGTATATTTAATCTTTGTGCCCATCAATCTGGCAGAAACAAGTCCTAGAGCAGCACACAAGGAATGCCCAATAATGATAATGCTTTGAATCCCATAGAATTTTGCAGTTTTTTGCAGCACTTGAGCGAACTAGGTCATATGCATAAATAAAAATTGTCATTTGTAAATATAGTAGATGGATATTCGTAATGTAATGATTTTCATCTTTGAAGCTAAGGATTGAAAATATTTTAAGTAATGATGGATACAACTCAAAGGCATGTTGCCCAAGAAGAACTAATTTAACAACAATGGGGCCAACTAGTTTATAAGATTAAGTAGAACAATAAGTGGAAAAAAAATCGATCAAGAAAGTAGAGTCAATTGCAATCTAATGCTAGCAAAGTTTGTTGGTTGTTGAAGTGGTTCAAAGCTAAGAGTTCTAGCTGTTTGGTTTAGAACATTTGGCACTTGAAAAAAAAGGAAAGAACTATCTTGGGCAATAAGATCTTCAATGTGCTGAATCTGATTAAAAGCTCTAAAGAATTGCACAAGTAATAAAGGCCATGTAGTCATTCAAGGACTTTCTGAAATCCCATTGGTACGATACGAATGTAATCACTGTTCCATGATTTTGTGAATGACTCAAAAAGTTCCATTATGAACTGCTCAACAAATGCGTGCTTCTATAGATTTCTATAGATTAGGCTAGAATTTTTGCACCATCGTACGTTCACTTTTTCTTCTTCTTCTTCTTCTTCTTCATCAATAGTTCACATGCTTTGAAAAAATTAATTAGTACTTAAGAATCTTATTATTTCTCCCCGCTATTTTTATCGGCACAATTTAGATCTTCATGGAATTTTAACAAAAAGGGGGCTAAAGATATTTATATCATTAGCGCCTGCGCAAGGATGACACGCATAAATCATTTATAGTGCGTGCTTTTCATATAGTCAACTTCATGGATACCTATATAACAATATACTTGTGTAGAGATAAACACACTTTGATGTGTGGTGCACATAAATCGGTCGACTCAATTTGCAGCGTCGAATCTTGAAAGTGAGATCTTGACCATAGAATCTAAAGGAATGTAGGAGAATATACACAGAATCTTGGGGAATCTAGAGGAATCTTGGGATAAACTCTCATAATCTGGAAGAATCTTAATGGAATCCTAGAGAATCTTAAGGATTTTTCATATAATTTAAGGGAATCTAGGAGAATATACATAGAATCTTCGAAAACATATGCGAACCTTGGGATAATCTTTGGAATTCTAGGGGAAATGTGTAGGCCCTAAATAATAATAAACTTGTAATAGATATATAAATAAAACCATACTATAAAACTGCCCACCATTGGTGGGCTTTCTATGTGATTATATATGAAGGTTCGAAGACTAATATGTTGTCTATGAGTAAGTGACGTTAAATTGAGTTTTTAATGTATGGTAAAATGTGGTTGTGTCCTCTGATTTAGTACATATTTGTTCCAACAGAATTATGATTCGGTGAAATCAAGGCAACCCAACAAAAATGTTTAAAGACCATTAAGAATATGCAGAAAGAAAAATTCGTACATTGCACTTTCTTTTCAAATATACTGGACCATATCAGATTTGACAAAACCTTCAAGGAATTGATCATAAAGCTTCTGCCTAACGAAGGTCCTTTGATGTTTGTGGACAATCTCAAAAGCAAATTATATAAAACCAAGAAAGGATTTGCTGATTGCAAAGCAATGAACTGTCTCTATGCCAATCCTAGCCTTAGAAGCTTCATTGATGACAGTTGGGCATGTCAGGACCACCTGCTTATATAATGAAAATGGCATGTAGGACCCTTCTCAACCATATATTTGGAGCACAAAAATTCCTGTCCTCTCAACTGGCCTCTCTACATCATGCACAAAAATATGAGTCATCCGGATTCCTGACCTAATAACTCCAGTGCTGAAGGTAGCATCTGGCAAAAACTCTGACTGAAAAATAAACCGAAAATTTTTCACTTGCCATGGATAATATTGTCTATTTTGTAATGGTCTTGCAAAACAAAAACAAACAGCTGATGCACTTTCTAAAGTAAAAAGCAAGTTATAAGTTCAAATCCAAATGAATAAACCATGATATACCTCATTGGTAGATCAAATACAAATAAACAAATGAATAAATATTAGATGCGTTGTTGGGCATAAATTGGAGAACTTGTGTGAACCTATTCGGGCCAAACTCCTTATCAAATCTAATATCATTAGGCAAATCCATAGATAATATATCATTGGTTGTCACATATTCTAAGTTTAAGTTGTTTCTAAGGTCTCTAAAAACTTTGAGCTTCAACTACCATAAAAATACTAAAAGATTTAAGAATGCAACAATTGTTGTGCTCTAGGTAGAATATTTCAGTTTTTATTTAAGCAATATTAAGAATGTTACATGAGGAGCAATTTTCTTGCTCCTTAATATTAATCTCTCATGCATACTCTCATACATGCACTCTCCATCAAATTGTTTTTTTTTTTGCATCATGAGAGGCAGGTTTTGCTTCTCTTGTGAAATGTTCTTTTTAATAGATTGTGATAATGTAGATTGAACGTGTTCAATGTGATGATGTTTTTAGACATTTAAATGCCTTTATATTTAGCACGATGGTGCTCACCTGAGACCTTTTTGGCCACATCATTCCACCCTTCCTTTTCTTGCCAATATCCCTATTCCATTCATCGAAATTAGGTCGATCTTAGGTCGATCTGCATCTTCTTCTGCCTACATACTGCATCTTCTTCTGCCTACATACGTAGAAACCTCCAAGAGCCAAGAAGCACTTGATGTAAATTTAACAAAGGGAAGCTATGTTTCATAAGGTATGACATATTGATTGGCAAACTAATGCTAGTTGTAGGCTCATAGAGAGAACGCCTTGATTGGAATAGTGCCATCAACAATTTCTAAGGAGACGTAGAGAAGCTATAACTTCGTCCTCCGTCATACCATAACCATCCTTTCCCCACCTTCCACCATCCTTTGGAGACTTCAAGACCGGATAAGACCAGAGCCAGAGATCTGCCTATGCATGTCTGTAAATTAATAAGCAAAGACAATATACCATTGTCTCATTTCGATGATGTTCATTAGCAGCATGTGCATCCAATGTAATCCCCAAATCCTAGTATCTATGTGGAAACTAAACAAATTCAAAATAATTAATGGAACATATATCTCAAAGAGCCCTAAGACATACCTCGAGAGCTCTAAGAACATGCATTTGCAATATAGTTGATAAATATATCCTGCTACTACACAGCCTCTCTTATCTCTTATTCTGGGCAGCTTCTAGCAGAGAGCAAGCCCTTATAGTATGGATTTGCAATATTAAACAGCCAATACCAATATCTTTATTATTTCAGAACACATGAAACATAATATTCAAAAGAACCTGAGTAAAATAACTCCTCCCTTCTTACCCAAACATCTTAATTCCCTTGCAAGCTTTTCTTACATGTACAGGAAAATAATGTGCCTTGAAGAATATATTCATAACATTAAGAATCTGTCAGAAATTCCAATCGAAAGTCCAGTTTCTTTGAATCTTAAGGCATATAAAATGTTATCAAGCACTGCCAACTACCATCTGTCGCAGACCAACTACCATCTGTCGCAGACATGATTAAACGGTTTAACAATATGGGAGTCTTGAGCTTAATCAGTAATGTGCTTAGACTTGATATGTCCCAATGATTATGTCACTATGAACTTGAACTGTGTTCTATAACAGGAAAACAACCCATGACCACACCTATCACACAACCACCACTCCTGTCATGGTGGTGTGCCACCACACTGCTGTGTGCAACCACCTCTTCCGAGCTTCTACTTATCATCTGAACCATGCATGGTTTCATATCTGGGCCGAATTAAGATTTACGCATTCCATTATGCCAACCATCAAAGTCACCAATGTGGTCCTTAATTTAAGTTCGTGATTTGGAAGGTACACGTTTTCTCAATGATGGTACCTTTTTGCATCATTTGCTTTCTTTGCCTATTTTTCTAGTATCAGGATGCAAACAGTCAAAACAGATTTGAGGGTTTTCTCAATCATGGTACCTTTTTGCATCATTTGCTTTCTTTGCCTATTTTTCTAGTATCAGGATGCAGCAAACAGTGAGGTCAATCGTCTAACAATAATATGTCAGGCCATCCACATCAAGGTGTGATAGAAGGTTAAATTTGACCCTCTCACATAAGCCATTAATTGCATAATTTAAAAAACAAATAGCATGATGTATGGCAGGCTTATGCTTAGACGAACTTGAATTGGTATTGACCACTTCTCCGACTTTAGCATAATAGCATACCGTCTATTTGGAATGCAACAAACAATTAAAAAGATTAAAAGCTACTACCATTGAAAGACCGCCAGAGTTCCAAGCCCCACCAAGCAATCTGTGGTTATTGCACATCAGAGTTGCAAGCCCTACCAAGCAATCTGTGATTACTGCACATGGGGCAGATAAATGTGTTAATACCAAATGCAAGAAAATAAAATATGTGTAAATCTATGGTTACTATATCTGCACTGAAGAAGTCAAATCAATGCAAAACCCCAATGGATATGCAGTGTTAGTCATAAGACATTCTTTACCTGTCATGATACTCTCTGCCATGACATTCCCCAAATCAAAAGCGAATTAAGTTTTTCAGACCACGTAGCTAAACAACTGGACTAACTTCCAAAATGCCACAAATACTGGTTTTGCAGAATCTACCTCTATTCCCGCAGAGACTTGAAGCAAAAATAAACCTATTTGTGTAGATAAATCTAAAACAGAGCCACTTGTGCATGTTTAGCTTAAAGCCTTACCTTGAATGTTCGCTCCAGTGCAAACTCACATACGATTCGTCGAGAAAGTTAAAAAAGATTCTGTGATTCAAGCAGCAGGGCATAAAAAATTCTGCAATTCAAGCAGCAGAGCATAAAAATTTGGAACCCAAGTAGAAAATTCGAGTTCAGGGTTATAATTTAATACCCAGGTAACCAAGGATTGGCATCCAGTGGGCATGGGCATGTCGATGGGTTTTCTGCCTGTGATTAATTCTAACAGAACTACGCCAAATGCATAAACGTCACTCTTCTCTGTCAGAACACCTGCCATGAATTTGGAAACAAAAACTGAGCCTCTGTTGTACGAAGCAAAATTCTTCGGTACTGGTCTTCTAGCATTGAAAAACAGAGCACTTTCAAAATCTGCGTTTGTTTGTATTACCTGTCAGGATGTATTCCGGTGCGACATAGCCAAATATCCCTTGAATCTGTAAGTTGCCTCCTTGTTTTACCCTTCCTGCAACCGACAGGGCCAACCCGAAATCTGGAAGCTGCAAAAAATACAGAAAGCGAACATTCAAGGTAGGTCTCCTACCTGAAGGGCTTGCCATGAAGGGTTGCAAATCTGCATCGATGGAACCAACCAAGGCTTCTAGAGCTCATTGAAATCAGCCGATAGGGATGCTTAGCGATAAGGATGCCATAACGATGGCTATAAGACCCGCCATAGAGAGGCCCAAACCCTATCGATGCCTTCAAATCAAATCACAGCCTTTCGTATTGGATAATGAACTCCTGGCCGTCAGATCTAGGGCTCGATGCACTACTTACGTCAAAACATTATAATTATAATAATATAAGATTTTATTTTGGGATTCCAAATATACCCCTCTAATGTGTGTTTTCAAATATACACAATAATAGATAGACAAAATCAATCTTGTTAATTTGGAATTTTCCGGTCTGGTGAAAAATATTTTTGGAATTTTTCTTGATTCAATTTCCTAAGATTTTGAGGGTTTAAGTGGCCGGAAAATTTTAACGATTCTCCAAAAATCGTAGAAGTTTTCCACAATCTCTTAAAAAATTTCTTTGAGGATGCTTCCTCTTCTGCGGTATGCGTGGGATGAAGGACGGGTGTCTTGGCCGCTTCGCCCATTTCCATATCTGCCTTTATGGGGATTCAGCCTTTTGCACTGCCCAAAATCGGCCCGACCTATTTGGCTTTTTTTGCACGGCATCAACTTTTCTTCTGGCTTAGGGAATAATCGGCTGTTCCAGGGGGTTTTCGGCTGTTGTTGGGTCGCCTATTGCTATTTTTGATTGCACAGATTTCGCTTTCTGGTTTCGGGTTGATAATCAGCTGCTGTGGATCTTAATCGGCTGTTGTTAGTTTCATTTGCTCAGAGGGCCATTGTGGAACCATTTCCTTATTTGCTTTGACATCAGCTCTGTTGGAGTTCCCAGCTTTTGTTAGCTTAGTTCTTTGGAGTCTCGCAACGTTGGTATGCATGTATTCCAACCTCTAAGTTGAGAAGTGCAGATAGATTTTCTATTTGTATATGCTTGCTTAGTTTCCGAATTTATTTTGTTGCTTGCAATGATTTTGCTTCCTCTATCTTTCCGCCAGATACTCTTTAGGTAATGATATGGCGGTTGGTTTCTTCAGCTTAAGGGAACACATGGTGTTAGATGCAAGCTGCAGAGAAGCTCTCATGGCATTTTACAGCTTCATGTATTTCGTGGACCATGTCCTTGCAAATTTCTGCCATTCGAGATTGCTGAAGCCCTGTTTTCACTCCAGTCTAGGTACGTCTAGGTACAGATTTATATGATTAATTATCTCCGTATTCTCTGATCCTCTGAGGTAGAGGAGGTTGAAGCTTTCCCTTTTCTGGCTACAGGAGGATGTGTAACACCTTGATATGCATGCTATGATTCCAAAATTGCTTCAAGTCCTATTTTCTGGCAGGGATCGGTGCATGTTGGGTCGGATGTTTTAATAAAGCCAGTTCCGATGGGTTGTTCATGCATGGTCCCAATAATCTGGGGATTTCCAGGTTTGCTTCCTCCTTTTTGATTCTTTCATGTAAATAAAATTGCAAAACGATCTTTTGGGTTGGAGGTTTGTTCGCAAATTCTTGCTAATGTAGCTACTAGATTCAATGAAAAGGCTTTGAAACTTGAGTTGATTTTGCAATGCTGAAATTTTATCAAGCGAGGGAGTTACAATTATGATATTGGGTCTATCTGAAGCATGTTCAGAGTTTCTGGGTACCCAGGTTCGCAAGTCAAACCTTACGTGAAGCATACCACAATTGAGCGCAAAGCTTTGGAATAATTTTTTGTCCAGGAGTTCCATCAGTTATGTATTGACATGACAGATCCCTCATTTTGATAGCAAACACAGCTTTGTAGTATTCGATGAGCTGGATGAGTTGCAATTTGGGTGTTGTGACTCAAAGTATTCAGCTTCCAAATAGTGGTCGAATGTCTTTCACCAGTGGATAAACTTTCGAGATTATTTCCTTCTTTAATGTATATTCTTGGGATATTTGGCTTATGAAAACAGATGCTTTAACCTTCAAATTTTGGATAAACTGTTTTGCTGCTGCTGGCCTTTCGTATGAGATTGTGCTGGGGTGATCATGGACACATCTATCTACGCATGCCACACATGCATTGGATGCTGCTCATATCCATGCAGTGCCTATTGTAGTAATATATTCCCTGTTTGCAAGCATCAAGTCAAATTGTAAAATGCCCTCTTGCTACAGGTTTGTGCCGTGCATCTACTTTCCTTAGATTACTATGTTGCTAATCATTGTTGGGCCATTTCTAAGTATCTATAAGATTGTTTTTATGACTGCTATCACTTTTAGCTTCTTACTATGCTCTAGCACATTGTGTACTTTAATTCAAATGTATACTGGTTTGTTGATTTTTCTTAGTACCAATTTTCTTCTTTGTCTTCCATTGCAGATAATGAATTTAATTGGGATAAAGAGGAAGATATTATCACAATTGTCCTTTCTCAAGTATCTTCCTTATTTACTACAAGGATTCTTTCTAAGGATGTAAACAACTTTGCTCATGCGTGATTGTAGCCGAGAAACTACTTTGTTCGTGCGTGGTTGTGGTTGTAGCTGAGGAGCTCCTTAAGTTGGCAATGTAAATTTGTGTAAGCCATCGTAGTGCATATAGTCTTATTCCTACAGGACCTATTCAAGGTGTTTTTGCCAGTTATACCTTGATGTATACCAAGGGTTAATGCAAGTTTTTGCAAGAGGGCTTGGGAGAGGATGTTGGTTCTTACATCTATGATCATGATTGTGCCAAGAACAGTGGGATATTCCTCCAGTCTAGGTACAGATTTATATGATTATCTTCGTATTCTCTGGCCTTTTGAAGTAGAGGTTGAAGCTTTCCCAGTAGGATGTGCAACAACTTGATATGCATGCCATGATTTCCAAATTGCATCAAGTCCTATTTTCTGGTTATTCACTCCAATCCAGGTACAAATTTATGTTAGATTAGTTAGTTTGATATTGCTTTGATGGATGGGTTAACTGGAAGGAGTTGCCATTATAGTACAAGTGTTATCAAAGTTGCATTTCGTGTTATGATTTTTGTTATACTTGGTTAGTTTGATAGATTTATGAACCTTGAGCTTTGGCATCAAGTTTGTGGTCTCTACTCTAGGACCATAACTATACATAATTGTGCATCTATACGTTCCAATAATAGACAGAGGATCTGGTTGCATTTAATCCTAACAGGAGCTTGCAGGAGTTCTGAAGGTTTTTTTGTACTCAATCCACAAGAAACCTTCATGTTTACTTTATTTGCATATTCCAACAAAATGCCAGTCTCGAGCACTGTCGCGGTTGCACTTCAAGGAAACAACATTAGGCAATTAATGTTGGAGTTGTACCTCTCAATTCATATTTTGTTACAAGACCAGAATAAGAAACCAGAGATGTTGGTATGTTCGAGCACCATGATTTAGATGCCTTCTATCTCCTATTGTTTTGCGAGGTAAAGCTTCAATAGTGTTTTGCATAACTCTTAAGTCGCTTCAAATATAGGCAGTTGGGCAGAGGTTCTGTTATAAGAAGTGATGTTGTATTTTATGCTTACGAGAAGATAGAGATGCTGGTATGTTAAAGTAGTGATGATTTTGGAATATTGACTACTCTTATGGCCTTGCAACCCAGTGTGAATATGCAAAATAAAGTGCATTACATTGACAGTGTAAGTGCTATATGCAAACTCCTTGCAGTGTCAGTCCACTTTTGTTCTGTAGGAATAACGCAGAAGAGCATGATTACACTTGAGAATGAAGAGTGGATCAATGTGCAGCAAGCTTATATATACTGAAAACCAAGGTTATACATACTGGAAACCCCAAATGTGTATAAGATCGCCTTCCTGCAAACAAATGGGGACTTACAAAAGCTTTTCCAGTTCTAATGAGCCTCCAGCCTATATACACCAACAACCCAAATCCAAGTTGCATTCAAAACTTGCTGACGAAGAAGACATTGCCTGGCTTGCTTTGACTCCAATTCTTTAAAAGGTAACAAGCTCATACTTTCAGCATAAGCTCCTACTTTTTTTGCTTTGAGCATTCATGTATGACATTATGCACGTTTAAGAAAGAGTCAAAGAACAGGAAGCTGCACAAATCTCACACTACATTGCATTGCATACACAAATCTCTCATGTCGCACTACACGTGCTTGGCTTTAGCAATCTGAGACGTGATAGGGCGTGAGCACCTCAGACACTATTAGTAGCACATTGGATGATGTGGTGGCGGAATTCAGTTTTGTTCGTCTCAGTATATGCCTACATCCATATCACAAGTGCAATTATATGCCGTATGCCACCAGTTATTCACATGGGATGTAAAGATTAGATAGGTAGCATGCTTCATCACCTTGGCCAGGTTTTTATTTGAGCATTCTTTGGGCGAACTTGGGCACACATGTTTTGGAGCTGGATAATATTTTTCTTTGTTTTGGCTTGCATAATATTTCAAGCTATTGCCTTAATACTACTCAACTTTCAATAACATGCCCTTCAAAAGCCTAAATTATTGTCCCGTATATCTATGCTCATGACATATCCAACTACATAAGACTTCACAATGCATGGCCTTATTGTAGGACACTTCAAAGCAAAAGTTATTATCCTATATAACTACACATCCATTTCCAACATCCAAACATAAACATTTGTATCAAAACTAACCGCGTACGTCACATGACCACTCCACCCTAGAAAATATATTGAGCTATTCTCCACAACAATACCTAATATCACATTGTTATACACATGTTCAACTTTGGCAATTACATTAACATCTCTTACTTACAATACACATGACTAAATCTATGATTATGCAACCATCTTTTTGTGAACTAGGTTGCATAAAATTGCACATGCCTCAGGAAACTAAATCACTTATTTCTTACATATGCATGAACAACCAAACCTTACCATTGACGTGGGAGAAAACATGTCATTGACATTTACTTACAATGCATTAGAAAGGACAATTGGGCACCTAACAGACATAAGCGAATGGAATGCTGGATGGGATATATCGAAACAAAGAATCTACATATAGGTATTTCATAGATACACCAATCTTGGTTCTATATAGTGTTCTAAGCTCTCTATTTATGAACCTATGATAGAGGCGACCAAAATAAAGAAATAAGAATGTCACATATCCTTGCAAATTTACAAAAGATCGATATTATAGAGTGGATTAATGCATGGAATATATTGTATGCATGTACATTGGAAGAGACTATCCATATGGGTATTTTGCTCATTCGTCTGCTTTGACCCTATCTATCAGCACATTCCTAGTTATATCTTACACCAACAAACCTTAAACACTATGAAGGATAGCCTAATTATGACATGATGCATTTTATCCAAATTGTTGCATCTAAAACGTGTGCCTAGAACACAAACTTCATGCTTCAATGACACTACTACAATCTCCAAATACAAATTTTCATGCTTCAAATTTCCACTTAGCACTAAGCAATGGCCTTTCAAACTATTACTAGGCCCGGCAACGCCGGGCACAATAACTAGTCATATTTTATTTCGAGATTCCAAATATACCCCTCTAATGTGTGTTTTTAAATATGCCTTTTGCAAAATTACAAATACACATATTAGTAGTTAAAGACAACTGTTTATTAGCAATAAGATCCAAAAAATATCTCCTTCGTAGAATTCTCTCAACGTTGATTGGCAGTGTGGTCTAGTTAAACGAAGGATTAAAACGCTAATTATTGAATAAAATACTCACGAATCTTAAAATGGAGCGTTGATTTGTTGGTGTTAAGCGTAATATCTAAAAGGCGAAAAAGCTACCCAACAAGCGTTCTAAAAAAGATCTATAGGCGTAAATAGCATTTGCAAGGAGATAGTGAGAAGAATTTGTAATGATAAACATATATCCGGGCTTGTTTGTGTTTAACATGACTAAGGCATGTTGGAACCTAGGGGACAACATTTCAAACTTTTTTTTATGCCTATCTAGTGGTAAGTTTGAGCCATGATTCATGTTCGAGTCTATGTGGCATATTTGAGCCTAGGGGCATGTTTGAGCCGCATGTCACATTTGAGCCGTGGTGGCATGTTTTGAGCCAGGGTCTAAGGTGGCATGTTCTAGCCTAGGGGCATGTGTGAACCTAGGAGCACAACAATTTAACCATAAAAAATACGAAATTATATTTTCATCCGGCGCATGTTTTGAGCCACGTGTCATGTTTGAGTCAACCTGGCATGTTCTAGCCTAGAGGCATGTGTGAACCTAGGGGCACAACATTTCAACCATAAAAAACATACGAATCATATCTACTTATTTAAAAAGTTTCTTGGGGTTTTTGCTGATGCCGGTGTCCCCTTTCCGGCCGCCGGATGTAACGCTTTTTCCGGCAATGTAACGCCGCTTTTTGGGTTTTGGGGCAAAATTTTCATTTGGCCCGTTTGTGTAGTGCAGACGTTTTTTTTTTGCCCAGCGCGATTATCCGGCTCCTTCATTCCTTAGCTAGCTCGGAGCTCCGACAGAGATTCGTAGCGGAAGGCTCGATAGCTTATTTATCTGTGGATATACTTCAAATGCAAGCGCTGCCATACCTAGCAGCTTCAGCAAATTGCCTTGCTTAGGTTTTACGATCTCAGCATTTATCTATTTTCCTTTCTTGGATGGATTGCTTCAGGAAATGCCGGATTTAAACATTTTGGTAATGGCTCTAGCTCAAGAGAGACTCAACTTATCCGGAAGTCTAGGTTTGTATCCTCTTACAAGGAGTGCCGGATTTCGTATCAAATGTGTAGAGCTACAATATTTTTCGTTATAAGATTTTCATATTATTGCTAGCTTCTTCAACCTTTCTTCCGAAAGTTTGCCAAAGTATATATTCATCGGTTTCATTTTTTCTCACAGATAGGTGCTCACGCCGGATCTACTGGTAACCTCACGCTCGATCTCGCAGGTAATCTCATTTTCGATATTTTTATTTGATCTTTGGCCATTTCTACCTCTAGCCCATTGTTTGGTTCTCAGAGCCCAGGAGAGATTAGTCTCCTTTCATTTTTTAGGACTGAAACGCATTTCGCATTGTTTTGATTTTCCAAAGATCTTCCCCTTCCGTTTCCCTTTGGCCGAAGTTTCGTTAATGATTTGCATTAGTCCGACGCTATTGGGGAGGATCAACGTGGGCACATTTTCTCCGCCTCATGATTTTTTTTTTTTAGGTTTAAAATGGAGCACATCTCGAAACTACATTCGTTGAAGCCGTTGCGACTAAACTTGAAGTTGGGGTTTGTGCTTCGTTCCCAAGCTAAGCTTCTATCGCGTATGCACAAAGGTTTATGGTGCAGGCTTCTTTTTTCTTGAAGAGTGTTGTTTTGATAAATAGCTTACCACCTAGCATCTAAGTTTGTGTTTCTTTTGTGTGCCCTTTTCCCAACCGGTTCAAGCAGAGAGTCATATTCGCAAAGCATGGCAGGATTTCACAAGCAACAGCGACATTTTCTTGAGGTTTATTTGCAAACAACGCTTTTTTCTATTGTTGCTGCGTTTCTTACTGGATGGGCTCGTTGTTAAAGCCCGGATAAGAGAAGGCTGGAGTTTTCAAACGGAGCTTCGTGTAAATTTTTTTGCATCTCTTTTCCTCGGGTCCTTTCCATCCGAATTTTGGCGTGGCTCAAAGTGCTTGAATGATCATCGACCGCTTTATTGCCATTTCACAAGTAGTTGCTATAGGTCTTTATTGATATGCTCAGACTCATATGCTCGCTACAATATAAGCTTTTGCCTTTTCATTTTGAAAGCCAAGGTTCTTTCTTTTTGCATATATTCAGTACTTTAGAAGTTTAGAGTACTAGAGATTGGATATGTCCGGACTTTAGAAGGTTCATCATTGAGAGTATCTTTTAGACTACTACCATTCTTCAAAATAGTTTCTATTTCTTCAAAGAGATCGGAGGTTAAATTGTTTTGATTGGATCAGACTTTGAAGACATTGAAGGTACATAATTTGCATATTGTCCTCTCGTTGTTCTAAAGCTTCCTCTAAATTAAAATTTTTAAGGATTTTTGCGTAAAAAGTGCAAAGAAAGAGAAGCTTAAATCAAGGATCATCTTTATTTTTAGGTGAGCATAGGTTCTCGTGCATAAATTTTGCAAGCAGTGTGTTTTTTTAGTCTCGATATTTTGCACATATATTGCGAGGCGTTATCATATTTTGTTTCGATAAGGAGATTTGCGGGTTCGCTTTTTAATTTTGCTTTGAAACGTTTAAAAGGTCGAAAGATTTTGATGTTGTGTCATTACTTAGTGCTTCAAGTTTCTTAAACTCGATTATGTACTAGACAACATTCCTTCTTGAAATTATTTGATATCGAAAAACTTTTGCGAGAATTGGATCGAAGGTACATAATTTGTGCGCCGGGCCTTCTTCTTTCTTAGTTGTACACGAGTTGTTCTAGAGCCTTCTTTGAATTGCAGCGCGATTATCCGGCTCCTTCATTCCTTAGCTAGCTCGGAGCTCCGACAGAGATTCGTAGCGGAAGGCTCGATAGCTTATTTATCTGTGGATATACTTCAAATGCAATGCCGCCATACCCTAGCGAGTTTCAAAGAAATTGCCTTGCTTAGGTTTTACGATCTCAGCATTTATCTATTTTCCTTTCTTGGATGGATTGCTTCAGGAAATGCCGGATTTAAACATTTTGCAGTGGCTCTAGCTCCAAGAGAGACTCAACTTATCCGAAGTCTAGGTTTGTATCCTCTTACAAGGAGTGCCGGATTTCGTATCAAATGTGTAGAGCTACAATATTTTTCGTTATAAGATTTTCATATTATTGCTAGCTTCTTCAACCTTTCTTCCGAAAGTTTGCCAACGGTTTCATTTTTCTCATTGGATAGGTGCTCACGCCGGATCTCATCGGTAACCTCATTTCGATCTCAGTGGGTAATCTCATTTTCGATATTTTTATTTGATCTTTGGCCATTTCTACCTCTAGCCCATTGTTTGGTTCTGTAGCCCAGGAGAGATTAGTCTCCTTTCATTTTTAGGACCTGAAACGCATTTCCGGCATTGTTTTGATTTTCGGCAAAGATCTTCCCCTTCCGTTCCCTTTGGCCGAAGTTTACATTAATGATTTGCATTAGTCCGGGCGTTCTGGGGAGGATCAACGTGGGCACATTTTCTCCGCCTCATGATTTTTTTTTTTTTTTTTTATTTTTAGGTTTAAAATGGAGCACATCTCGAAACTACATTCGTTGAAGCCGTTGCGACTAAACTTGAAGCCGAGGGGGTTTGTGCTTCGCTCCCAAGCTAAGCTTCTATGCGTATGCACAAAGGTTTATGGTGCGAGGCTTCTTTTTCTTGAAGAGTGTTGTTTTGATAAATAGCTTACCACCTAGCATCTAAGTTTGTGTTTCTTTTGTGTGCCCTTTTCCCAACCAGTTCAAGCAGAGTCATATTCGCAAAAGCATGGCAGGATTTCACAAGCAACGCGACATTTTCTTGAGGTTTATTTGCAAACAACGCTTTTTCTATTGTTGCTGCGTGCTTACAGGATGGGCTCTGTTATTTAAAGCCCGGATAAGAGAAGGCTGGAGTTTTCAAACGTGGAGCTTCGGGTAAATTTTTTTGCATCTCTTTTCCCCGGTCCTTTCCATCCGAATTTTGGCGTGGCTCAAAGTGCTTGAATGATCATCGACCGGTTTATTGCCATTTCACAAGTAGTTGCTAGAGGTCTTTATTGATATGCTCACGTACTCATATGCTCGCTACAATATAAGCTTTTGCCTTTTCATTTTGAAAGCCAAGGTTCTTTCTTTTTGCATATATTAGTACTTTAGAAGTTTAGAGTACTAGAGATTGGATATGTCCAGACTTTAGAAGGTTCATCATTGAGAGTATCTTTTAGACTACTACCATTCTTCAAAATAGTTTCTATTTCTTCAAAAGATCTGAGGTTAAATTGTTTTGATTGGATCAGACTTTGAAGACATTGAAGGTACATAATTTGCATATTGTCCTCTGTTGTTCTAAAGCTTCCTCTAAATTAAAATTTTTAAGGATTTTTGCAGTAAAAGTGCAAGAAAGAGAAGCTTAAATCAAGGATCATCTTTATTTTTTAGGTGAGCATAGGTTCTGCATAAATTTTGCAGTGTGTATTTTTTAGTCTCTGATATTTTGCACATATATTGCAGACGTTATCATATTTTGTTTCGATAAGGAGATTTGCAGGTTCGCTTAATTTTGCTTTGAAACGTTTAAAAGGTCAGAAAGATTTTGATGTTGTGTCATTACTTAGTGCTTCAAGTTTCTTAAACTCTGATTATGTACAGACAACATTCCTTCTTGAAATTATTTGATATCAGAAAACTTTGCGAGAATTGGATCGAAGGTACATAATTTGTACGTCAGTCTTCTTTCTTAGTTGTACACGAGTTGTTCTAGAGCCTTCTTTGAATTGCAGCGCGATTATCCGGCTCCTTCATTCCTTAGCTAGCCTGAACTCGGTGAGATTCAGAGCGGAAGGCTTCGATAGCTTATTTATCCGTGGATATACTTCAAATGCAAGCGGCGCCATACCTAGCTTGACAAAGAAATTGCCTTGCTTAGGTTTTTACGATCTCAAAGATTTATCTATTTTCCTTTCTTGGATGGATTGCCCGTGAAATGCGGATTTAAACATTTTTGCAGTGGCTCTAGCTCCAAGAGAGACTCAACTTATCCGAAGTCTAGGTTTGTATCCTCTTACAAGGAGTGCCGGATTTCGTATCAAATGTGTAGAGCTACAATATTTTTCGTTATAAGATTTTCATATTATTGCTAGCTTCTTCAACCTTTCTTCCGAAAGTTTGCCAACGGTTTCATTTTTTCTCACAGATAGGTGCTCACGCCGGATCTACTGGTAACCTCACGCTCGATCTCGCAGGTAATCTCATTTTCGATATTTTTATTTGATCTTTGGCCATTTCTACCTCTAGCCCATTGTTTGGTTCTGTAGCCCAGGAGAGATTAGTCTCCTTTCATTTTTAGGACCTGAAACGCATTTCCGGCGTTGTTTTGATTTTCCAGCATCTTCCCCCTTCCGTTCCCTTTGGCCGAGTTTCTGTTAATGATTTGCATTAGTCTGGACGTTACAGGGGAGGATCAAGGTGGGCACATTTTCTCCGCCTCATGATTTTTTTTATTTTTAGGTTTAAAATGGAGCACATCTCGAAACTACATTCGTTGAAGCTGTTGCAGCTAAACTTGAAGCAGGGGGTTTGTGCTTCGTTCCCAAGCTAAGCTTCTATGCGTATGCACAAAGGTTTATGGTGCAGGCTTCTTTTTCTTGAAGAGTGTTGTTTTGATAAATAGCTTACCACCTAGCATCTAAGTTTGTGTTTCTTTGTGTGCCCTTTTCCCAACCAGTTCAAGCAGAGTCATATTCGGCAAAGCATGGCAGGATTTCACAAGCAACGTGACATTTTGCTGAGGTTTATTTGCAAACAACGCTTTTTCTATTGTTGCTGCGTTTCTTACAGATGGGCTCTGTTGTTAAAGCCCAGATAAGAGAAGGCTGGAGTTTTCAAACGTGGAGCTTCAGGTAAATTTTTTTTGCATCTCTTTTCCTGGTCCTTTCCATCTGAATTTTGGCGTGGCTCAAAGTGCTTGAATGATCATCGACCAGTTTATTGCCATTTCACAAGTAGTTGCTAGAGGTCTTTATTGATATGCTCTGTACTCATATGCTCTGCTACAATATAAGCTTTTGCCTTTTCATTTTGAAAGCCAAGGTTCTTTCTTTTTGCATATATTCGTACTTTAGAAGTTTAGAGTACTAGAGATTGGATATGTCCAGACTTTAGAAGGTTCATCATTGAGAGTATCTTTTAGACTACTACCATTCTTCAAAATAGTTTCTATTTCTTCAAAAGATCTGAGGTTAAATTGTTTTGATTGGATCAGACTTTGAAGACATTGAAGGTACATAATTTGCATATTGTCCTCTGTTGTTCTAAAGCTTCCTCTAAATTAAAATTTTTAAGGATTTTTGCAGTAAAAAGTGCAGTAAAGAGAAGCTTAAATCAAGGATCATCTTTATTTTTTAGGTGAGCATAGGTTCTGCATAAATTTTGCAGTGTGTATTTTTTAGTCTCTGATATTTTGCACATATATTGCAGACGTTATCATATTTTGTTTCGATAAGGAGATTTGCGGGGTTAAGCTTAATTTTTGCTTTGAAGCGTTTAAAGGTCGAGAAAGATTTTGATGTTGTGTCATTACTTAGTGCTTCAAGTTTCTTAAACTCGATTATAATACGGACAACATTCCTTCTTGAAATTATTTGATATCGAAAACTTTCGATGGAGAATTGGATCGAAGGTACATAATTTGTAATGCGTCGGATCTTCTTTCTTAGTTGTACGAAGTTGTTCTAGAGCCTTCTTTGAATTGGTGTAGCGATTATCCGGCTCCTTCATTCCTTAGCTAGCTTCGGGAGACTCGGTGTAGATTCAGATAAGCGGAAGGCTCGATAGCTTATTTATCCGTGGATATACTTCAAATGCAAGCAATTTGCCATACCTAGCGACTTCAAAGAAATTGCCTTGCTTAGGTTTTACGATCTCAGCATTTATCTATTTTCCTTTCTTGGATGGATTGCTTCAGGAAATGCCGGATTTAAACATTTTCGCGATGGCTCTAGCTCCAGAGAGACTCAACTTATCAGAAGTCTAGGTTTGTATCCTCTTACAAGGAGTGCCGGGATTTTCATTATCAAATGTGTAGAGCTACAATATTTTTCGTTATAAGATTTTCATATTATTGTTAGCTTCTTCAACCTTTCTTCCAAAAGTTTGCCAGCGGTTTCATTTTTTCTCACAGATAGGTGCTCACGCCGGATCTCTTTGGTAACCTCACGAATTTCGATCTGGGTAATCTCATTTTCGATATTTTTATTTGATCTTTGGCCATTTCTACCTCTAGCCCATTGTTTGGTTCTGTAGCCCGGAGATTAGTCTCCTTTCATTTTAGGACCAAACGCATTTCCAGGCATTGTTTTGATTTTCAAAGATCTTCCCCTTCCGTTCCCTTTGGCCGAAGTTTACGTTAATGATTTGCATTAGTCACGGGCGTTACGGGGGAGGATCAGCGTGGGCACATTTTCTCCGCCTCATGATTTTTTATTTTTAGGTTTAAAATGGAGCACATCTGAAACTACATTCGTTGAAGGCTCATTCGTAGACTAAACTTGAAGCGGGGTTTGTGCTTCGTTCCCAAGCTAAGCTTCTATGCGTATGCACAAAGGTTTATGGTGCGGGCTTCTTTTTCTTGAAGAGTGTTGTTTTGATAAATAGCTTACCACCTAGCATCTAAGTTTGTGTTTCTTTGTGTGCCCTTTTCCCAACCGGTTCAAAGCAGAGTCATATTCGACCAAAGCATGGCGAGGGATTTCACAAGCAACGCCGACATTTTCTTGAGGTTTATTTGCAAACAACGCTTTTTCTATTGTTCTTTGCGTTTCTTTCTTACGATGGGCTCGTTGTTAAAGCCCGGATAAGAGAAGGCCGGAGTTTTCAAGCGTGGAGCTTCGTGTAAATTTTTTGCATCTCTTTTCCCTGGTCCTTTCCATCCGAATTTTGGCGTGGCTCAAAGTGCTTGAATGATCATCGACCGGTTTATTGCCATTTCACAAGTAGTTGCTAGAGGTCTTTATTGATATGCTCTTGTACTCATATGCTCTCTGCTACAATATAAGCTTTTGCCTTTTCATTTTGAAAGCCAAGGTTCTTTCTTTTTGCATATATTAGGTACTTTAGAAGTTTAGAGTACTAGAGATTGGATATGTCCGGACTTTAGAAGGTTCATCATTGAGAGTATCTTTTTAGACTACTACCATTCTTCAAAATAGTTTCTATTTCTTCAAAAGATCGAGGTTAAATTGTTTTGATTGGATCAGACTTTGAAGACATTGAAGGTACATAATTTGCATATTGTCCTCTGTTGTTCTAAAGCTTCCTCTAAATTAAAATTTTTAAGGATTTTGCGGTAAAAGTGCAAAGAAAGAGAAGCTTAAATCAAGGATCATCTTTATTTTTAGGTGAGCATAGGTTCTACATAAATTTTGCGGTGTGTGTTTTTTTAGTCTCGATATTTTGCACATATATTGCGGGACGTTATCATATTTTGTTTCGATAAGGAGATTTGCGGGTTAAATTATTTTTGCTTTGAAAGCGTTTAAAAGGTCGAGAAAGATTTTGATGTTGTGTCATTACTTAGTGCTTCAAGTTTCTTAAACTTCGATTATGTACGAACAACATTCCTTCTTGAAATTATTTGATATCAGAAAACTTTGCGAGAATTGGATCGAAGGTACATAATTTGTACGTCAGTCTTCTTTCTTAGTTGTACACGAGTTGTTCTAGAGCCTTCTTCGAATTGCATTGGAGGATTTTTGCAGTTAAAACTCCACAGTTTACTCTATGTGCTGCTTCGAACGCGTCAGTTCAAGATATAAGCGTTCTCGGTATGCTATACATGTAGCCACAATATTTGGACGTTTTAGTTTGTCTTGAAATTTTCAACTAACTTGCTATTAATTGATGATGCAGCTACAATAAGGGTAATTCCTTCAGATTTCTCCATTATCATTGGCAAGTGGCTTTTATTTGACATGTGTGTTTGTTGTAGACCATATCATCTATTCTTAATCCTTTGCCTGGCATTAGAATATGCATTCAGATCTAAATAGCTCTGTATTTTGGAGGCCAATAGCTCTGCACTCAAATGTTCTTATAACCATCACATCTAAGTCATGTGATACTGTTGTAGCATTTGTAGCTTCATATTTGATGTCATATAATTTTAGCATATCTAGGAACTCATTTTATTTCATTATTGACAAGATCAATATTGATGTGATTACAAATATAACAGGTGTGGCAGTAGCACTTCTTGCTAATAGGTTCTACTGTGGATTGACCCCGTTGGTGCTATTTGGCTTAGCTATTTGGCTTAGCTGTCTACACGACATTTAATTGGTCAAGGACTGTTTTCGAAAACGCAGGTATGCATGTTTTCTCCTGCTAATATGCCTATATGTAGCACAATAACAGGGGGTTACTTTTAGATTTTTATACGTTTTTTCACATAGTTTTTCTATGATTTCGTTGTTGTATTCGTTGAGGTGTACTAAATAGTATTTCTAGAGTGCACTCTTTATGGGCCGTTGATTTTCGTTGGTTGGAACAATCCGAGGGTTGTTGTCTTTCTCTGCATGTGTATGCATGTGCATGTGCACATGCATGTGCATGTGTGCATGTGCATGTGTATTGTGCATGTGCAAGTGCAAGTGCATGTGCATGTGTGCATGTGTGTGCATGTGTGCATATGCATGTGTACTTGCCCTCTTGGATTCTTATTGCTTGGAGTGGATTTTTACTACCACGAGATGGATTTTTTTGCTCACACTTACAAAGGTATTTGTTTTTAATGTTTCTTCAGTTAGCATAATGTTTTTTTTTACAAGGTATTGGTTTTCGATTCTACAATGTAGTCTTTGCAAAACCCCCTTTTGTTTCCTTCCTAAGATTTGTTGCGCATTCAAGTTTAGGCCCTCTGTTTGCTTCCAACTCTTGGATATTCAGGCTGCGGATTGTTCATAGCGGTACCCTTTACCTTCAATCAACAAAGCGGATTCTTATGCACCAAACAGCGGATTATTCCCCTTTTCCATGTAACTTGATCGGGTCAAACATTGGCCACAAGAATGCATTTATATTGTAGGTTTGAAACTTTAATCGAACCATAAGGTGAATCATGCATTACCTTTAAGCTAGAGATGGAGCATCCAAAATCATATGGATTGATAAACAATGGTGTCATTGTGAAAGAGAAATAGTTGTAGCGGAAGTAACAATATGTAGCATAATAACGGGGGTTTTCTTTGTGTTGCAAACTTTATGACTTTCGAGAATAATGGGATCAATCTGCTCTATCTTTATGGTAACTTTACTTATGTTCTATTTGTTTTATTGTGATCAAATTCAAAAGCTAGGGTGATGAAAGCCTCCAAATGAATTTTAGTTTTTTTGGTTTGAATTCTAAAATTTTTGTCATCTTGGGGAGGGGGTGGCGTCCAGGAAGGTAAAAAAAAAATTTTTGCAACACAAAACATTAACATCCAACATACAAAAATTAAATTCCCCAACACATAACAACCAACACATAACAACCATTGACATTAACAACCAACACATAACTACCATTGACATTAATTAACACAACCATTGGGTCCAACACATGGGTGCATATTCACACGGGAGGTGACGTAGGGCAGCGAGAGCCCTCATAATTGTATTTTGCACGTACGAAATCAACACCATGTAGTATTCCGCTTGAAATCTTATAGTATTTTGCGAATCTTGTTATACAGTATAGCAAATTTTGTACAAACGAGGAACTTTACGTACGGTATAGATTAAGGAATAAGGGGTGAATATGCCTATCCAACAGCTCTCGTTGCCCGGAGTCACCCCCCGTGTGAATATGCACCCAAGGTGCGTGCGTGTCAGTTGTATAAAGAGCCCTGACAAGGAAAAATAACCTTCACAAGTGACAATGTTGTTTGTTTCCCCTTTGTTTACTTCTTCCACTTTGAAATAAGTGTATAATTTAATGTTCTAGACCTATTTGTATCTGCAGACTTGCTACAAAATGCCACTACTATCACGTGCCCCTACTTATGTGCAACAATGTCGGGTACGTTCCATCTTCTAAGTAAGTAGGTATCGGTTCATGATTGGTTCATACAAAATGTTTGGCTTTGGCACTCATACTTACCGTGGGCTTTGAGCAGATATCCGCCTACGGCAAAGAAGGGGGCTAAAGTTATCAATCGAGAAAAGGTAAATTATTTAAGGAATTGAACATATTATCCTTGCCTAGACTTATCTATATTTCGCAAATTATTAATTAGCATCTTGCCACTCTCCTAATCATTGAATTGCATGTTATCCTAATTTTGCAGTGCATATGTTGCGCGATTCCTTAAATTTCGCCCATAAACAAATGGCGCAAATCCTTTATATTGCTATCATGGCGGACGACTCACGATCTTGCATCTCCCACTAAGTATCGGTTTCTTCCGTGAATCTCAGCTTGGAGTTTGAGGAAGCAAAGCAAAATGCACCATTTCGCGTTTGGTAATCGGACATAGATTGTATCTAACGTATGGTATTAACAAGAGTACTTCTATCGCTTCACGAGAGTGAAAATGTCGGAGAAGGCAAGCAATTTCCGCTTCAAAAGCAAGAGCAACAACCTTTGGTATGGATCATGAAATTGTCGGGAGAAGGCAAGCAATTTTCGCTTCAAAAGCAAGAGCAACAACCGGTATGGATCATGAAATGGATCACGGCGAAGACGGTTGACAAAGAAAGAATTTCGCATTAGTTGCTCGAAGTCTTTTAATGTGTGAAGAACTGCGGATTTACCATCTCAGATGCTATTCGACCAAAAGATGCGGAGTAAAATGTGATATGATTTTATAAAGGGGGATAGTGTAAATGTGCTTCCGTAACGTAAGTCTTTTGTATCTCTTCTTTCTCGGGAAGTACCGGAAAGCACATTTGGATATGCAAGGTTTGCCTCCATCCGAGTTTGTCTTGAGTGTGAAGTTTGTGCATCCATATTTCTTGAATGGTATTTATCTATGTTTCTTTAATGGTATTTACTTTGTTAAATTAGTTATGCACTGAATACCCCGCTTCTGGTTGCTTTCCCATGCCAAGTAAGAATACAAGCCACGACATTAGCCCGGCAACGCCGGGCACACGTTTACTAGTTACATCCTTAAAAAAAAATAGCAAAAAAGCATAACATATAAGGCTTTGGCAAGGCTTTGCTCATTCCAAAGGCCTTAAAAATAGTTGTTGAATGTTTTAATTTTACTATGTTGCCCTTTTTCTGTATATAGGTTTGAGTTTGATTCAACGTTCTCTCTAAAATCAGCAATGGTTTGAAATAATTATGCTAAAATTGCATCAACACAAGAAGAAGCATTTATAGGGATGCCACAGATGATAGATAGAGTTTTTTTTTTTGTTGGAAGAGAGCATCTAAATGCAATGTGAATTACATATTTGTATGTTATTTAGTTCAAGCGATTTAAAATTCGAAGCTTCAAAACGTAAAGCCTTCAAGAACCGAAAGCAACACACGAGTTTACGTTTTTGAGGCCATATCCTAGTCAGATTCGACTAGGATCTTGCGCTAGGTCATGATGTAGAGGGAGGATCTTGCAGCCAGAAGATGGACATCTAGAACCCCCTGGAAGTAGCTTTCCCATAGAGTCCTCTCGTAAAGGTTCATGCTATGGATGGACAACTTCCCCCCTTCGAAACTACAAATTGGCTCTGCCAATGGGCTCAGAATGTCAACATTACCTCGAGGACCAAGTTTCCTAGGCAAAAATCACTCCTTCTCCAAGAAGCACCAAAATAGCTTATGTCCAATACCAGTAGTCAATTGGCATAGGTGGTCCCGCGGAAACACTGCCAATTAGAGCATTCGTGTTTCTTTCTTTGGTGGAATGGACCATATAACTTGCTTTCTAGGGTAATTTCATCATTTCGAACAGCTTGGCAAAGTCGAATCGCCATTCCAGAGCCTCCATATTGCCTGAACAACAAAAACTTGGGTTTTTACACAGAGGCAGCCACAATGTCCTCAAAGCGAAAGGATTTGTCTGACATAGCTGAAGCACCGCTGTCCATGCCCAAACTTCTGTTGCTCTAGTTATAACTAGTGCATGTACCTCGAGGCAGAGCCAAGCAGAGCTCAAGAGCTGTGACACCGCCATAGCAAGAAAGAGAAACACAGCCGTCGACATAATCTGATCTTAATGAGATGAGGATGAATATGCTTTCCCCATTCTAATGTTTGACAATAGACACATGCATCCAAAGCATTAGATATGCAACCTCGTTTGGCTCCTATCCATTTTCGTGCATTTGCATTAAAAGCTTGATTGCGCTCTTTAATGCTATAGGATCTGACCAAACAGAACATTTGAGGCTTGTGTACATATTACTTATTGTGTTGACAAGAAATATCCTGCAATAATGTTCCAGAAAAACATCTCTTATGAACTTGGGACCAAAAGCTTATTCATCATATTTCATGCTGCCATAAATGGGCATACATGACAATCAAAATGCTCTCCATGAAGATATCTGATTCCAATCCATTTTTAGTAGTCGGGATTGGACATATTTTGGCATGCTAGAGCTCCTATGTTAGAAAAGCCTGTCAGAACAACAAGATATGAGTTTTGTTTGACTTCAGACCATCTTGTTGCATATGTCCGAAGCATATATGTTGTGCACCTGTGTTGCCCTTGAAGAAGGCATCTCAACCAAAGAATCAAGCAAAGAGGGTAAGGCAAAGAATTCTAACTAGAAATGAATTGAGTGAAGAAGCAACCAAGGAAGAATGCACATCTTCTAATGCAGGGAAGAGACTATTTATGAATTTCATGCTATTTAGAAGTCATGGATTCAACATGAAGATGGGTGAAAACGTTCTTTGGGAGAGAAAAGCTGCATGCTTATGCAACTTTTTTGGACATCAACAGTCAATCCTATACAAGGAGAGCAATACATTCTTGTCCCTAAGAGAAGGTGCTATTCAATCTATGCACAAGGCTACTAGTATCAGGACAGGAATATATCCTTCGCCCTGATCAATGTCAATGATTATTCTTTGTAGCCCTTATGGCTCATGAAGTCTTCTTAAGACAAGAACAAGTATGTCTTTTTCCATCCCATGTGCCAAAACCAATATATACGAGCTTTCAAAAAGCCATGACACGCACTAAAAAGCAAGAACTAAAAACTTGAATGACCAAAACTATATTTGAATTTTTTACTGAACAATGTTTTGCATACAAGATTGAAATAATGGAGCCAAATATACTTCACATTCAAATCTAAATTCAGTGCACATTCAAATCCAATTTAATAGAATATAGATAGATACATCATCAAAACTGATTTTAGCAACCAATTTTCAAATCAAAAAAAAAAAAAAAAATCAATTGTTCTTGAACATAAGAAAAAAAAAGTTTCTTTAAAGAGCAAATTTGATATTTCAATAAATGAACCTACCTTTCTTGGTTGCCATAACAGTTCTCTTCTGAATCCGTGCTTTCTCCTTGTTTGGTGATAAAATAACTAAAATTTGTTTTTTCTTGTTGTTGTACTTTCGTTGTCCTTGGCACTCTCCTTCCTTGACGCTTGTAATCTCCTTGGCGCTTGCTTGAACAAACAAGAAAAAAGGAAACCAAAATAGATGCATGTCCCAGCAAAATAAAGAAAGTACTAAAAATAGTACGCATGTACTTTCAACTCAAAAATAGCCACGTGTATATATCTTTGGGTTGCCCCTAGGGGGGCAAACCCTTGTTCATGTGGGTTTCTAGCATATTTTAGGTATATGCTAGAATATACTTAGTATATGCCGGTAATTGCTAAAAACCTAGTATTCCTTGTAAATTGGCGGTCAGCTGCGTTGTGAGTAAGAGATGTTTGAACCAGTTAACTCGCAATACAGATCGAAGCTCCAATCTTATTTCTGTGTGTAGGTGCTGTGCAAACTGGGTAACTGGAAGAAGGAAGAATGACTGGAGGCCATCGACAAGGTAGGCCGCTTTCCTCCCATTGGAAGCTTAAGGAAGAATGACTAGAGGCCATCGACAAGGTACGCCGCTTTCCTCCCATTGGAAGCTTTCTTTTCTTCTTTGATCTATTCCAGCTATGGTTTAAGCCTAAACTCTGTTTCTTGCCATTTCTAATAAGTGCTGATTTTGCTCGAAATGTTGCTTCTGTCGTGCAAATCTGTGCAGCACTATGATGCAAAGGGAGGTATATGAGCCATTTAGGCATGTTGGTTGAAGGCGGGCCTTGGCCACAACAGTTCGGACCATGACTGAGCATCTCGCCTTTTGTTTTAGCAATCCTTTCATTGGTTTTTGTTGCCTCTTCAAACAACATGAAGCATTGATTTGGCTCCAGAGTGTCTGCCCAGCATGCAGTCACAGGATTTTGTTGCACACGGCGGGTCTTCTAAAGACCCTTGGCATGAACTTCTGTGTGAACATCGATTATAGAAATGGGATACCGTTATAAGGCTTTAGCAATTGGTGATTCTAACTCTCATCAGGACACGGTTTGGCGCCATGGACTGATGAGTTATACGATGCCTACACATAATCTTCTCGCCCCTTAGTTGCAAATCGATAATCGGTACTTCAAGCAGTTGAATCTACGACATCAAGGGCATGGCAAGTGGCTACACTAGCCTTGGGGCTGACGTCTCTGGAACTGTCCCGGTAAATCACTTTTCACATTCTTTATGCTTATCTTAGTATTTAGTTCTCAGATCTGGCATGGAGGAATTGGGTTTGCGAACTTCTGAAAGAAATACCTTGCATTTTAGTGGATCTTGGTTTTAGGTCTCGTTGTTGGATGAAATTGCAAGGCGTAGCTTGCCCGTATATTCTAAATCTTTTAGTTGCTATTGAGTATAATAATTGCTTAATAGCATCATTTTTTAATATCCTGCAGGCTGCTCCAGGTCCAGACCATTTTGTACTTCAATTTCAAGGTATTCTGATTTTGGAAACTTGTCAAAATATGATTGCATTGCACATTTGCTTAGTACTATCTAAAAGTAGAGGGCCTGCTTATATGGATGCATGTTTGTTTAGTTTTTATGCACTCATATGTTGGCAAAATATATTGCATTATTGAGCAATAGAATGCCCTTAGGATGTACTTATGAGAAGCTCAGTGAGATTCAGTATGAAAACGTGGATTGTATGGATGTGTCAAGATTTTTGTAGCGCACACACATCATCATTATTCTAATTTCAGCATCTTGCTTGTAGAATCTAACCTTTAAACTTTTCCACCAAATGAAGCAGGCGGAAAACTAACTGGATCTTACAAACCTCCAGCAGATGTGCATGGTATACGGTCATCCTCTATTATGCTCGTCATATTATAAATGGAAGATAGAAAGGAGTAAATACACAGAACTTTCTGTATTTTGTTCTGCAATAATGTCTCTGATCAAATAACTTGCTGAAACCAGATAACTTCTCAAAACCTGGCCCAGGAAGCGCCGCTACTCCTCCAGAAGAATCGAGAGGATATTTCAATATAGTCTCATATCGTCCTTACTTCAACGTGGAGACCTCAGATGTCATAGAGAAGATTCGTGATTCATTTCTACCTTACAGAGGAGACTTCGTGGAGAAAACAACAAGTATCAACCCAGACATGTGAGCCATCAATATTTTGTTGACACCAAGTAACGGTTTAGATATTGGCATTCCATATTTCGTTAATGAACTTTTGGTGAATCACACCAGCATTCTGTGTAGTATCCAGATAATCTTTGTTGAGTATCAACAATGATCTGGGCCCAAATTTCGTGTGTTTGGTAACTTAAAGGCATCATTATGTTTTAGAGATGCTTCATCTAGTAAGGATATTTGCTGAAAGAATGTCAAAAGCAGAATATATCATCTGGTGTCACCATATTCTATTATGTAGGGAAGTGACTTTTGGAACAAAGAGTAATGTATTGTTTTCTTTCATGTTCAGATATGGACCCTTTTGGATCTGCAGCATTAGGGAATTTTGCAGCATATCTGTCTACTAAAACAAGCTCTAAGGGGGCGGATCATTGGCATTATGATATCAACAAGGTCTTTTGGTCGGCTGGTTTGTTTTATGGATATGTTGGGATTATTCCATTGGTTCTGTACTTTTTGTTGAGATACCTTGGCGTTTCCGCAAGCCTTGTACAGCTGTGGTGTCTATATGGTTACTCACTCTTCGTATTCATTCCGGCCTCGGTATGCATATCAACTTGAGATCACACATAAAGACTGCAAGTGACAAGATTTGCAGTGTATACCCATGCACAATTTGGATGTAAGTAATTTTTTATGCTGTCGCCATGATTTTGGTACTTTGGCAGCGGATTTGAGTCTCGATGCAGACAATTTTGATAAAACGATTTTGCTTGGGTGCTTTGCTTTGTTATTTTCTCATTATTTATGCAATAGTGAATGCTTGCCAAAACATTGCATGGTGGATCTTCATGACCATGCAAGAACTTTGGCTTTTTTCATGTTTGCCATTTCTAGCTCCCAAAGGTAACAAGAAGGAGAAAGATAAAGGGAAACAACAATTGTCTTATTTTATATTTTTTTTTATAGTTGTATCTTACATCCATGTATATATACTCTTGATCGTAATCATCATATTTGTTGTTCTTGTTTTACTTGCTGGATCTCATCACCTCAATATTTCCCACACATGCAAAACTATAGTCTACGCCTCCCCGTGTCATCAAAAGATTGTATCCACAATGTTATGTCCAAATATTATCCATTGTGGTAAATATTGATGCATGTTTGTTATGGGCTAATAATAATAATCTGATGCAGTGGCATTATTGGTCGCATGTTTTCCTACCCTAGTCTAGGGATATGCACCTTGGTAGATCCTAGACTAGGGGGCACAACCGAGTGTTTAATAAATAAATATGGTTGCAAGAGTTGCCTTAGGAGAATGCCGCTATGGATGGACATAGGGACATTGCATCAATAATGCATAGAACTAAGGCAAATAGAGAAAACCCCTTATAATGGATTAAATGCCATTTACTAAAGTTAATAATCTAGTTTGAAAGTTAATGATTATAAAACTATTGGAATAAATAGGTGAGCACCCCTTAATCGATGGCAAACCACCATCGCGGGCTCGCCTTACAAGACCTCGAATGCAGTGGGAGCTACCGATTTTGGTCAAAAGAGGGCCCGATGGTCTTCCGGTAGTCACACGACCGATAGGATGCGACCACGTGGCCTTGCCATTTGGCAAGGAGCTCATCAAGATTAGGGAAGCGGCATAACTGCGGAGAGGCCAAGAGGGTCTTGGGAGTAGAGGTCGCAGAAAGCGTAAGCAAGGCTTCCAAGAGAAATTATCGGACGAGGGATTTCGGATGCGGCTAGGAGTTACTCTGACTCACGAAGCAAAAGTAATTGGTAAGTTCTAAGATAGATGGATGTGACGGATGCCATAGTCGCCTATCTTCTCGAATCAAGGAAGATCAAAGGAATCCTTCTCAAGAATAATTAATCTCCACTTGGGTAGTATTAGGTGCCCAAGAACTCCCTTTTCGATGAACACTTGGAAATAGCTTAGTGCCCCCTTGTGTAGCCTGTGATAAACCGAGATGCTTGCCGCTATCGGATTGTTGGCATGGCGGTGGAACCGCCTATTGCAAATAATAAGCAAGCAAACAAAAACCTTATATACCTTGAACCTCTCTCCCTGGTGTTTTCTTGGTAGAATTTAATGATGAGCTACCGCTTATTGGAGTGAAGGATCCTTAGTGTTAGTGAGATGGTATGTGGTAACCCAAGATGGGACCGTGTCATATACTGTGAATGCCTAACTAGTGAAAGGATGCCCGATTATATTCTCGTAGGGTGTCATGAACATGGACATACTACAAAATGGATGAGCACACTGCGGTCTATCAGTAGGGAGTTTATGCATGGCATATCGCGATAAGAATGTCTTATCATGATAGGAATCATGGGTGCTAGCGAGATGAAGTCAGTCACTGATATGGGATAGTGGTAGATGTAGTCAACAGTCTAGCGGTCTAAGTTCTTATGGTGCTTGCAGTTTTTTCCCTTTGGATCCACCAAATAACGGGAGTTCTAGACAACGTATTGTCTAGATACCGATGGGAAGGTGTGTTGAGTTTTGGGGTTCTTGACATCACCTGCGTGGCAAAGTCCCATGATCACGGATGCCACAAGGTGCGCCACAAATGCTCATGGATTAACAAAAAGGTGGGAAGAAACTCCAAGAACAAGAACAAAGAAAAGAATGAACAAAATAGAATCCATTGATGCTCCAAAAGGAGGTGCTCCAAAACGTGAGCAAAAGCCTAAACAATGAGAGGAAATGCTCTCTAAATAGTAGAGCAAAACCCTAACCCTAACTCGACATCTCACCTTCCACCCGGATCTAGGCTAAATCGGGGCCATAGATTGTGGGGTCCAATATGACAAATACATGTGGCCTATGCCACCTACATATGGGGCTAAATCGGGCCCTAGATCAAGTGGTCCAATGTGATAAATACATGTGGCCTATGCACATCATACATATGTTTAGCCCAAAGGGCTAACACCACCAAACCAAACCAAACTATGTAGAACCTTTATAACGGCCGGGTTAAACATTTACAACAAATGTCTAAAGTGAGGGGAGGTAATGATAATGTCGGAAAAATTATTGACCCAAAAATGCCAATGTCGATGAAGTACCAAAATCATGAGAGTTGAGAATAATCACTACTTCTCTTGAGCTTGCCACGAGCTCGTGGAAATCCATAGAAGTCGAATCTAATGTTAAGAAGGTTGTCACCACTTCTCATAGAGCTTGCCACTAGCTTCAATACATGCCAATCAAAGTGTCTTGTAATGAGTTGAACAAAATGAGGAAACAAAAATTGTTGAAGGGGAAGGCCCTAAGTCATCTTCACGCCATTTTGAACTTGAAAAGTTGAGACAAGGAGTTGAACTTGAAAGAGTTGAAACATAAGTGATTGAAGGGGGGAAGACCCTAAGTCATCTTTCACGCCATTTATGGAACTTGAATGAGTTTGAGCGAGATAGTTGAACTTGAAGGAGTTGAAATTGAAGGCGGAAGGCTCTAAGTCATCTTCACGCCATTTGTTGAACTTGAAAAGAGGCTCAACCGCCATGTATTATGAACAACCGAGATTGATTGAAAAGGTTGTCTCAAAAGCCGGTGCATTTGGGTCGATGAGGTAAGCTTGAATGTTGAGGAAAGATTGCTGAAAAAAGGCCTACACACGCCAGGGCCAGGGTGTGAGGTTTGTTGGTAGAAGGGCAAAGAAGATCTCCAAGAATGCGGCAAAAGTTGAGCCCCCAAAATGTGCCAAAAATATGCTCCAAAGTTTTCTTGCATGAAAGGAGGATTGAAAGTTGTGCTCAAAGTCACGCCGAGAGAGGCCGTGACAATTTTGATGAACACACGCCATTGGGCCGCGGATTTTGTTGCGTCGAAAGAGAAGGATGTCATGAAGTATGGATTGATGAAAAGTGGTTCCTCCAAAGGCATAATGCCTCAAAAATTTGGCAAGAGGTCAAGAAGTCACCATTAAAAAATCACGCCAAGGGGTTGGGATCGAAGTTGTGCATCGAGTTATGTCAAGAATGGCCTTAACATGCCGTTGGGCCCATCGTGAATGGCCTAAGTGCCAAGTGTTGCCATAAAGCAGAAATATTGAGGCGCGAAGATATTTGTGATGCCATTTCACACTGAACCGGGTGCCACGCCCGGAAGGGCCGTGGACGCTAGACCATCTGGCCTGGCGAAAATGGATGCCACGCCCGCAAGGGTCAGGACGCCAGGGACCCGGTCCGGCGGGCCGCGGGATAAGAGGCCACGCCAAAGTGATGGGCTGTGGGAGGGTCCACGCCGATGGGCCGGGGTAGCTTTACGGGCCGTGAGGTGCCGAGGGCTCGGCACACGCCATGATGTGCCGTGGAGCTTCATCTATCCCACGCCCCAAGCCGTGAGCCGGGATGAGTTTTGTAAGCCTTAACAAGCCCGTGGGATGAAGTTCGAGGGATGGGCCACGCTGCGATGGGCCGTGGGGCTTATTTCTTCTGGCTGCAGATCCGGGTTAACAAAGACTTGAATAGAGGGTTGCTTGTAAGACACGCCAGGGCAAAGACAAAGCCCACGCCGCGGAAGAGTTTGCGGTGACTGGCCACGCCCGTGATGGCCGTGGGCTTCTATGAAGGTTTTGCGCGACGACGCCAGTTGAAGGTTTTGCAGACTTGAAGCCACGCGTCGTGATGGCCGGGCTTGTTGGTCCGAAGGTCGAAGATTTGAGGAAGCCACCGTAATGGCCGTGGTGTTATTTGCTTCTTTGTCGTGGAAGTTCTCAAGGCCCCGCACATCCACATATGGTTGTCTGATAGTCTGCCGGAATGAACTGAAGAAACCCTTGCTGATGATTAGTGCCGCGAGGTATGCAAAATGCGAGAGATTAGTCTGCTATTGTCTGGCCAAAACGAATCGCTTTGTGACGTAAGGGATTTCAATTTCCGCAATGTTGTGAAGGTCGATGACCGCAGATTTGAAAGATCGAAAAGGGATATGAAGGAATTGATAATCCCCATTTGCTGCTGCTGTTTGATGGGTCGATTTGTTTCAAGAAGTCGGAATGAGCGTGATTCCTTAGAACGGTAAGCTACGGACATGCAAAGGTTTTGAAAGACTCCTTAGATGATGGCCTCGGTCCGGCGCTAGTGGGTACTGAGTCAGGTTGCAGCAATGCAAAAGGCATCAACTATCCTTACCTTAGCTTAGTGAGAGCGAGCAGATGCTGGACTTTTGGAGTCAGAGGATTCCTGTGAAAGATTCCATGCCATCAAGGATTTGTTGAATAACGCAGATTAAGAAGGTCGGTTCTTTGGAATTCGATGCCAATGTGGACCCAAATCTTCATAAGGAAAAATCCCCGGGAGATCCGAACAATTTAACGCGGGCGGGTTTTTTTTAGAAACAGAAAGTGGATATGGCGTAAAAATCCTCAGGTTGCCTCAATAAGTCGCCGCATAATAGAATTAGAGAGTTCTTGTTCTAAATTTCGGCATGGTTGGGCCGCTCATCGATGTGGCGAAAAAAACTTTCTATCCTTGAAGAACTTGATTCATTTGTGTGTGTATGGAGGCTCTGTGGTCATGCTTGCTTGATTTGCAGAACAATGGGTCCGCTTGTCTTCAAAATGAGTGACTTGATGAAAAAGTCGGTACTAAGGAACCATTGCCGGATCGGGCAAGGATTTGATCGCTTTCCGAGCATTTACAAAATAGCAGAGCACCTCGGGCCTGTTGCTCGGGCTTTTGCTTCGTTTTTGGTGGTTTGCTTTTGTGCTTGCCCAACAATTACCGTGAAGAGTTTAAAAAGATTCGAGGAAGAAATGATGGGTCTGCATCGAGATCCAAAGGGCATCTCCAAAGACAAACATTTTACTCATACTAGAAACATGGATTACCCGAGTCCCCAAAGAACCGAGATATTCCCTATAGATCACGAACAGTAGTATGGGTAGTCAAAAAGTATACATGATAATCCAAAAGTGACAAATAAAAGGACCTTATTTTGCCACTTAATCAATTTTGCCCCTTTTCTCAAACATGGGCGAGCATCGAGATAAGAAACTAAAGAAGTGTCCGACGAGAATCAATTTTTTTTGTCAAACTTTTGGAGATGCTTGAAAAGAAAAACAAGAGGATGATCATGAGTCAAGAGACCAGGCAGATGAGGCGCCCGGTGTTGAGTTTTGGGGGTTCTTGACATCACCTTGCAGCAGAAATCCATGATCGGGCCGGATGCCGAAAAATCGCCACAAATGCTCATGGATCAACAAAAGAAGGTGGGAAGAAACTCCAAGAACAAGAACAAAGAAAAGAATGAACAAAAGCGAATCAGTTGATGCTCCAAAAGGAGGTGCTCCAAAACGTGAGCAAAAGCTCAAACAATGAGCGGAAATGCTCTCTCTCTAAATAGTAGAGCAAAACCCTAACCCTAATCGACATCTCACCTTCCACAGATCTAGGCTAAATCAAGGCCATAGAGTGTGGGGTCCAATATGACAAATACATGTGGCCTATGCCACCTACATATGTGGCTAAAACTGGGCCCTAGATCAAGTGGTCCAATGTGATAAATACATGTGGCCTATGCCACTCATACATATGTTTAGCCCAAAGGGCTAACAGGGTGCGTCTGCTTAGTAAATGCTATGCTGCATGTGGTGGATTTCATACATGTTGACTCTACTTGATAACTCGTATGCGTGTTACTAACACGTGGACGCATGTGCATGCTATTTGATAGCTGGCAAGAGTACGTATGTATATAGTTATCTTGCATTGTCATCTTGTTATCTGTATACGTGGCTTTCATGTATATAGCCTCATGGGAGGCAGTACTTGTTCTGTGTACTCTGGTGGTTTGATGTGAATACAAATCGAAATTTTTGGTACTAAAATTTTGGTTTGTAACACACAAATGCGTAAATGTGTAATCATGGATGGAAATTAAATCTTAAATGGAAGCTTATTGCCACCAGCCCAAGGCCTCCTAGACCAAACACTGAGGGATCAGTCCTACATATGGTGTAATGTTTGGAAGGGTAGTGATAGGTCGCAATGATTGGGCTATTATGATGTTGTTGCATTGGTCTTAGATTTTTGCAGGACTAATCTTTTGGATAGTTCATTTTCAGATCACAACCTACAATGGTTCTTTTTTTTGTTGTCTGGACCCTTTCTCAATCTTAGCTGTATATAGTACTGCTCCAATCCCTACAATCAGCCACTTTAAGATCCTTTTGCTATGCAGTATGCTCTAGTTGGAATGTATTTTACACATGTTAAAGAAAACATTTCTTATATACCTTCCAATAACATGCATCAACTTCTCTTTTATAAGGCTCGTACATCTTACCTGTTAATACAAGTGGATGTGCCTAGAAAATGATAGACAGGTTTTCCATTAAACCAAAATCTAGGGGTATGGTCACCACACATAATGGTTAAGTTAGGATCTATCATGTGCTTTTCACAAAGATTAGTTTTTGTAGACTTGTAGAATTTGCATTTTCTGCACTCTCCAGCAAAAATTGTGAGGTCACGATCATGCAAATGCAGCTGCAAGGTCAGTAGTAGACCCCATGTGATTTTGAAGATAGGGCAACTCAGCCTCTAGCTTCATGACTAAAAATCCATGGAAACTTATCTTCACATCCCCACATTGTAGGTATGCTAAAAAAAGTTACTTTTCGCCTATAGTAATCGAAAGCATGCTTAGTGTTCAAACCAACACTCAACTACCCGCCACATACACAATTGGGAGGGGCACTTGTGGACGGGCCTTAAGAACATGGTAATTTAAACATTGAGCTCAAGCAGATATGGTGGAGACTTCAATACAAATTTCGATTCCACACCTGCTAGATTTAAGCTACTTTACCCACTAGAAACCGGAAGGCAACCCTCTGGTGGCGAAACACCTTGTTTAAATTTTGAACTGTTAATCTAGTTTACGCTCAATAATTAATAGATAATGCAATGTAAATTTGAGCATGCTATGTGAGTTTCGCTCACTATGATGTCAACCCATGAAAAAATATGATCCCAAGGAATCAACCCTCGGCTTTAACCAACACCGCTCGGGCCCAAATCAAATCAAATGTACCTAATATGTTCTTGAAGAAATCCCGCTTTATCTATTAAAACCTTTGATACAACAAGTTCTTGTTCTTGGCTTCTATACTAAATACAACATCCTCTTCAGAACGGGCCAAAGATCTCTGCAGAATTGAAAACAACTACAAATGAAAGTATAATTTCTTTATTTTTTCTCTCAGAATGTGATCATTTTCTTTTTGATCAAAATGCTACCGAAAGTGGACGATTCGCCTTACGATTAAAGAAAACAAAGCATTTTTCTCAAAAACCCAAACAGATTTAGGAATAGAAAGGGTGTATAAGTCTACTCATAATGGTTTTATAGATAATGGTCACAACAACAAGATTCAAACATGCGTAGAACCCAACAGATTAAAGTCCGTTTTCTTTAACCATTTAAACATGTTAACAAGTGCTACAACTAAAGTTTCTTTAATCCTAAGAGAACATTTTAGCAATATATGGTGGTTTTTGTGTAATCTTATATTATAATGTTATACCATAAGTCTTGGATTGATCAAGCCCTAATTTGAATGGCCGAGATCATCGAGGTGCATCCAAAGGTCAGATTTCAAGAGACAACTTTACCACAATGATTGCTCATATTTTGATCTCTTATGGGAAAGGGTAAAGAAGGAAGGGGCGGAGGGAAGGGAGGAGGAAAAGAGAGAACGTGAAGGGGCAAAAAGGTGGGGAAAAGGGAAAAAGAGAAAAAAAAAGGTGGGATAAGAGAAGAGAAAATGCATGGGAAAAGGGAAAGGAAAGAAAAATCAAAAGGAGGGGGGAAGGGAACTTGAGAAAAGGGCACGAGGAAAAGAGGAAGAGATAAAGGAAAAAAGAAAAGGAGAAATGGCGAGAGAAAGGGAAAGAGTGGGGGAGAAGGGTCAAGAATGGGAAACAAAGAAAAAAAAAAGAGCATGAGAAAAGGAAAGGGAAAAAGAGCATGGCAAAAAAAGGAGAAAAGGGGAAAGAGGAGAAAGAAGAAAAGGGACGGAAAAATGGTATGGGAAAGGGAAAAAAGAGAGGGAAAGGGAAGGAAAAGGGGCACCGAAAAGGAGAAGAGTGAAAGGTTGGGAAATGGAGGAAACAAAAGTGGGGTGAAAAGGGGAAACAGAGAAGGGAAGGGGAAAAGGCATGGAAAAAAATGAAAGTGTAATGAGAAAATGAGGGGCAAAGGAGGAAAAGAGAACCTGAAAAAGGGCATTAGACAAAGGGAAGAGGGAAATGAGAAAGGGAAGGGGAAAGGGCAAGAAAAAATGGAAAGAGGAAAAAGGTGAAGAATGGGAAAAAAAAAGGAAGCTAAAAAAAAAAAAAAAGACATGGAAAAAAAAAAGAAAAGGGAAGAGGTAAAGGGTGGGGGAAAAATAGAAAATGGGCATAGAAAAAAAAAGGAAAGAGGAAAAGTGTGGGAAGGGCATGGGAAAAGGGAAAGGAAGGAGAAAGGGTGAAGGAAATGTAAAAAGGCATGTAAAAGAAAAAGAGGGAAAGGATCTGGGAAAGGAGGAAAACGAAAGTGAAAAATGTCCATAAAAAAGGAAAAGGCTTAAGGGCGTAGAAAAGGAAAAGAGGAAAAGTGTCGGAAAAGGAGGAAAAGGAAGGGGAAAAGGGAATAGGCGAATGGTGAGGGAGCAAGGAATTGAACAGAGAAAAGGCTTTAAAAAGGGTATGGAAAAAAAAAAAAAGAAAGAGGGAAAGAGCGAGGAAAGGGGAAAAAGAGCAGAGGAAAGGGGAAAGTAGAAAAGGAAAAAGGAGCAGAGGGTGGGGAAAGGAGGAAATTGGGCACATAAAAAAGGTAGAGAAAAGGGAATGGAAAGAGGCATAGGAAAGAAAAAATAAAAAAGAAGGAGAAAAGAAAAGGAAAAAAAGGGCATGGGAAAAGCAAAAAGGGTGGCGTAAAGAATGAAAAGGAAGGGAAAGAAAAGGAAAAGGAAACCGAAAAGGTAAGAGAAAATGAGCAGAGGAAAAGGGGAGAAGGAAATGGGAAAAGAGAAGCGAAAAGGGCAAGGATAAAAGAGGAAGAGGATGGGGAAAGGAAGAAAAACACATGAAAAGGTGGGGAAAAGAGAACTAAAAAAAAAAGCTTGAATGGAATGGAAAAAGGAAAAGAAAAAGAAGGGAAAAGAAAAGGAAAAAATGGGAAGGGCGAGGAGAGGATGTAAAGGGAAGGGAAAATACCAAAAAAAAAAGGGAAGGGAAGGGAAGGGAAGTTTGAAGGGAGAAGGGGGGAAAAAAAAAAAAAAGAAGATGTAGGAAAATAAGAAAAAATGGAAAAGGAGAAAGGAAAGTGTGCACGGAAATGAGGGAAAAGGGAAATGCAAATAGAGTAAAAGGCAAAGGGAAGAGGAAGGGTGTCGAATGCACAAAAGTCTCTTAAAGCTCAACAATGTAGGGCTTGGTTTCTATTATTATATTAGATTTATGAAAAGGAGTCCGAAATGAATAGGTTTTCATCCACACCTTTGGACTTAACTCAAAGAACTGGGTGGCACCCGTTCATTAGTACAATAATATTACTAGAACCAAGCCCAACGTTGCTAGGCTAGGTTGGAAATCTGTCATTGAACTTAGTGAATTAAGTACACATTGTGATCTAAGCCTCGCGTTGCTGGGCTAGGTTGGAAACCTGTCATTGAACTTAGTGGATTGAGTCCACATTGTGACCTTGGCTTATCCAAGTGGTTGTGCAAAGTCTAAGGTAGTTTGAAACATGTCAATGACTCTCTAAAGGTTGGAAGCCTGTAAATGTTTTGGACGTAATTCTTTTTAAAGGTTTAACAACGCTAAAAAAAAAACATAGCTCCTACAGTGTTAATTGGGGGGGAACACAAAATCGAAATGGCATTCAATACAAAATACTTTCTTAAATGTCAAATGAACTAATCAGTTGGTTTGTGACTTGCCCTGTGTTGTATGCTAGAAGTAAAATTCCAAAACCGAATAGCATTCAATACAAAATACCATTGTAAATTGAAGAATAGATACATGTATATGGATGTGTATGCAATAATTATTGAAAGGGTGTTTTGTGTTGTATGCTAGAAGCAAAATTCCAAAACCGAATAACATTCAATATAAAATACCTTTGTAAAGTGAAGAATAGACACGTGTATATTATATGGATGTGTGTGCAACAAATATTGAAAGGTTGTTTGGTCGCAATAAGGAAAGCATGCAATAATAGTGATGTAATGCTTTATCTAATGCCCAAAGGTTCACAAACAATACCATGCATGTGCAGTAATAGGAATGTAATGCTTTATCACAATACTGAAGGTCCACAATTGACAATACCATGCATTTAACAATACATTCTAGGTAGTTTGTTGTCAAAAGGTACCTTTTTGTTTGATTTTTTTTGCCTTTGGGGCATTTACAACAAAAAGGAAAATGTGACTATTTGTTTTGCCATTGCCATGTCACAAAATGAAATGTGCAATGTTGTTGTCAGAAGTTACCAAGATGAACAGATTGCTTTTGCATTTATAATGCAATGTTCTGAATCTGAGGAAGTCAAATGTCACACAATGAAATGTGCAATATTGCTGTCAGAAGAAGTTACCAAGATAAACTGATTGCTTTTGCATTTGTAATGCAATGGACTGAACCTGAAGAACTCAAGTATGTAACCAACACTCCAATATCAAGTAGTCATGCATATCATTTGTCATTCACACTGATGATGCCATTCTCCACGAACATGTATGAGATAATTGATGAGATGTTTGCACACAAACAATCCTTCTTGAAATTTGAGTGTGCTGCAAGTGCTCTAAGAAATCGCGTTCTCTTTCCTGCATGCATTAACTTGTAAGCTTGTATATTGATTGCACGTCTTCCATAAAGTAGCATACTTCTGATTCCGATATTGGAGTTGCATAAATAGAAAAGTTCAAAATTGCATAAGCCAGACAACAAATCCAGGACCTACGTTCAATAGAGAAGCATGCAATTTGAGATAGAGACAAAATGAGAATTGAAGACCCCACTTTGCAGAACGAAGTCCGTGCCTCAGATATCTTAATTTTAAAACGAACCTCCAATATTAAACCACAGAAAAAACCAGAGTTAACCTGGATATACAACAACATGTAAACAGCAACAACAGCTGGGTTACAAACAAAAAATAGCTTCAAACTGGTTCACCTAGACAATCGAAAAATCTTATAGTTTTAAAACCCTTGGATATACTACAACATATAAACAAAGAATAATAGCTGGTTACAAACAAAAATAGCTTCAAATTGGTTCACCCGGACAATAAAAAATCTTACTGAGTTTTAAAACAAAAGTAGTAATACAATATCAAGCTAAAAAGAAAAATCCCGCCACTTTGATGGAGCCAAAATCGTCCGCCTACTTACAGTTATCGATCTCAAGCTACACCTTATTCGACTTGCATTATAATTTGACCTTCATCGCGACCCATGTGAGCATTGAGATACAACAGACATCGCTTAATCTGATGGAAAGAAGGCCAGGAAGAGGGGCCGGCAAAATATGTAAGGCTGATAATGCTCATATAGCATAGTCGACCAATCAATTGAAGCCTAGATGCGACATTTGAATTCGGATCCGTTGCCAAATAGAAGCCCTAAAACATCCCAGGCATGATATGCCAGTGAAATTTCACATGAAAAAAGGAATATAGCTGCTGCCAATAAAATGTATGTTAAATCATGGCAAAGCTCAGATCTGGGGGCCCGTAAAAAACTGGAGCCAAAATACAGATGGTAAAAATGGAAAACTTGTCTATAACGTCGTGAAAGCTCATTGTTCATCAATGATCCTATGTAACTCAAATTAGCAGGCCAAATCAATGGAAGCCAGAGTTTTGAAGCTCAATAGACTGGGGGTGTATTCAACTCTGGCACATCCTTACCTGCAGAAACACTCAAAACGTCCATTATTCCACCATCGCCGCAACTCTAAGCCCTCGAAACGCCCCGCCCGGCTATGGCGGCATGTCCCGCAGTGAGAAGAGAAACCCAAAATGGAGCATCGCCCTAATTTTCTAGCCAACAAGTATAACTAAAGGAAAATCAAAACAGTTTGCCTTCACAGAGCCCGCAGTGCTCGAAGGTGCCATAGCCGCCTTCGCAAACCCTAGCCAAAAAAAAAAAAATCAAGTTATCTCAAAGAAACTGACGTGGCATCATCTCCTCCATTGGCTGGATCAAATCTGGTCCGTCCAAATTAGGGCTGGGTCCAACACTTACACTAAAACTTTATAATATAGGATAACTTGTACGTCAACAACAAGATTCGAACCTACGAGGGTGAAACCCAACAGATTTCAAGTCTGTCTCCTTAACCACTCGGACATTTTGACAATCAAAGAGAAGCTTTAAAGATTTACTTTTTGTTTCGAAAATGTCTAAAGTCGCATTGTATGTCCATTAGGATTTGTCCCATATATGGGTTGACCATTATAATTTGAACCTCATAGTGGTACAACCCGAAACTAATATAGTAAAGAACAGAAACATGTTGGCGATAGCATGGAGTGAAAGTCTTCAAAATATGCTAAGCTACAAAGAATGTATAAGCCTAGCTAATAACCTTTTACAAACAATTTGTTGCCAACAACATGATTCAAACTTGTGCAAGTAGAACCCAACAGATTTCGATTCTGTCTCCTTAACCACTCGAACATGTTGACAAGTGCTACAACTAAAGTTCCTTTTACTCTAAGAGAACATTTTAGCAATATGTTGGCGAGAGGATGGAGTGAAATTCTTCAAAATATATGCCGAAACTACAAAGTATATAAGTCTACTCATAATGGTCGTCAACAACAAGATTCGAACCTATGTAGGTAAAACCCAACATATTTCGAGTTTATCTCCTTAACCACTCGGACATGTTAACAAAGTGCTACAAATTAAGTTTCTTTAATTCTAAATTTTCGCAATATATGGTTCATGCTTCTTGTGTAATGCAATAATAACGTTATAACTTGTACGTCAACAAAGATTGAACTCTGCGAGGGTGAAAACCTTGATTTCAAGTTTGTCTCCTTAACTACTCGAACATGTTGACAATCAAAGAGAGGCATTAAAGATTTACTTTTTGTTTCAAAAAATGTCTAAAGTCGCATTGTATGTCCATCAGGATTTGTCCCATATGGGTTGAGCATTATAATTTGTACCTTATAGTGGTACAACCCGAAACTAATATCATAAAGAACAGAAACATGTTGGCGATAGCATGGAGTGAAATTCTTCAAAATACGCTAACCTACAAAGAATGTATAAGCCTACTAATAACCTTTTACAAACAATGCGTCATCAACAAAAGAATTCGAACTTATGCAGGTAGAACCCAACAAATTTCGATTCTGTGTGCTTAATCACTCGGACATGTTGAGAAGTGCTCTGGCTAAATTTTAGTTTAAGAGAACATTTTAGCAATATGTTGGCGAGAGTATGGAGTGAAATTCTTCAGAATATATGCCTAAACTACAAAGAATGTATAAGTCTACGCATAACGTTTTACAAACAATCGTCGTCAACAACAGGATTCGAACCTATGCAGGTAGAATCCAACAGATTTCAAGCCTGTCTTCTTAACCATTCAGACATGTTAACAAGTGCTACAGTTAAAGTTTCTTTGATCCTAAGAGAACATTTTAGCAATATATGGTTCATGCTTCTTGTGTTACAATAATAATGTTATAACTTGTACGTCAACAACAAGATTCGAACCTGCGAGGGTGAAACCCAACAGATTTCAAGTCTGTCTCCGCATGGAATGGCGTGTTGCCGACACGCCAACCATCTCCCCTTGTCGTAAAAGGTCAGTGCTGATGTGGCAGGCCGCCTGTTATCGGCCGTGGCACGAGATGAGACTGCCAAGTCGGGCTTGAGGCAGCAACGATGGCTCTCAGGCGGTCAAGAGCCACAAACATGGATTCGGCGCGGGCATATGCAGGGATATGACATGGAAACCATATTGGAATGCCATCCAGAACCCGTAGTGACGTGGAAGGCCGCCCGTTATCAGCCAGTGCGCAAGAAGAGGTAGTAAAGGCTGCCGCATCCACCATGTGCCGCTCCATGCGGCCCTGCCTGGTCGATGCGGGTCCGGCGCGTGAAATGGCATGTTGACGACGTGGTAACCATCTGTCATTGTTGTAAAAGGCCCGTGCCGATGTGGCACGCCGCCCCTCAGTTGTGGCGCAAGAGATGGCCGCCAACTCGGGCTTGAGGCGACAACCGTGGCTCCGGACGGTCATCCACTGCAAATGCATATCTGGCAGGGAAAAATGCGGGGATATGGCATGGAAGCCATATATTAATGTCCTCCAAGATCCATGGTGATGTGACAGGCCGCCCATGATCAACCACAATCCGAAGGCGCCAAAAAGGCGCGCATCTACCAAGTGCCGCTCTATCTGCGGTCCCCGCAGCGATGTGAGAGTTGGCGTGAAAAGGCGTGTTGCGGGCGTGGTAACCATCTCCCATGTCTTGGAAGACTCATGCCGATGTAATCCGCCCCCGTAATCGGACGTGGTGCAAGAGGAGGCCGCCAACTTCGGCTTGAGGCGACAATGGTGGCTCCGGGGCGGTCATGCAATCACGGATCTACTTGGCGGGGGAAAATGCGGGGATATGACACGGAAACCATATCGGAATGTCTCCAAGATCCGTAGTAATGTGGCAGGTCGCCCGTCTATCAGCCACGCCGTGAAAAGACCTTTGAAAGGCCGCCAGATCTACCAAGTGTCGCCCGTGCGGTTCTTGCGTGGCCAATCGCGTCCGACGCGTGAAAGGGCATCTCGCCCGACGTTGTAACCATCTCCCATGTCATCCAAGACCCGTGCTAATGTGGTAGGCGTCCCATTCTCAGCCTTGACGGGGAGAGGCCGATCAACTCGGGCTTGGGCAGCAAAAGTGGCTCGGTGGTCGCATAGCACCATGAACGGAGAACCAGGTGGGGGCAAATGCAAGGAGACCACATGGAAACCGGGTCGGCATGTGACCAAAGACTGTGCAAACATGTCAGGCGACCCGTTATTGGCCGGGGTACAGGAGGAGGCGCCAAGGCGGGATTGGCAAGAAACTGTGACTCTGGGCCATCTAGCCGAGCCGATGGAGCGAGCCAAACCATCTTGACTCACCCAAGGAGGACAATACATCCTTCTGGATTACAGATGTCAACGTTGATAAAAATAGAGATTCTGCAAGTTTGAGTGCAGTTCTTAAATTGGCAATCAATGCACACAGGGGTTTATCTTACATGGATGACTTCCATCAGGAATTTACCATGTATCATTGGATTAAGAAACCCAAGCCCGAGCTCAACAACCCCTTCTGCCTATGCCTCTTCCCAGAGATCCTCCCGTCATGTGTAAGAGTAGATCTGTCCAACCTTTTGTTCCCAGATGGCTAGGATATGGCTATTCTTGGAGTCCTTTTATCTTGCCTCTATATATAGTTTGGTTATCAGAAGGAGAGAGGTCTTTGTTAAACGTATTCTATGGTCTTTGTCTAAGCATTGTACAGTGTTTGCGGAGATGACACAGGAGACACAGTTGTCTGTTAAATCTACTCTATCAACCAGCACATAGTTGTTGTATGTAGAATCTCGCGATTGGAAAAGGTAGCATCAACAAGCGGTAAATCTAATTTGCATGTTATTTTGTGAATATTCATTTCATTTTTAGCCTTCAATTGTGGACATACTGCTCCGTCCTTTTCTATGACGTCCCCGACTTCTTCTACGATGCTCCCATCATATCAGAAGGCGGAGTTCATCCCCTTGAAAGCCAAACTGGCAGGGGGCCATCCACCTGATGCCAATCCCAAGAACTGGGTGAGTGAGGATGAGTGGATGGGTCATTTGCCCCGTCTTCCTTTGGGATCGACCTAGCTGCGGAAGCATGACATCAATACATCAATAAAGTCACCTCGAAGGGTGAATACATCATAACATAACATGCGTAACAACATCAACATAAATAATAGCAACAAAAGGGAATCCTAGCCAGGGCTCAGACTCATGGGATCGATTGACGGCTTGGGTCTCCAGAAGTCAATACAGACCGAATTCATGGCAAATGGATTGGGCTGGCATAAGAACATAGCTGTTGGGTAGTCCACTCCATCCGCCCCTCCCGTGAACACTTTGCAAAGTAGGTTGAAAAGTATTGGGACCGGACCGTAGCCTGTCGGGTGCATAGCCAAGAGGGCAACTGCTGGGTTGCATCTCCCCAGTCCCCATGAGGCAGGAGGAGAGTCACCTCCCCTCCAGAGGCATGCATGCCCATCAAAGCACAATTTCATTAAAATGAGAAATTTCGTGATTCCAATTAGGGACGAAAATCCTTTTTAGTCCATTTTATGACGATTTTTTGGGCAATTATGACGCCATTTAGCAAAAAAATGCATCTAAAGTGCCATTTATTGGCGCCATTAAAAATACTAACAGTGCATATAATGAAGCTAAAGAAACATGAGATCACAAAATCAGTAAAAATTTCCAAATTCATAGATTTGCATATCCATAAATTTGCCACAACAGGCAAGGACTTGGAAGAGATAGTCTGTTTACAAAAGTATTATTGTACAATTTACATTATAATCACAAAAAAAATTCAGGCTATGCAGCAGGATCAGGTTCCGCAGCGCCAGTGCCATGGCTAGAAGAAGCACCCATAGGATCTCATTGAAAGGTCTCGAACGATGTGGCAGTGAAATTGGGATCATCAAGAATGTCCAGATTGAATTGTGTATTCTTGATCACATTATAGTCCACATCGGGTTGAGCTTCAGGTATCACTGGACTTGGTGGATCTACAGCTTCTTCAATAACAGCAGACTTGTCTCTCTGTCAGAACCGGCTGGCGATGATAGGATCGTGAGACGGTCAAGCCTACCAAGAATGCCCTGTAGGCACTTGTGCTTAACCGGGTCACTTTCAAACACAATACAAAATCTCTTATTCATCAATGAAGCCCGGCCAAACGAACCACAGGAGAAGTAATCAAACACTTCGCTCTGGCGGTATCATTTTCTCGCGACGAGATAGGAGCATGGCGGGCCGGTGGTTTCTCATGATTATGTCCCCCGAAAGCCTTGCCACGGTATGCACGACCTTTGTTGCGTGAGCTTCCGACCATAGCCTCGCTCTCCCGTCGTGTCTTCTTCATTAGGCACCGCGGCGGTGGCGGTTCTTGAGGATGATCGGCAAACGAATTTGGCTAATGTGTATGGGCCTTATCTAATGCGTTCTGTGTCCTGTAGGATTGGGTGGCTGTGGCGCTACAAACATTGAAAAAGGCAACTATGCGTGACTACGACTACTTTGTTTATCTGGATGACGAAACGTGGTCCATGTGCACTGAAGTCGCCCAGTTATTTTACAAAGATCATTTGAAGGACAAGAAGGGAGAAAAAAATTGAAGTGAAAGATAGGTTGAGACTTTTCTCCAACAATTCATTGCCGATTGATGTCCATGCATCCTCTAGATGCAAAGGCGATGAAGGAGATCAAGGATGGCACCACATTCACGAAAGGAAGCAAAGATTATCTTGGAAGATATACCATGAAAGTCGAGGGCCCTTTGAGCTGAAGAACATTGGAACAATAGAGCGGCTTTGTCGGATACGAAGGAAGTGAAAAAACTATCATTTCAAGACATGGCTGCCTTGAGGCAAGCTCATCCCATATTCACGGAGAATTTAATGCTTATGTTTCGCCAGATTGGATGATGGGCGAAGGACGCAAAGAGATGGAAAAGGAAAGCCGGAGTTCCTCTACGGCAAAGTAGACGAATATCTTCTTGGGCTAGTTGAGGAGGGGGGCAAACCGTTCAAGTGTTTCCGCGTGAGTCCATTAGATTTGTGCGTAGGCGTGGTGAACACTTCTGCCGCCGTTGGTTGCGACTTCCGGATATACAAAGAAGTGGGCAATGGAAGATTATCAAAATTCCTTGATCAGCTTTAGCACGATGACGGGCGTGACTTTCTTGGATAGCTATATTTATTACGCTTCGGACCGCCTCAATGAGTGCCTATCCGCCATGAAGACAATAGACGGTGGGCACCGTGTTTGGGTTGGTTCCTACCAAGACCCCCCCGGCCAAAAGTGCTTCTACCTCTAGAGTGCGAGAGTTACAAAGTCTTGTCTTGCTAATGTATATTGCCAGAGACGCCGCGACTCCGCCATTTCTAGATGAATTAAATATTTGCTTTGCCAATTCCGACCATCCTAAGCAATATGCTAAATTTCCCAAGTATTTGAGTGAAAACAGGGACATCGAAAAGAATTTGCCTAGTCATGAGTGTGCAATTGTATACATTTTTAATTGGAAAGCCACCGAATTTTGTTGTAGGCTATGAATGTTTCTAACATTTGTTTTCCCTGCAGCTTATTGGCTATATTGTCCCTGGTGCGATAAGGGTGCAGCAGGTTGGGGAGGAGTTCTTGTCCGTAATCGTTAGATTGTAGGACGTGCACCTATCTAATATAGAATTTGATGTTGGAAGGTTGCACTGTTCTCGACTTCTTTTCTGGTGGTGCTTTTAGCCGGGCTGCATTGTGCGAGGGCTATAAATCGTTGTCTTTTGAGACAGACGAGAAGCTGCAAATTAAGCTTGTACAGATATTCAAGCAACTCGATGTCATGTTAGACGAGAAAAAATCAAGAGCTCGAGCATTACAAAAGATCAAAGAAGGAAAGAAGAAGGCCTCTACTTCCAAAATGTTCCTCGGCCTTCTGTTCTCGAGACACCTTGTCTGTTTCTCCTCTACAACCATAAATGAAGTGCAATCCGCTCGAGACGGGACAAGAGCTCGATTTAGGGAAGAGCTCAAAAAGCCGCTGACCCTTGGCTCTCGATTTGCAAGTTTTTTAGGAGAAGAAAAGATACCATCAACGACCGGCAATACTCGGGACATGATTGAGGACCTCAAGGTTCGAAAAAAGGGTTGTTAGGGATCCCGAGTCTGTGGTCATCATGGAAACTCAGGAAGGGGAGGAAGAGGTCCCCGACACATTAGACAATCAGGATAAAGAGGAAGAGGTCCCGAACACATTAGACAATCAGGCTGCGGATGAGGAGAATGAGGAACTTGGGTCTGAAGATTTCATGTCGAGGATGGAAAAATCAAGGAGGCAAAGACAACAACAACCTGAAGTCTGAATAACCCAGAGAGGAGCATTCAGAAGAGGTGCCTCCAAAACGCATGAGGGACCTGTGATTACAACCATGAACAGATTGGAAAACATTGTAATTATTATTTTTCTAACGAATGATAATTTTTCCTTCAGTTCCTTGTCTTACAGTTCCCTAATTTCCTTTGCTAGCCAAATTGTAGAAGTTAGAACCTATAATTAAATTTATTTGACGCCCAATGTAGTTGCTGTCAACTTGAGACCTTCATTGTCCTCCGGCGAAAATTGGGCGGGTGCCCAATTTAGTAGCTATCAGTGCCAGCAGTTCGATACATCAAATAATATTCACTATACTTATAGATCCTTACATATTTGAGAAGTGCTTATATCATTATATCCTTAACAGGTACACAAGTCATCACTGATTCACTCATCATCAACATTTGCTGAGGTGATGGCATTCAGCTCATAGACCTCCTGATCAGGAAGCCAAATAAGGTGGATCACAACACGAGTGAGCTCGAGGCAACGAATCTCAGGACCACGAGCTTTGGATTGCAGATAGGGATCAAGTTTGACACCCTTTCTCACGCATTCACCAATCATTGTAGCTCATGGAGCACTTGATGGTTTGGATGTGCTCTGGACGAGGAGGAGATGAATGACCTCTACCACCGAATGGAGCTGCTATTATAGTGAAGTAAAATTATTGATGTGAGTTATTGGTGTAGATTGTAGCGCCATTATTGAGCGTGTACAAGTATCATGTACATGTACGAGTATAATGCATAATTTGTATAGATATATGTATCATGTGATATATGTTTGACCTTGGTTCTGGTTGGGAAATTGGGCGGAGCCATTCACTTCGGATTTTTGAAGACAAATTGGAATAAACCGTATATTCGACAGAACTATGCATTCCAATGCAAACTGGGCAGGCGCCCAATTTCAGGCCAGGAATGGATATCAATATTGTTTCACAGGAATCATATACAAGACAAGTTGGACTAATAGTTTATCTCGTGAGAATCGCGGTATTACAAAAGCATGTGTGATTGGCGTTGGATACAAAAACACAATGATTACAACAAGATGACAAGTATTGATTTAGGGGGACTCTTCGAGTCATCGCCACCAGCCACTCAAAGTGATCTTTTCTATCATGAACATTTGATGCTCTCTATTCCATATCGATGGATGATAACATCGAAGGGATCGGGATAATGGCGGGATTGAGAGCGACGGTGGTCATCCGTCTTCCATGGGTATATCTCGCCAAGGCTAATCTTGAAGTTTTCGTGATTCATCTTGCGAGTAATGGAATCAATGCTCAGGATCGAGAATGAGACCACATGGCTACACGGAGGCCAAATTTGATGGACAATATTGGTTTGATATATATTTATACCCACCAAAATTATTGATGGTATTGTACACAAAAATTATTGGATATACATACTACATATGAGGCTCGTATATACACCCAATAATGTTGCTGCAGTGGTCATCAATAATTCCATGGCTATAAGTATAGCCGCATTCGAGTGCATAGCACATTCCTTTGCTATGTCTCGCCGTCCTGCTAGAGTTCTTCAGAGGTCGCAATTGCCTCCTCCTCCAGAGCATCTCGACACCTTCACTTGCCTTATGACTTTCGACGATCTTCATGCATGCATCTTCAAAGGGATCACCCTTGATCCCTGGCTGCATGGTATAGCTATTGGTCGACCGAAAGACTCCCCCGGCGAGTACCATGTTACCATCCATATTGTTTGGGTTCCGGAGCGCGACGCTTATGAGATTGATAAAATCACCAATAATTACAATATATGAGTCCTGTATTTCATAAGTTTATATGATACTAGTAATGGTGCCCAGCGTTGCTGGGCATAATTTGCGCTGGTAATTTATAATTCATATGATGTTAATTCTTTTGCATTGACTGGACAAAGTAGTGGAGCATTGGGGCATTTATAAACTCGAGATAATGGTAATGGTTTCTTCGAATTCAATGTACCATGTAATTTTCTATTACTAATGTGACCTCCAAGTTCGTATATAATTGAGACTCGAAAAACAATCACATCCAAGTTCATACATATTTAAGACCCAAAAAACAATTACATCCAACTGCATGATTGAAATAAAATGTCAGCAACGCATTAAGTGAATCCTTCTAGACATCAAGGTATTTACTTGCCTAAAGGATATGCTATGCACTTTCAGAAAGTCTACATCTGTAGAAGATTCATGGCAAGTCCCTATCTAGGTCCTATGCCATATTGTTTATGCAAAAATGGCTACATGCTCTAGAACATTTGTAAAATTATAAGTATGCATTCTTTAGAACATTTGTAAAATTATAAGTCCACGTGTGCTATGCCATGAAACCCTAGTTTTAACCACCAAACCCTAGGCGCCATGTAGTGCAGCTTTTTGCCGGCAACACAGTTTCTAGCATAACTTTTGATCCAGGATTCCGTTTCAGGTGAGGCTTATTGCGTTGGAAAGCTCTTTCCAGGATCTTTCCGAGATGTATAGCATGCCCATTTTTGGTTACGTTTTCTGTGTCAAAACAATCCTGTTCCGGCCGGCTTTGGTAGGGTTTGCAGTATTGGATATTGTGTTTCAGATTTTTTAGATTAAGGCTTCGCTTAATATTAGCTCATGCGAATCGCCTTCAAAGTTGAGGTGCAAAACGAGATAAACCAGAATGGAACAGAAGAAATCAGACACCAACTCAGGAAGCTCCTCCGTGGGGAAGGGTTGGTAAAGGAAGGCAATGAGGAGGATCACCTCAGTAGGGTGGAGCTGGAAGGATGCTCGATTTCATTGAAACATATATTTACAGATGAGAGGCTCAAGAGGCTGTTGAAAAATTGGAGGACGTTTGGCCACAAACAATGTGTTCAGTCGTTATTTAAGAACTTTACAAGAAGGAAAAAGGGTAGTGTGGCTTTGGTAACCAAGCTCATCCTCGGCCTCCTCATTAGGTCCAAGAATTGGATGATGGCGGATCAGAGTATACCAAGTTACATTACTGAGTTCGATCCGGGGATCTAATTGCGGTAGAACTGGCATTGAATGAAACCTCCATGTATAATATTATCTATTATCTATTACATTTGTGTTGAAGTAACTCTTTTCGAGGCATGATGTTTAGTTGATTTTATTATCTATGTACTTCATCTATGTACTCCATTCCTATATGAATAGAATGGTTCTTATCTACATTGATAAAAGTGCATAACGCATTACAATTTCAGATAAGTAATATCCTGTGTACAAATTGGGCGCCCGCCCACTTTGCCCCTAAAATGCCCTGAAGATAGTTCCCTCGAGGCTTCCAGAGGAAATTGGGTGCCCGCCCACTTTGCTATAGGAATAGTCCCAACAAAGCTTTCGAGGCCACCAGAGGTAAATTGGGCCCACCCACTTTGTCCCTGGAGATGGTTAAAGAGAAAATTGGGTGGGCCTAATTTCCTTTGGAGTTGCAGGCAAATGGAAAATGAGAAAAACTAGATCAGATACAACGCTAGAAGATAACAACTGAATGATGCACAACACAGTTATCTTATATTATAATGTTTTGTAATGGACCACGCCCTAGATCGGACGGCCCATGTTTGTTCCGCCCATCCCACGGTCAGAATTGCTTTTAAAAAAAAAAGGCCCAGAAGCTATGTTCGGGAGAAGGACGTCAGTTCTCCCGAACAAAACATATGCAGAAGAAGATACATATGTTGTTCTCAGTTCTGTTCGCGGAGCAGAAGATGCAGTGCCAACAAAGGCAAGAATGTATTTGATCAAACGCAGGCTTTCTTTCAAGCTTTTAACTAAAGTATTTCGATTTATGCTCTGGTGCAGGACAAAACTAGCCGAATCTTCATAGATGTGCAGTCCCAAGAATGAATGAAAAAGCATTGCAGAGTGCAGTTGCCTAAATCTGTATTCAGATTTTATGCCTCGACAATCCAGCCCTAATTTGGACGGGCAGATGGTGAACATGCCTTCGGCCTGGCCCATTACACTCTGCAAGTATCGGAATTATGGAATGCCTTCGCCTTGCCCCCGTTATACTGATCTAGCCCTAATTTGAATGGGCATATGGTGAACATTTATGCTCTTCTGCAAGTCTAGACTTATGCTAAATCTTCGATGATCTAGGGTAATTAAGGTGCTTTTTTCCTCCTTCCTCCCATTTCTGCCTCCACCACTGTCTTCTGATTTTTGATCAAGAAATGTGGCGATGGCGTGAGAAGCCACTCAAGAAATCTCCATGCTTTTGGTTTAAAAATGATGGAAGGAATCGATCATAGATCCTCCGATTGGATTTTCTCAAAAACATAATGTGGCGTTTCAGTCAGCTCCTTCATGTTCAGGTTCTTGCTATCTCTGTATTTTCATTCCGCCTAATCTCCTTTTGTAGGGTTGCTGAACAACTATGACGACATCATGACAGTTAAACGGTTCGGTAAGTGTGCATTTCTGTGAGCATTTTTCTAAGTCTACTGGTGTTCCAGAATCCACAGATTTCAAGGGCCCCTCTGCTGCAACCATTCCGCCATTGTTTTCTCTAACTCTACTGGTGTTCAAGAATGCACGGATTTTAAGGGCCTCTCTGCTGCAACCATTCAGCCAGTGCACAACATGAAGTAAGCAATTTCATAATAAGGTGCATTTTTTATGGTGGAGAAAAGATGTTAGCAGAATATATTGGCCTTCAAGCTCTCCAATGTCTGCTTCAAATTTTGAAAGTGTAGTGCGTCATATGATGTCTTGCTACAAAGGGCATTTTGGAGTAGAAACAAAATTGAAAATAGACAAAGAATGATGAGGTAAACATTTCTTTCATAAATGGAAGAGCAACATTCTAGAATGTGCCAAATACATTTGTGTTAAAAACTGCTTTGTGTTCTTTAATTGGGAGTTATGCAGAGCCTCCTCCATTCCAAATCAGACCTAAAGGAAGATCAAAAGATCGAGAGCTTTCCATTTTATAGAGCAAAAAGAATCAGGTTTTTGCTCAAATTTATTGTGCTTTTATGCTTGCAAGCCCATGCACGAAATACTGTAGCACGTGATTCATATGCTAAAATGGTCAGGATACAATTTACATTAGCTAAGGTGCTGTAATTATGGATAGAACAGCTGGTTATGTTAGCATGGATAGTCTTTGACATTAACTGTTTTACTGTTTCATTGTAACAAAGCTTGTGAATAATAGGAAAATAAGGGTTGCTTATTTACGAGTTAAGATGTATCTCACTCATGTTTATGGTAATGGTAGATTGTACTTTGGTAATGAGAGATCTGGCATGCGACTATTATAAATAGGGGTTAAGGAATGAGTTTGCATGGCTAAGAATTTACAAATAGAGTTTTCTGGTTGACCGGTTTTATGCTACAAATGTTGGAAAAAATTGCTGGCCCTGATTTTTATACATAAGTATTTAACAGGTAATTCCTTATGTTTATGTTAAATTGGATGTTATCTCTTCTTTTGGTTGCCATATACACAATCACTATTTCGACTTGGATAGTTTAAATCTAGGTAAAGATTTAGTTGATAGAGTTTTAAAGCGTGTCCTGATGGATATCCATAGAACAGTACCATTGCTTAAAACCTGGTTTGCAACACTATGAGAGCCATGTGGATAAAATAATTTCGCTCATTGTGAATCCATCGCTGCGCCTGGTTCGGACCATTCTGAGTGTCCCGACTATGAATCTACACTATGCAGATTTGCGAAAGCTGGCTTCAGTAGCAAGACCACCTATAGTGAAGGCGCTTAGGCAGGACACAAACTTGGATGGCACTTCTTTGGCTTAATAGATACAAGGCCTGCCATCTCACCTACCTGCATGATTCCCGAAATTTTGCATCATTCTAACAAATAAAACCCCTATATTCTAAAAATTCGGGTCCATTTGGGAGTCATATGGACTTAGGGAAAGTCCATATATAATGAAATTATGCTTTTATGCACTATTATTACATTTTACAAATAATCTTGCAGAAGCTTTGGGAAATGAAAAGCGTCTAGCCTTAAAAGGACTAGAAGATAAGTAGGGACACCTTATGAGTTAGGTTGCTGGCCTATCATTTACATGTTCAAAATTATCCCCAACAATGCTCGGTTTTGTTACTAGTGAAAATCATATTGTTGAAAACTTAAGGGTAGATGGTAAAATAGTGCAAACTTATGAGAATATTAAATTTTATTCCCTATTTTGTCCTTACATTTAGAACACTCATCTTGACCAAAAGTGACAGATCATATGTGCTTCACATCACATAAGTCCTATTTGTCGTGGTTCTAGAATATCATAGTATAATTTTCACTAGTATTTACATCTTAACTTTTGCCTAACTTGTTTGAGTTAAATGCAAGTATCCTTGCGAAGGATATGCTTTAGAAATTGGGACATGTTGCTCTCCTGATCTTTTATTGCCCCCTTACTTTGCAAACATAGCCCTTTTGCCCTTTCTCTAATTTCTTCTCCTTCTTGACCATCCATTAATCTCCTAATCAACTTTTCTATAGTCTCACTCTGCAACTCCTCATCTTTCGTAGTCACCATTCTTAATCCAACCTTCCAGTCATCCACAACAAGCTTGCAATTAAAATTTTGTTCTACACCCCTTGGCCAACACAAAATAGGAACCCCACTGCATATACTTTCCATTACAGAATTCCATCCATAGTTGGGGCCGACCTAGGTCGGCCCTAAAACCGAAATGTTCGCGACCTAGGTGGGTCGGGCCTAATCAGGCCAAAGGCCTGGATGGGTCCAAAAAGCCCAAAATTTTTTTTTTCCCTCTTTTTCAGTATTTTGCATACAGAAGGCGTCGAAAATGAAGAAACAGAGTATTTTCGACTATATTTGGCCAGCCGAATCCCTTCTTGAGTCTTTCCACTCTCTGTTTTGATCAGGACAGAACCAAATCGACCTCCAGGTGAGCTCTTTTCCACATTTTTTTTTCGTTTCTAGTAATTTAAACTATGTTTTAGCAGGCATGATTTCACTTTGCTGTTTCTGAACTGAAATAGGCATGCCTTGAACCTCTCTTTCTTCTTCGTCTCCTTTGTAAAACACTCGACAAAAGGAAATGTCAGCTTGTGAAAGGATGAAAACATGGATCATAACCTACTTAGTTCTCTTTCCTTTAGGAGCACGGCCTTTGTAAAACACAAGGATTTTCCTAGGAGCAATTCATTCATCCTGTTTAAAGACCTCTCGGTCAGTTCCTGTAGTTTTCCAGTATGCAAAGGATGTGACATTTAGGGTATTTCTTGTTCCTCCACACAAAGAAGCACCACTCTTTTGCTTTGCTCTGATTCAAAAATGCAGCTGACAATCCTGTTACATCAAAGGCAAAATTCATTAAGTGTATTGCATGTCTTGCAGCTTGAAAAGAACGTCTTTCAAAAATGCTGTAAGGGACAAAGTTTTCCAAAAGCGTCTGATTAAATTTCCCTTTTCTATGTCTATTAAATTGCAAGCCCATGGGACATTAGTATGTGGAGAACAAGGTGGAAGTGCAGCAGAGGCATTCAATATTGAGCTTAGCAGCGAATTTGGTTGTCAAGATGGATACATTACAAGCAAGCAGGTGGTCTATAAACTGTTGTTGTTTTCTTGTTTGATATGCCACAATGTTGTGTTGATACATTTTCAGTTTCCATGAGATGATTGGAGACAAAATGAGGAGGATGAAGGAGGACATTGAATCAAGCGATGGGGAAGATTTAGAGGATGATGATAGAATCCGATCTTGAAGATGAAGATGAGATTGCATATGAAGATGAAGACGAAGATTAGAATCATGCATTTGGTTTGATGCTACTCATTTTCTTATGTTTATTTCCGCAAAAGACAATGTACTTTGCTTTACTTGAAGTTTAATAGCATAATTCCACTGTTTAGAAATTATTTGAGGTGTAGACGTGTCCAGATTCACTATTTACTTAGAAATAGAGATGTACTGCGTGTTGTTTATGTTTTTCACGAGGAAAATAGAAAGTTAAACGGCAAAATAGGTCGGTAGGTCTACGAAAAATCCCCACCAGGTCTTCTCCCCACCCAGTCGGCAGGTCGGCTAGGTCGGTGGGTCGGCCCAACTATAATTTCCATCCACAATGGCTCAAAAATCCCCCCACAGAAGGATGATTTAGAACTTTTATTTGAGGAGCCCAAGTCACAAATATTCCCTGCCCTTTCAAGCGCTCGAAGAATCTGTAATATGTATTATCTTGTACATGCTCTTCAACTAGATCTGATCTGGCCACCCAGATAAACTTGTGTTTGCTGCCTTCTAACCCTGCACATATTTCCTTTAGATTTGCAGGCGAAATAGAAACTAGGCTGCCAAACGAAATATATAGTACAGAATTTTCTCTCTGAGTATCCAACCAGTCTAAGCATTCATGATCCTCTGTTCTAAGGCTCAACCCGGTTTGTCCATTTTCAAGCAAATGCACAGGACCGATGGGAATAAATGCGGGGCCAAGTTCTTGTCTCATGAAATCAAACGTCTGTGGTTCTAACTGATAGAAAGAATTAACGAGCACCGAAGATGCGTCTGTCAAGGTTGGGACACGTCTGATTGTGATCTGCAACCATTCGGGGTCTGGAATTCGAAAGTACCAGGGAAGGTCTTGATGGTGAAAAGGCTGCAGGCCACGGACGTAGTCGATATGGTCGTTCGCTGGATCTATAAAGGTCGCAAAGTTAGGTTGTTAAGCTTACAAGATATACGTAAAAGAGTCCAACTTACAAGATAACAGTCACAAAATAGTGTAACTGACCTGGAGTAAGGAGGTGGCCCTTGGACAGAATCTGAGGCACATGGTATTCGAGGCAAGCCCAAGCTGCGCTTCCGGTTAAAAACGCAACCCGATCGATGCCAAGCTGCTGCGCGACGAAGTGAGTAGAGTGGAAAAAATAGTCGGAAATGACGAGGCTAACTGGAGGGTCCATATTTTGCAGCAGGAGCGAAAGGGGAGCGGGGACTGCAAATATGCGACCGCTTGGGCCGCGGTGCTGGCATCCATTCCGAAGGGGACGCTCCAGTTGAAGGGGATGGATTGGAGCCGGATTTTGGGGCCTGATTCGGAACTCCATTGCTCCAGCACAGTGGCGTGGATGCTTTCCACATTCAGCAGCGTCACCAGCACGCCTTGCGCGGCCACCCTTTTTGCCAAACTTATGAATGGATTTAGATGCCCTTGCGCTGGGAACGGAATCAGCACAACATGCCTCTCTGCCATTTCCTTCCGTCTCTGCCACACACCCAACACCCAAATAAAGCTCCAATTATCAGCTGAATAAGATTTTGAATACTACTTAGTATATTATATATAAGTTACTTGCGCTGTCCGGTCCCTGCCACGGAAAAGACGACTGGAGCCAATCCAGCCGTGTCCTCCAATCGCATCGCGACACGTGTCCCTGTTTCTTTTTCTGAAAATCGTGCAAGGATTTTACCCTCCGTTCTGTCATTTTTTACCGTGCATTCAGTTTTTTTTACTCTGTATTCCGCTGTTTTCACCTGCTGTTCTGTTTTTTATTGCCACGTGGCGACGCTGGATTGGCTACAGTCGTCTTTTCCGGTAGGGCAAAGTCCCTCCGGGCTTGATTCCGGAGGGTCAACCCAGCCTCCCCGCTTCGCGGGTCGGCAGGGTTTCCCCTCCGGAATCAAGCCCGGAGGGACTTTCCCTTATTCAGAATTCTTATGCCTCCCTTCCTACAGTGCGCAACTGACTTATCAAAACCTTAACGTCTGGTCCTCATCTTTTTGCTCTAGGAATTAATCTCAGCCCTTCCTTCTAAAGTGCTATATCTTGTGGATCAATTTGTTATGGCCTTTAACGTCCTGGTCCTCATCCTTTTGCTCTAGGAATTAATCTCAACCCTTCCTTCTAAAGTGCTATATCCGTAACATTATTGTGGACCAATTTGTTATGGCCATAACAAGCATGTTATGGCCATAACAATCGTGTTCAAAATTTGCGTGGTCTTATCCAAAAATAGAGAAACAGAGATTTCACACATAGGATGCAGAAAGTATCGCCAAATTTGGGGCCTGGTTCTGTGTCGCCAGATTTAAAACAAGTTGTAAAGACGTGGCCGATCGCCTTCGCAGGCTGGGCCAGATCGATCCTTTCTGCTGCCCACACAACAACCTCAAAAATCGCTCAACGTGTAGTTTTTCAGTATTTTTTTTGCAAAAAAACAACACTTAGAAACCACCCGTAGTTTTGTTCCGAAAATGGTAGAAACAACATCCGCTTTTTGTCTAAAAACTCTATGCATAGGAAACTGACAGTCTTTAAAAAAGAATCAATGTGTTGTTTTTTTTTTCACCGTTGTTTCTAGTGCAAATGTAAAAGGAGTCGAGAAAAGGAGTTATTATCTCGGATCAAGGCTATAGAAACTGTAAAAGTTATGAAGCCAAAGTGAAGGCGAGGTTGCGATGGTTCAAGGGCGGTGATAGATGTACCCGGTTCTTTTTACCGCCGAAGAAGAAGGAAACTCGCCACTTCTATACATTCTTTGGTCCGCCAGATGGTGCTCTTATCTCCGATCCGGTGAATCTTAAGTAAAGATCTTCATCATCACTTTTCTTCATTCTTTGCACGACACCCATTGCCCTTTCGGAAGGACATGCAATTGGTCGGCGTGTTGACTAAGGTCGCGTCGCGATTGTTTCGAAGAGGCGAGGTTGCTTCTTGAGTCTAATATTGTGAAGGAGGACTTAAAAGTATTTGTGGCTCTCTTGAAAAGGGATAAATGGGGTCTTGATGGCTTTCCTATTGAATTCTTTTCAGAAGTCTTTGGGATTTGGTTGGAGGATGACATATATGATGCCTTTTGTGAGTTTCGAGATTTAGGAGCCTTGATAAGATTTTGAATACAAGTTGTATCTCTCTCATTCCAAAGAACAAGGAACCCAAGACTATTTCCGACCGGGCGACCTATTACATTGCTTTCCTCCTCGCGGTACAAGATCTTTGCTAAGACATTGGCGTAAAGAGTCCGAGACATCTTGGACGCTATCTCGCCAACACAACGCTTTTCTCCTCGCCGTTGTATTCTCAACAACGTAGGCCGTGATATGAAGGAATATATTGGGCGATTCTGAGGGTCATAGAGCGATGTATCTTAAGCTTGATTTTGCTAAAGCCTACGATAGTGTTGATTGGGGCTTCTTGGAGAAGTGTCTTCTTGCACTTGGGTTTGGGGAGTCATTCACAAGGAATGTCATGAAGCTCCATACATCGCCCGGATCTCGTCCTTTTCCGTATGAGCCATGGATATTTTTGTAGTGGGTAGAGGAATTGACGGGGTTGTCCCTTAGCACCCTTGCTTTTCACAATTGTGGCGTAAGTCTTGTCCCGGCTCTTCTCCGGGCTACCCAAGATGGCGTTATTCAAGGCCTCCCAATGGACGATGGTTCTCAAAGAGGTATGTAAACCAATATGCCGATGACACTTTTTGTTCCTAATTGCCGAGGCCGAGAATCTTCGTAATGCTAAGCTATTATTAGACACATTCTCCTTAGCATCGAGTTCTTGTAGGGTGGCAAAATGTACGCCTTTGTGGACGTTGGACAGCCCCATCCCTCCCCTCAGATTTTGACTATCCTTGGAAGATTCTTCTCGCATGGCAATACCACAAAGTTGCTTGGTATCCCGGTTGGAATTCACGCCTCGGCTTGGATGCTTGGGATGAAATCATTAGTGGGTTGCAAAAGCACTTGTTTTGGTGGAATACAAACTAAACTGGTCCATGCCCTAGAATCATCGTGGCTAAATGTGTTCTTAGTAATACTCATGTCTATATGGCATCCGGGCTTTACTAGCTCCGCAGTTGTAAGATGGAGGAGATTGTGCGTATCGTCCGAAATTTTATTTGGGGGAAATGAGTTAGGAGCAAAGTTGGTCAAGGTAGCTTGGGCTTAAAATGCATTAGACCTAAGGTACCGGTGGTGGTCTTGGTATGTTGGATTTTCACCTCCAAAGCAAGGTGATGATATCAAAGTTCATTTGGAGGATTTTCATTGGTAAGGATGATTCTCCCGCCCGAGGTTGTTGGTGCGTCGATTCAGCATTATCTCCCATTTCATAAGGCCTCCATTAAGCCCCTCCTTCCTTGGGCTTTTGCTTTATCATATGCATCCGTATCCCAATGCTTCTCCCTTTCTAAAGGGGTTGCTTGTCGCTTGGGACCTTGTCGGTCTCTTTTCCATATTAATCCGGAGGCATGTCTTCGTTGTCCACTCCATGCTGGTGGATTCCTTTGCGGGGACACTCCGGAGAATGTGCCTCTAAGTGTGGTTGTTCATCCAAAGACACAACGACGATGGGTAGCAAACGGTATCAATACTATTGCAGCTTGGTATGAGTCCGATCATCTCATGTCATGGGAAGCATTTAGAACAAAGTTCTTGTTGTACGATGGGACGAGTAACTGGAATCATATTGTCGCATTGTTGCCGGGGATTCGGGTCCACGATTGAGGTAGTCATATGGGGTTGCCATCGGGATATCCAAACCCGAGGCGGTTTGTGTCTTCGTGTATAAATTGTTTTGTGCATTCGAAATCGGCCTCCATCTAATAGATGGCATCTTCGGTCCCTCACCCACAATGGAAAAGTGTTTGATATGGGTATGGGATAAGCCGCTTCACCCCAAAGTAGTAGTTTTGTGGTGGCAAGTGATCCATAGATGCCTCGAGAGTCAACAAAGTTAGTCCATAAAATGGATAATCGGATTTGAGCTCGCCCTTTATGCCAAACAAAGGGTTGAGAGTATTGAGCATTGTTTTTTTGTGTGGGAGGCTTTGGAGGGCATGGTCTTGGTTGTTGACCCTTTTGGCATCGTCTCGATCTAGCCAAGAATTTTGCTTGCTATCTATCCCGATGTTTGGCCAAACAACGGAAACGAGCTTTTCATCTCGAATGTGGCGGGCTTTTATGGTCAACCGGAAGAGAAGGAGGTTGTTTATCTTTAAGGGCATAGATATCTGCAGATGAGGTTGTTCTTCAAGCAAAAGATAAAATTGTTATGGCTTACAATTGTTCTTCTCTTTGATCAAGAGAAGAAAGTAATCGATCCGCATACTTACCTTCGTGATTCATTCTTTTGCATAGGCGGTGGTTGTGCTCAGTTGGATCGGTTTGTCCATCGGGTTATAATCCTGTCTTTGCATTTATGTTGCTCTGGTTTTTAGTTGGTGAATAAAGCTTGACGTCCTTCAAAAAAAAAAAAAAACCACTGAGCTTGCTTGTCCTTCCAACAGGCTTTGAGGTGGACCCAGTGCTATATTTTAAACATTACAACACATGGAGAAATAATATTACTACATCTAAAAAGAAAATTACAAGAAATAATATTACTACATCTAAAAAGAAAATTACAAGAAATAATATTTACATCTAAAAAGAAAATTACATTCCATATCCACACGTGGAGAAAGAAAATAACATTATTGTTTTAACGCCACTAGGCATTGTTTTTTCTTCAAATAAAAGACGTATTAAATATTACAATATGTGGAAATCTAATATTACCGCACTATAAAAAAATTACTGCAGGTTATATCCAGACATAGGCGTTGAATTTTCTTTAGTTAAAACACATCATTTTAAATACTACAATACGTAGAAAACTAATACTACAACAATATAATAAAAACTATGGGAAACCTTCACAAAACATTGCTATAATTTATTTTAAAAAGGCATTTTGGGAATGGAATCCAAACAAGTCCATTTAGGCATAGTATAACAATCTCTAAAGATGATTAAGCATGTTTCCCCACTAAGTAAACTGGTTTGAACAACAAAATAGTTTTACATAAGCGTATCAAGCTTAATATAGATCTGTCTTTTAAGATAGGCAAACAACTTCACCCTATATCTACAAGAGCAGCCGGAATTCTTAGAACTGATGGTTAAAAGCAATGAAACTATTGCATATGATAAAAGTCTTGAAAGTACTAACTTTCGACCGATAAAAATAAGCCTCGGTAGAGTGAAGCATGGAAGTAGCATTGTAGAGTTGGAGATTAAACAATGGACTTGAACATGAAAGCATCATAAAAACAAGATATGACCTTAAAAGCAATGGTATAGTGTTTGTTGTTGATGTCCCCAACCTTCAACTTCAAAGGCGTGCAGCCCTATGGAAGTCTCGCTTCATTTGTTCAGCATCTAAAGAATGGAGGTACATAGTCCACTGGCTGGATCAAATTAACATTCTATGAATTAGAAGTTTATTTAGAAGCAGACTAGAAACAAACACAACATGAAAGCAGCACCGTAACTTCGTCATAAGTATACTCTCGTGATAATGGTTCCTTGAGAAGTTAAATAAAGAGGATTGTGTAAATCCTTGGATAAACTTCAAGAAGTATAAAACTTAATGAATTTCAGTAAAGATAACTCAGTCCACATAAACTGCATAAACTGCATAAATTTATCTAGAGTCCACATAAACTGCACTAATGTCCGACCCATTCTGCATGTAGCAATTCTACAACAATTTAAATTAGCACAATGATTAGTTGGAGATGGATGAAGGGGAGGGATAACTTACTTTATTTGTTCTGTAGTCAAGTCCTCTTGGACAAATAGTTTTCCAGTTTCTCCGCTCTTGCAGATGTTCATAGTAATATTCTCGGATTGCTTGGGATAGCTGAAGGCAACTGGAGGTCAGAAACCATCGGACATGACTTACCTTCCATTGCCATATTTATTTGAACAGGTATTTTCAACTTACATTCATATTCCTGAACCAGAGGACCATCATCTGCATGCAAATTCGAAACAGCAGAATTTTCAGAAATTTCTTCTCTAGTGCATCGTAGACTCCTTGCAACATAACGTAAATGTTATAATTCTTCCACCGAATCTAGGTTCTTACCTAGCTTGTTCCAATTGCAAAAGTTTGAACAGATGATTGGAACAGTTGAATCACCATAATAGCTCGAGCAGCCTGCAATTTTTATAGATTAGTGAAACAAGCAGAGAAACAAAAAATCGTGAACTTTAGATTTACCTTGGTGAGAAACACGGCCATCGCCATAGCGAGAATGATGAGCTGCAGGAGAAGAATAAACATTAACTACCGGAAATGCAGGGTTGGGAAAAGAACAAATGCACATTTTGGAGGCATGCTCACGACTAAATGCCGGCTATGTCTGCTACCTACAGGTAGTAACTTACGCATGCATTCCATTCAAGTTTCTTCAATTGAGCCAAACTTCTGTTAGAACCAGATTATTTGTTTTGTAACTTAAATATATTGCTTTCATGGCTAGTATATGATGCAAGTAAACAGGTTCTACAAAGTAAGGAGTAAGAACATTTTATTTGTTGAAAAAACCTAATATAAAATTATATAGTTAGGCATTCATTGTTGACAATACTTATACATATCATGTCAAACTCTTGTTGCTGCATAATTTAGCTATAAACTATATGTAGCAGCATAATTTAGCTATAAACCACATGTAAACTGTAATGTTCCTAACCGACATGCCCTTAACCAACTGGGCAAAGCCGTCTAGACGTTTATGAGTAGTCGCTTCTACCCATTTATCTTGGGTGTCTCGGGAAGGCGACACCAATATCCACTCGTGTTGTCTCCCATGGGTCCGTTACAATCTCTCCCACTAGACCAAGTCATGACCTACCGTCCAATCCGGTATTAGGAGTCATACTTGCCCCATGGAGACTCGAACGAGCCCCGCTCTAATACCAAATGTAACATTCCTAACCGACATGCCCTTAACCAATGGGCAAAACCGTCCAGGCGTTTATGAGTAGTCGATCGATGCCGAATCAGGGCGGGCGGCTATGGCGGCTAGAGCGGCCGCTTAAACGCGCTCGTTTCTTGCGTGGTCGGCCAAAGGTTGACGCCCGAAGGGTGCACAAGCGTGCATCGCGCCATTCCCAAAGCGTAAGCGGGGGGTCACCGCGTTTCTTGGCATGCTTGGTCTTGAAAGCATAGGAGTTCCGCCGCTTGGGTATGGCGGCGAAGTACAAATGCTTCGTGTTCTTCTCCGGAGGTTTTGCTGGTAAGAAAGATGAGACTACTGGCATGTTTTTCAGTCTGTGGAATTTTAGCAGCAGGAATCAGCTATGGAAGGGTTTGACCGACTTTTTCGGGCATGTCTTTGCCGACTCACCGCGCGGTTTTTCAAGGCCCGCACTCACTGCAGTTGGGCCCACCAGGAGGTTTTCCCTTAAGCTAGATGCTTTTTGGTCCGCATTCTCTTCATTGGCTTACAGTATTTTGCTTGTCTTAGGCTCATTTGTTTTTCCAAAGTGGGGTGTGAGAAGAGATACTCTCTAGAGGGCTGATGCGCGTGCATCTTGGCACTTGTTATGTGCTTTCTTGATTAGTTCATCCTTGTTCACTCTTTGTGCTTCTTGCTCTCCCCGTCCTGGCTGGGGAAGCTTGGCGACTAAATCTGTGCTAGGTCTGTGCTATTGTCATTGAAATAAGACTTCCAAGGCATATTTCGGGTGGGAGACTTGGAGTGTCTCATTGCTGCTTGAGGAAGCTGAGCTCTAATGAGTCAAGAACCCATGTAAGGATAGAAGCGATGTGGCTGAGCAGGTAGACCACCCTTTTGGGAGGCCTGATCCTTCACCATTTTCGGGGGAAGAAATGGAGGCTACCTCCTTAGTACTGGTTTGGAAAAGTGAGGGAAACTCCATCTAGTACCTCCAAATAGGTTTGATTTCTGGCCAAGTTAATGCGCAGGAATGAAGCCTGCTTGTCTGCCTCTGCTATGCTTGCATCTTACGGGGCTGGAACTTAGGTGCTTCTTGATCCATCATTTAACAGGTAGTCTTTTTTGGTGCCAATTGAATAGGGCTGATCAGTTTTTGTGGCTAAACTTGAGCATATGCGCGTTCAATCTTAATCTGGTCTTCAGGACGACAACAACTATATGGCACTAGGGCTGATGTGAAGGATTCAAGAAAGTGAGGAATCTTGCTCCTGTAGTACAGCTTAGAGCGGGAAGAGGGTGACTTCTTTCTCTAGTACCGCACAAGATTGTTAGAGGGAATTTGTTAGAGGTCCCCATAGTACTTGCTTTGAGAGGGAAGAAGTTGAGCTGGGTTTCAAATGGAGTACTGAATTTCTCTATATCTGTACTAGTGTCATTATAGCTGTTATAGGTATAATTCTTCCCATCTGGCCCTTCAGGGGTCCTTAATAAGGTTTATGTACCATTTATTATTATTAATAAAAATCTTGCCTTCAACAAAAAAAAAAAAAAAAAAAAGTAGTCGCATCTACCCATTTATGCCGGTGTCTCAGGAAGGCGACATCAAGATCCACTCGAGCGGTCTCCCATGGGTCCGTTACATAAACTGTATCAGTCCAATATTGCATGCAAAAATACTTGTTTGCCTATTTTCCAGAAATGTGAATAACTGGTACATTTGAGGCTTTGCCATCATAAACAGAACTAGATGCATTAATGTGACACCAAGGGTGTAATAAATTGAGCATCACCACACCATAAGCAGGCTTAGAATTCCAATAATCCAATGCACAAAAGATGTCACGGTTTAATAATGTGCAGGAGCATATCTTTTCACTGTACTTATTGTTCACTCTTTGGACGGTTTGAATGAGAGACATTTATGGGGTGTCCGAATAAAAATAAGCCACTGCTTGAACCCGCAAGAAACGGCTACCTCACGGGCGATTGTTGCGGCATTTGTGCTTGAGGGGAAGAAAAATTAATTTTCATCATTTTGAAGCAAAGAAGAAAGCGGCTACTTCAAGAGATGGTTCCAAAGATTCATTTGTGCTTGAGAAGAAGAAAATCCAGTATTTGCAGTGATCCATCCGCTATGGCTTTGATCCATCCGCTATGGCTTTCTGCACCCATAGAATGATATCCAGCCCATTGCAAAAAACTAAGGAAGTGGGTAGTTTGCCTGTAAGGAGTTCTAGAAGAAGAATTCCATAGCTGTAGACATCAGCCTTTGTAGAAAGAACACCTCTGTTTGCAACTTCTGCGAGCAAAAATATAAGCATGTTAAGATAACTCTGAAGTGACATGGAATTCAAATTCTTGGAATGGAGATGCAAAACCGAACAAAATTGCCATAAAATACCATGACTCAATTTCTTGCAACTTGCTTCTGCGTGCCCTCAAAGCCTTGTTACATATGAAATGCTAAATGGATTGCAAAATAGAAATTAATAATTATGGTACTAAATCGCAATAGAAATGACAAGCATTGAGATGTCAGAAATTGAGTCACAGTGTAGACTGTTTTCGTGTGTGTAGGAACAATACAGCAGATAATTCATTATCAATACACAGGGAATTGAACCCTGGTATCCAGATATATAGCGATAAGGATTTAAAGTGTTACGCCCAAAATATTTAGCAGACCATTGTAAATAAATTGCATGCATGTGGTGGTGGGCGAACAAACTGAATTAATGCGTTTGGCATTAGAGTTGGGTCGCATGTTATTCCCTAGTCTAACTAGTTGAGGTGCACCTCGATAAACCTTAGAGTAGGGGCGCAACCGGGTGTCGAGTTAATAGACATGGTTGCAATTTGCCTTGGGACATTATTATGTATTAATAATGGAAGAAGGCAAATATGTTCAAATGGTTATGGGTTGCAAATATCTTAATGGGCGAATAACCCATTGAAATTAATAAAGGTACTAGTAATGGCACCCAGCGTTGCTGGGCATAAGTTGAGAACTTGTGTGGATGAAAACCTGTTCATCTCAGACTCCTTTCCATAAATCTAATATAATAGAAATCAAGTCCAGCATTGCTGGGCCATAATAGGATTTTGCGCGTTTCCTTTTTTCATCATTCTCTTACGCACTTTCTTTTTTCCTTTTCCCATTTTCCTATTTTCCCTATACGTCTTTTTTTTTCCCTCTCTTTTTTCCTTTTTTAACCCCCTTCTCCCTCCCCTTCAATTTCCTTCCCTTTCCCCTTTTCCTTTTCCCTTTCTTTGTTTTCATGGATTTTTTCCTTCCCTTTTCAGATCTTTCCCCTTTCTTCCTAATTTTCAGGTGCCCTTTTCCCTTTCCCTTTCCTCTTCCTTTTCCTTTACTCTTTCCCTTCCCCTTTTCCTTTTCCATTTTCCCATGCACTTTCTTTTTTTGGGTTGCCCCAGGGGGGCAAACCCTCGTTATAATGGGTATGTGGGCATAACACAAACCATTACATTACACACCTTAAAATTAAATTCCCCTTAAACCCCTTTTGTTTGGGTGCATATTCACCACGGGGGTGACTCAGAACAACGAGGAGGCTGTTGGATGGGCATATTCACCCATTATTCCTTGATCTACACCGTACACAAAATTCCTCGTTTGTGGGGTATGGATGTATAGAAATTATGATACTGTATAACAAGATTTGAAAAATACTATAAGATTTCAGGTAATATACTATATGGTGTTGATTTTGTACGTGCAAAACATAATTATAGGGGCTCTCATAATTATAGGGGCTCTCGCTGCCCTACGTCACCCCCCGTGTGAATATGCACCCAAACAAAAGGGGGTTTAAGGGGGAATTTAATTTTAAAGTGTGTAATGTAATGGTTTGTGTTATAACTTTAAAAAAATTTTGCCCCTTCGGGGCAAAAAACAAACAACATCATATCACACTTGGAAACATTAGATGTAATGGTTTGTGTTAGATTAAGAAAATTTTGGCCCCTTAAAGGCCTTGCCTGAAACAATATAGTCGTGAAGAGCACTTAAACCATGTGCTTTTTGCCATGGCACCTATGTTGTCGTATATTTAAAAAATGCCATCTTTATACATATGTTGTGGGGAATAATCAACATCTCCACAAGTGGATCGAGTTAAGATTTGGTAAACATGAGATCATCATATTTCCACAATTCTCAACCAATATTTGCCTTGCATAGGTTGTTATAGAATTGCAAAGCAACTTAAATGGATGGGCATAAACTACGAAATGAACATAAATACTTGAGCACTTCAACTTCAGAATAAGCAAAACTTTACAAGAACTCACAAGGAATAGACATGGGAGTATTCTTGTCCAAGATTTGAATTGGTTAACACTTCTCTAACTTCCAACATAAACCAAATTGCAAAAATATCACTTCTCTAACTTCCAACATAAACCAAATTGCAAAAATATCCCCAATCGTATGAACACTGCAACCTATTCCATTCCGTGCACGACGTGCCATTCTAACTAAAACATAGTTGTCACATTATGGGCGCCAATTTGGATGTCAATTTTCCAGGCGTCAAGTAGCCAAGCTATAGAATTCATCTTTGATTATTTCCAATCTCTACTTGATAGGTCCCTACGTGCGAGGCGACAAAATCCATAGAAGCTAATATGTCATGCTAGATATTAATATTTATAGGCAATGCCTCGCATACAAAAATGCCAAAAGATCTACAATCGGAGACAAAGAAAATATACCATATTAGCATCTCGAGAAATGCCAAAAGATCTACACAATTAGAGATAAATAAAAGATACCAACTTAGCATCTCGAGAATCTTCATGCTCATCTGAGATAAGGATAGAAAAGATAATAGAACACAATACAAATGAGAATTGAGAAATAGTATATTTCTCAAAGATGCCCCTGTATTGCCATAAATATCGGTTCAGTTCCTTGTACTTAGCTCTATTTTGAGGATGTCCACGCCTATTGTGTTTTTGCAAGTGCAAATATGTACTCTTGGAGCTAAATTTATCGGGATAACAAAGCTTACCAAATATCCCTAGACGACGAGAAAAGTAGGGATTTGTCGCCATGCCCTCGCCATGATGCTCCGAATTTTGAACTCCACAATCCACGTACATAAATGGATCCCGTTTGCTTTGGGAGGTGAGAACTAACTTGCAGGGGCCTTTGCATCAGTTAAATTCTATTTCTTTGCGATGCCCACGTATTTCGCCTGATTCAAGCAATAAGAAGAATACGCCGGCCAGTATCCTTGACCGAGTAATACTTAACAAGTGGAAAAATAGGCGTGGTTTGTGGAAGCATCGATCTTCATTTCTATAAAACTAATGAACTATTTGAAACCGGATCGAGGTTGAAAACATACCATCTTCACTTTTAAAAGCCGATGAACCGTTGGAATCGGTCGAGCTATGAAAGCATACCATCTTCATGTCTTTAAAATTGATGAACCATTGAAGCAGTCGAGCATTATGTAAAATGGGCATGCCTGCGATGGATAACTAGGGCGTCTACTAGATCCGACCGCGCCATACCATACTCGTCACGATATTTGCATCCCCAAAGACCGCAAAACCAATCAATCCTCGTGGGCCTCAAAGCCTAACTTTGAATGGCCTCCAAACCGTAGTTTGAAGGGCCTCTACATGTTCATAGAAATGAAAAAAAGAAAAATAGCTCCATCGTTTAAAACACAAAAGCGGAGGAAGGACACACACCTGCGACCTAAGAATGGGCACGCCGCCATTATCTTCTCTAAATAAATTTTTTTTAACGGATATCGGAAGTGCTTGCCAAAGAACTGCCGAACAATAAGCTCCTCGCGACGCCAGATATCGAAGGTGATGCATTCCGCAATTCCTTTCAGATTCCTTTGAAAATCACAAGCTTTCCACGCAACAATAAGCTCATGCATGCTAGCCCTAGATATTAAACCCTAAAAAGAACCAGCACAAAAAAGCCCCCACCACAGGATTTGCCCCCTTTTCTAAAAATCAACGGCTAACAAAAGGTTGCACTCTAGAAATACTCTTTAGTACACCTGGATGAATACGACCACCAAATCATATGAAAACCTTAGAGAAAACAGTACAAAAACATAAAACCCCCTATTATAATGCTACATATTCGGGGTATATCTCAAGATATGCCTAGCATATCTTGGTGATTCGCTAAAACCGGCTCGACCTCGTAAATTGGCGGTGGCCAAGATCGATGGGAACGGTGCGGTGGAAATCGGGTAACCGCAAGCGGCCATAGTTTGAGAAGAACTAGATGCGATAGCCAAATGGTTGCTCTGCGGATCAAGTTTCGATGCATGTCCGGAAGGTAGCTTGTGAGACCTTTGGATCGGTGGCGTATATGGGTAGAGTTCAAGTTCTTGCTCATCAATGCTTTGGCCCCATAGCCAAGATATATACGCCGTAGGTAGATCTCAACGACCTTTTGAATCGATATACAAATGCGCAACTACCGAAACACAAGTAAGAATGCAATACTAGAATGTTGTGTGAGATAAGGGTCTTTCCAAAATGCCATCCAAATTATTTTTAAATTTAATAGAGTCTTGGTGAAGGCATTGATGCAAATGATCAATGAAGGTCCAAGCAATGTGTTTTGAAGAACTTGAACTTATTGCCGTATTGGTATAAATATCCTTGGCATTTTTTGTAGCCGCCATCTTTCTTAATTCGGTTTATAAAGATGAGGAAGAAAAATAGCAAGGTCATATAGACATGTCTTACAAAGGGATCTATGAAAAATCTATTGATCCATCAATCCGGCATATAATATTAGAATCAACATGGATAACTGTATGTTTAAAGCTACATTCTTGATATTCACCAAATCTGGCCTAAAACCTCTAGTATATTATCGTCAACCGCTTAGTCATGCCATCTTTTATAACTAGAAGTAGACGCAGTTTGGTTACTTCTACATGGGACATTCTCCTTATTAGAGATATTTAACACCCGGTGAGTGACTGAGGGCAAGCGTAATGTGAAAGCATCTAGAGACTCAAAAGTCATTTTAGAAAACCATCCGAGGCGACTTTGTTTACAAAGTATTGACGACCGGGCATCTAACCTTTTGCATCACACTCACATGATTTTTACAAAGCTTCATGCCTTACAGGTCCTTCTTATAGGTCCGATTTCATTATTCCCCTTCTCGCACTATGATTTGGGTTGCAAATCCCAAGCATTCAACTGTACCATTCGATGCTTAGTGTTTTTCTCCAACTTTCTTAAGACCAAGATGTTTTAGTACTTCTCATCAAAATTCCAACCAATATTTGGCTTTAAGAATAATGGATGATATCGTTTTATGTGGGTATGTGGGCATATTCAGATATGCCTAAGATATGCCTAGCATATCTTGGTGATCGCTAAAAACCTGGCTCGACCCCTCAGAATTGGCGGTGGCCAGCGGGTATCGGTGGACGGCGGTGGAAATCGGGTAACGCAAGAACACGGCCATAGTTTGAGAAGAACTAGATCACGATAGCCAAATGGTTGCTCTGTGATCAAGTTTCGATGCATGTCCGGAAGGTAGCTTGTGAGACCTTTGGATCGGTGGCGATATGGGTAGAGTTCAAGTTCTTGCTCATCAATGCCGCCCCATAGCCAAGGTATATACTGTAGTGGAGGTAGATCTCAACGACCTTTTGAATGGGATACTAAATGCGCAACTACTCAAAACACAAGTAAGAATGCAATACTAGAATGTTGTGTGAGATAAGGGTCTTTCCAAAATGCCATCCAAATTATTTTTAAATTTAATAGAGTGCAGAGTCAAGGCATTGATGCAACACCAATGAAGGTCCAAGCAATGTGTTTTGAAGAACTTGAACTTATTGCCGTGTATTGGTATAAATATCCTTGGCATTTTTGTGCCGGCCATCTTTCTTAATTCAGTTTATAAAGATGAGGAAGAAAAATAGCAAGGTCATATAGACATGTCTTATAAAGGGATCTATGAAAAATCTATTGATCTCATTAATCCGCATATAATATTAGAATCAACATGGATAATCAGATGTTTAAAGCTACATTCTTGATATTCACCAAAACCGCCTAAAACCTCTAGTATATTATCTCATTAACCGCTTAGTCATGCCATCTTTTATAACTAGAAGTAGACGCAAGTTGGGTTACTTCTACATGGGACATTTACGCTTTATTAGAGATATTTAACACCGATTGAGTGACCAGGGCAAGCGGAATGTGAAAGCATCTAGAGACTCAAAAGTCATTTTAGAAAACCATCTCGAAGGCGACTTTGTTTACAAAAGTATTGACGATTGGGCATCTAACCTTTTTGCATCACACTCACATGATTTTTACAAAGCTTCATGCCGCAGGTCCTTCTTTATAGGTCTGATTTCATTATTCCCTTTCAAGACTATGATTTGGTAAGTTGCAAATCCCAAGCATTCACTACCATCTCCGATGCTTAGTGTTTTTCTCCAACTTTCTTAAGACCAAGGTGTTTTAGTACTTCACATCAAAATTCCAACCAATATTTGGCTTTTAAGAATAATGGATGATATCGTGATAAAGAATCGATGGATATTACATGCTTTGCATGTGATTAATTACCTTATGCGAGATTACGGTTGTAAATGCTATGTCCAGTCTTCGTAAATGCATTCTTTTGTGTAGATGTGCCGATAAGTATGCATTTGTCACCACAACGCAAATGAAGTGTGGTTATACTTTACTTTTTCAGAGGGGTAAACAAGTTATCAAAATTTAGCCTTCATTTATCATACTAACTTGGTGAGAGCAAGAGTTAATTTTGCATCCACTTTAATAAGATCTCGTCCCTATGTATTGAGTATTTATGCATGCATGTCCGATCCCCAGATATGAATATGGCATTGTTTTCTTTCAGAATGTCCGCACAAACTTGGAGAATAAAGTTCAAGCAAACTCTCCAACCGAACGTAGATCAAGTATAACGTAACGTCGTGCAAGTTTGTCAAAAGCCATCCAAACAAGATTTAGCACGCTTTGAAGCCGCAATTGCGCAGCCTCAGAACGCTTCGGTAAGAAAGTCGATGTTACCGTTGTTGATGAACTTAAACAAGCAAAGACAAGATGTCGATGTGAGGTTAACATAGGAAACCATTTTAATCATCTACAAGCTTACATCACAATATCCTTGTGGGTATTCTTGTATTGACGGTTGCAATAGAGGCTGTTGTAAGGATGAGGAGGGATTCTATCACTTCAGCTCCTCCAAGAAGAGCATCTAGAGTTTCATTGACTTTGTCAACAAATGGTTTCGCCGTAAGTGGTTGTCAAAAAAGTTCTACCGCCAAGATCTCTAACCATATTTGCAAAGCATAAGGCATGAGCCCAATCTCCAAACTTCTCAAGGCAGAAGAGAATAAGTTCTATGTTCTTGAAACCAAACCAAAGATATTAAACAAATTTTGAATGGTTATTAACGATGCTCTCCCCATTTTGCGAGTTTGGTCTCTTTACCTACATCCGATGAGTTGAAAGAAACACTACAAAATCATGAGAAGCTATTTGAAAAGGTTTTTATTGTAAAATAAGTTGCATATAAACTTTTAATATTGCATTTTGTTATCATGTTCAAGGATAGGAGATTATGGTTAGCACCCAAGTCCCGATTAAATATTTCTTACTTGAGCCGCTTGTAAAATTAGTTAAAACTCAAACTTAGTTTTCTCACGGGCATTATGGATATTAACTTGAACTTAGGATTGATACAAGGTGCATAGGTTGACACATCGACTTATATTAATGGCATTAAGTAGCAACTTCTATCTCTTATGAGGATATGTGACTTTATCACTCTTTCAAGCAGTGTTTGATGCTATAGGATCCCTTGGGAAGGGGTCCTTATAATGTCCGGACATAATACACCATTGAGGTCAAAAAGCATAATTGAAAATTTGAGCAACCTTCCAAAGACTGAATGCATTATTTGGCAAAGAATTGGCAAGGCGGATGAGCATTGAGAATGCGAGACTCTATTCAAAAAGCACCTACAGAGACAGCGGCGATGATATGCTTTTTCATATGCCGGAAAGTAAGCCACCTACATTTGAGACCAAAGATTCACCGATACAAGCAATGCAGCCGAAATTATGGCACCAAGTACCGTCGAAATGCGGGGCCCATGTTAGATGAACGGGCCAAATATAGGAACATTGCCGGAACAAAAATGACCAATGGGATATTAGCCTGTCAAGCGAGAAAAATGTTTATCCCGAAGCAAAAGAACCAACTCAAAAGTTCGGGATGGATGATGTAAACTATTCTCATGGTAGCACTATCGAAGGAACTTATAATAATAACCGGCTGCAAAGACAATCGGGTTAGTAGAAGTTAGTAAAAGACTTGGAGGCAAGATTGCACGTTCTTGTTTATCTAGTATGATATTTATTTGTGAGCTAGCATCTAGACTAGTTTCCCTAATTGAAACTATAATGAAATTGTTGTATATAGGAACTGACTTGATACAAGAAGCAACTTGAGGTGGGGGTGGGGTGAGACGTTGATAGCCTTTTATGTTCTAGGTCCTCATGCATTCAAAACGTTTATATCTTCTATCCTTTGTCACTATTTAACTTTATAACTCTACAAGAAAGGAGGTTGATACATTCGCTCGATTTATTGGCTTTGTTACAAATGAGTGCTTCATACTTAACAATTGGTATATTTGAATAAATAATGCCTCCACGTGGTATGTTCAAGGCCACATTTAAATGAGGGTCCATGCAATGTGCTTGGTCAATTTCACACTGGGATTCTCTTATATCGTGGTCGTCATGAATATATATCGTAATTGAATGTCATAAGAAGATGAGTCTTGTCGTTGCCGCCATTGGATGCAACCATTTCGGTTGTTGTTGGGCAAGATTCTAGACTCTTGAGTCAGTCGGGCCCAAGTTCTCCTCAAATTGCAAAACTACTTTCAATATAGTTTGTATCTAAAATAAATGCTAGCATAGTTGTTAGGAACTGAGACTTGCATGCTTTCCTAAACACTTGATTGGTTTTTCAAACGTTTCATAACCATATTTATATAAAGTTGTTGCAAGGGGCAGAATTAGTGTCTGGTTCAAATGATGTGAAAGAGGTCCGAGGTGAAGAGAAAATGGTATAAAAGGTTTAAGATTTCCTTTAAGATTCATTTCAATCCCTTGAGATTGCCTCAAGGTTTCTTTAGATTTTTAAATGTTCCATTAGGCTCTCCAGATCCCTATAGATTCTTCAAGATTCATTTAAATTCTCGTAGTTGACTTTCTCTTCAAGATTATTTTATTAGATTCTTATATATTCCTTTAGATTTCTTACAATCCCTTAAAATTTCCTCAAGATACCTACAAGAATCTCTAGAGTTAGCCATAATTGGGCCATGTAACCACACATTCCTAACCTCTAATATAGTAAGTCATAAGCATTTGAATTTGGCTCTGTGAAAGAAGGCAAAGGGGGGTAAGTGGATCGTTGGAGAGATAAATGGATCGTTTGGAGATCAAGGCAAGAGTCTATGGAAGTCTATGGGTTGGTGGTATTGAGAGCCACAAGGTCCTCGGGCTAGGATGTTGGCGTGTTTAAGCGGTAAAAACAGTCCTTATATCTTTATTGTTATTAAGACATAATTCATTTTCTGGTCCATTAACACCACGACCTACAAGCAAAATATGGGAAAGCCATAATAATGTGGAATTTCGAAATACCGAAAAAGAAGAATCAAGAGTCTATATGGAGCACAACAATATATGAGAGATCTATAATATAGAACTCTAAATACTCGAAAGAAGAAGAATCAAGAATCTATAGAGAACACGGGAATACATTATATGGTGGGAGGATGCAAGAAAATATGAGGACTCGATTAAGAATGGTTCACCACTATGCGAACCAAAATTAACCGACACCAACCAAGTTAAACGTGCATATTAGAAATGGGATTACTACATCATCAAGGCACTTAAACACACATATTCGAAATGGGATTGTTATATTACCAAAGCATTTAATTGTCTTTTTGTACCATTGGGTACTCTATTCTTAATATTTGTATGCATTCACTAAGAAAATGAAAGCATGTATTCATACGCACCACATACAATTTCCATTACTAATATAACTACAAAAAGCATTCTTCATAAATGGCTAATATGTTTTTAGACAAAGATCATAATCCGCCAATCCTAATTGGTCTAGGTAATCGAGCTTTGCAAGCCTCTTCTTGGTCCATGTACAATTCATAAACAAAACAAAACAACAAACGGGAACCCCACGCTCAAAATAAGCCCCGACACATAAAAAATGACCCAACAAGAACCGCTAAAAGCGAAAACGACAACAGAAACATGAAAACACATTCTCGGGCAAACAGGTAAACCCCTCCGTGCTGACACCCGTTTCCTTTTTTCCCATCTTATTCATGTGCCCTTTTTCTTCCTTTCCCCATCCTCTTCCTCTTTATCCCATGCCCTTTGGCTTTCCATATCTCTCTTCCCTTTTTTTCTTACCTTTTTTTTCTTTTCCCTCCCTCCTTTTCATCTCCCTTTTCCTTCCTATTTCATCCTTTCTCGCTTTCCTATTTTTAGTGTCTTTTTTTCCTGTTTCCCTTTCCCTTTTCCTTTTCCTTTTCTTTCCCTTTCCTTTTCCCATGTCTTTTTTCCATTTCTTTTTCCCCACCTTTTTGCACGCCCTTTTTTCCTCATGTCCCTCCCCCTCTTACTCTTTTCCCTTTTTCCTTTCCCTTTCCTATTCTCCTTTTCTTTTTTCTTTTCCATTTTTCCATGCTTTTTTCCCTTTCCTCACCCTTTGCCTCTTCAATTTTTTCCATGCCATTTCCCCTTTCTTCTTTCCCATTTCCTATCCCTTTTCTTCGTGCCCTTTTTTCCCTTCCTTGCCTCCCCCTTTTGCCTCCCTTTTCCTTTTTCCATGCCTTCCTTTTCACCCCTTTTTCCTTTTCCATGTGCCCTTTTCCCTTTCCTTTTCCACTTAATTTTCCATTTCTCTTTCCATTTTATTTTCCCATATCATTTTCATTCCTTTTTTCCTCACCTTTTTATGTATTTCCCTTTCCTTCTTTCCACCCCCTTTCCCTTTTCCCATTTTCTATTCCCCTTTTTCTTTTTTCTCTTTCCATTTTTCCATGCTTTTTCCCTTCTTTTTCTTTCTCTCACCCTTTTCCTCTTCAATTTTTTCCGTGCCTTCTCCTCTTCCTCTTTTCCATTTTTCTCTCTCGTTTTCTCATGGTGCTCTTTTCCCTTTTCTTTTCCCCTTTTTAAGCCTCCATTTCATTTTTCCTTTCCCTTTTTATTTTCCTATGCCTTTTTATTGTCTCTCCACCATTTTTCTCTTCCCCTTTTTCCCTTCCCTTTTCCTCCTTTCCTCCCTCTCCCTTTTTTTACCTTATTTTTTCCTTTTTCCCATGCTATTTTTCCCTTTTCTCACCCTTTTCCTCTTCCCCTTTTTTTCCTTCCTTTTTCCCCTTTCTCTCTTCCCCTTTTCCTCGTGCCTTTTTACCCTTCATTTTTCCCTTTTGTCCTCCCTTTTACTTTTCCATTTCATTTTTCTCTTAAGAGACCAAAGCGATAACCAATCACAGTGGATGCAATCTAATAATCTGAGCCATCTAAATTAGGGCGTGGTCCAACACTTACGGTAAAACTTTATAATATAAGAAGATTTGAATGGGTTAAGCAACCCATGGAATGGAAGCAATCTTTATATTATAAAAATACTAGTAATGGTGCCCAGCGTTGCTGGGCATAATTTGGAAACATGTAAATGTTGAGAACTTGTGCATTTGCTAGAGTACTACTGGGCCCTTGGATCATTTTCGAAACTTGTGGAGTAACTTCTGGGCCCTTGGATCATTTTAGGAACTTGTAGAATGCAAGTACTTGGAACCTTTGATTAGAGCTACATTTGAAATACTTGGGCATCGTTAATTGTGTGTATAAAACATGAAACTTGTGGGCATGCCTCTTGCCAATTAAATACGAAACATTGCAAAAGATGAAAAATGGGCTTAATGGATTTTCTATGTATTCCAAGTGTAGGGGTGATGATTTAATGGTAGGTCGGCTAAGCAAATGAAATGAATTTTCTCTACCATACACCAAGATTAGTTATGGGTTAATTATGAAAGTCATGACCTTTGTAAGGTAGTGTTATTTTATTTTTATCTTGTGATTGTATAATCTCAAAGATTCAAAGAGCAATGGCTTTAAAAAGTGACAGAAAATTAACTTCCCCGAATATTACATAAGAACTTGATAACCATGAGGAAAAAGATCTTGAGATTTAGCTTTGCCGGTATAGGGTTCTTTGGTAGTTTATTGTTGAATGGATGATGATGATCGCACGCTTGCCCTCTTTTGAACCGAGGAATTTATGTCTATGGTTTAACTTGACTTTAGAGAACAAATTATACATTTTATACCATCAGACTTTAGAGAAGCAAATTATATCTCATTTTAGCTCCCATGTGCTGCATTCTTCACTATAGAAAAAGTGCCCAGCATTGCTGGGCTCTTTGTTGAGCATAAGCTCAAAAGTTAATAAAATGTCTGAATATATAAAGACCAAGTTTTGATGATGCAGAGTAGGGGAGATGTGTTAGAATGTTGCGCTAGAGTTGGAAACAATTATTAAACGATCAAAAACTTGCATGAGGTAAACACTAATGTGCGTGTATGCATGAACATTATGCATCTACAACTCAACCGTGTCCGCATGAACATTATGCATCTACAACTCAACTGGTGGCAAAAAAATTTGTCATTATCATCATCTAGCTAATGTTTGTATGGTTTGCATGGTACAGTCTATGTTTCAGTTAATATGTTGTCGTTTGCTTAAAGCTTGTTCATGTTATCTAATTCTCCTTGTTGATGATATGATTAATAATATCATGTTCAGTATATGGCTTGCGGATTTGCATATCATGTGCAATATATGGCTTGCGGATTTGTTAACCCATTTGAAAATACATATACTTCTAGCAACAAATATGTATATCCTTTTAACTCCTGCTAAATGTTGTAACCCAAACAACCTGTCCATAAAGATCACATGTGTATTATAACAACATTTACTAAATCCTGTAGGACCAAGAAAATGGCATGTATGCTAGAGAACTGGAAAGGCAGAAGTAAAGAAAACATGTCCACAAAGATCACTTGTGCATTATCACAAAAACATCTACATAATTTTGCCGGATTTCAAAAATCGTATGGTAGAGAATCGGAAAGGCAGAAGTAGAAAAAAGTAGAAAAAACATTCCATAGAGGTCACCAGAATATTATCATCAAAAAAACACTTACATAATCTTGCAGGACTTCAAAAGTGATATGTGCATACCTCAACTGCTACAGAACTGGAAAAGGTAGAAGTAAGGAAAAGTTACACCATTTGCATGCACCGGTTTCAAAGGCAACAAAATGCAGTTTATTGCCCAAATATGTGCGTTGTCTACCATGTAAAGAATCAAAATCGTCTGCCAGCTACCATATCTAAGATCTACGTTGGTGTTTGCTTGCTTCGATCTCTGTAGCCAGATGTATATTGGTGGGAAATACTAAAATTTTGAATCTAAAAAAGGCTAGCAGAGAATATAAAAAGAGCACCTCAATAACAAAATTTTCCTTTCTATATGCACGCAGTAAAAAGGCCAGTGAACAATATAATCATTCCATTCTTTGTATCATGGTCTTCTTCGTACCACTTTGAAACCCTTACCTGCAGATTCAAGAAATGAAACGATGGACAATCCAAACTGATATGGAAGGGTGCTACTCACTTAATACATCAATCTCTACAATATAAAAACCTTCAAGAAATGAAATGGACAACCCAAACTCCAAACCGATATGTAGGTTTCAATTTGCCATTGTCCCAGAACAAAATTTGAAAGAAGAAAAGGATTAGGATTTGATGCGGTGGTCAAAAGAAAATATTATAAATGTGCAAGAATCTTACTTTCAAATGAAGCTTCCATCGTTGGAACTATATTTGATAACTTTGCCGCGAAAGCATTTTGCTCCACGCTATTTGTTTTGTGTCCCAGCCCATAACAAACGGGAATAATGCCGTAACTTAATTCGCTCCAAGCAATTAATTCATTCCGCTTGCACTTTATATCAATGCATTTCTTTGCCACCAAGACCTATTTAGAGCCGCTTTTGAAGAGAATCTTCAAAGTCGCCATCCCATCTTTCCATCAAGCATGTTGGATCAGAAAAAATAAACTTATCGCTTCCTTTGAGCATGTTAGAAATAAAATGGTAGGCTCAACACCAGTGTTAACGCGGCCATGTACTCCCACTTTATCCAATAGACATAGAATAGAAGATAACTGTGGTGTAGAGCAGGTAAACCCTTCCGACCTGTAACTCAGCTTGGATGCTCCTGCCCAAAAGCTAATACGAAAATGCTAACCTTAGGAAATCTATGCAGAATAGAGATGGTGAACTTGAGCTCCAAGAAGAGCCTTCAAATTGCAATCCGTAACTGTGAAGCCCCTTAGCAAACCGCTTAGCATGCCCCCGAACCAAACTCCGCCATATGATGTTGTAGAAGCTCGCCCGATCACTTCAAATATGAACCCAACTGATTAGATCCTTGAAAATGGCATGGTCTCATGTAATATTGCTCCAGGCAGGATTATAATATTTAGAGATAATAACACAGGAATCCTACAGCCAGAGATGAAAGTTTTTTCGCTTTAGTTTAGGCTTTAAAAGAGAAGCTTCTCCTCCTGCCATAGCCGTGGAGCTCTATCGAAGATATAATCCTTCCAAAAACTGGCGGGTAATCTTTGCATAAAAAGATCCTTCATAAAAAAAAAGGCAAAGGTCCATCTCTAGAGAGCAGCAAAGAAGGATCGGGTTTGGGCTTGGCACCGCCATAGCCACCATCTCCAAACCAAATAGGGCTAAAAGCGAAAAAAGAAAAATTGTAGACTATCCGAACCGCCATAACCTAACTTTCTAACTAAATCTGAGCCAATTTTAGGGTTTCGTTGACGACATACTTACCCAATAACATTATAATAAAAGATAGCGTGTGTCTTCCATGGGGACCTAGATCGAACGGTTGAGGATTTGATCAAGCAACAAAACGGAAGATGATCCAAATAACAAAAGGTGGACTTCAACCAAAATTTCATCTTGATTGTTGCTTCAATACTATTCACTCAACTGGCTAAAAAGGGGTGAAATGGAAAAGGGCAAAAGGGGAAAAAAAAAAAAATTGAGAAAAAGGGAAAGGGAAGGGAAAAGGACAAAAGGAAAAGGAGAAAGGAAAAAGTAAAATAGGATAAAAAAAAAAAAAAATGAAAAATAGAAAAAGGAAGGGAGAAACGGAGAAAAAAAAAGTGGAGAAGAAAAAAAGGGAAGGGAAGAAGAAAATGAAAAAAGGGAAGGCAAAAGGGCCGAAGGAAAAGGGAAGACAAAAGAGCCGAAGGAAAATGGAAGGGGAAAGGGAAGAAAAGAAGAGAAGAGAAAAAGTGGAGAAAAGGGAAGACAAAAGGGTCAAGGAAAAAGAGAACACAAAAGGGCCGAAGGAAAAGGGAAGGGGAAAAAGGAAGGAAAAAAGGAGAAGAGAAAAGAAATGGAGAAAGAGGTTGGGAAAAAGGGCTTATGAAAAGGAAAAGGGAAAGGGAAATGGAAGGGAAAAAAAAGGGAAGAGAGAAAGGATTGGGAGAGGAGGAAAGGGGAAAGGAAAAGGGCCATCGGGAAAAGGGAAAGGGGAAAGGAAAGGGCCATGAGGGAAAATGGAAAAGGGAAAGGGAAGCAAAGGGGAGAAAGGAAAGGAGGAAAAATAAAAGATAAAAGGAAAGGGAAGAGAGAAAAGGTTGGGAGAGGAGGAAAGGGGAAAGAAAAAGGGCCATCGGGGGAAAAGGAAAGGGGAAACGAAAAGGCCATCGGGAAAAGGGAAAGGGGAAAGGGAAGGGAAAGGAAAGGAGGAAAAAGAAAAGATAAAAGGAAAAAGGGAAGGTGAAAAGAAGGGGGGAAATAAAAAAAGAAAAAAGGGAAAAATGGGGAGGGAAAATAAAAAAATTGAGAAGGGAAAAGAAAAGAAGAATGGAAAAAAGGGAAGCGTCTTGAATGGGCAAACTCTAGAAAAGGAAAAGAGCAAAAAAAAAAAAAGGAGTAAAACGGGAAAATAAAAAGCTGGGAGGGGGGGAGAAAAGGGGAAAAGAAAAACATGACGTTAATGGAATAACAGAAAAGGAAAAAAGGAAAGGAAAAAATGAAAAGGGAAAAAGTAAAGGGCAAAAAGAAATGGAAGAAAAGGGAAGGGAAAAATAGAAAAGGAAAAACGGGGAAGTAGTAAAAACGAGAAAAGGTCAATGGAAGAAATGGGATAATGGCAAAAGGTAAATGAGAAAATAGAAAAAGAAAAGAAGGAAATAGGGGGAAAAGCGGAAAAAGGTAAAGGAAAAAGTGAAAAAGTTAGGAGAACCTTGGGGGAACTGGGAAATGCAGTTGAATGCTCTTAATTGTGCAATCTTAAAAATATGAGTTCATTTAACAATTGCTCCAATGTATCATTTATACCTCCTAGATATGCCCAGCAACGCTGGGCTCCATTTCTAGTAAAACTTATAATGGTTATAAAACCATTGAATATTAAAAGGGTGAGCACCCCTTAAATCGGGGGATGCCACCTGCGTGCTCCCCTGGTAGCGTGAATGGAATGGCCAAAGGCCGGACCATACTAATCGGACTGTTCCGCCGGGTTGGTCCCGCTTTATTGGCTGCCACATGTTCTGTCGGTGGGCGGTGCTTTCATCAAACAAGGGTGGCGGCTGTTACAGGGGAGGAAGCCGGAGAAAGATTGGAGCGGCCGAATTTTGTTGCAGAAGGAAGCAACAAGAGCATATTGAAGGGAGAGACCGGATTGCTACGAAAGCATTCAAAGGGGGGATTACTTGTGCAATAATTAAACGACAAAGCAGGCAAAAGATAAAACTTAATTCTGGTAAGCTTGGTGACGGTCGGATGGTTTGTCAGCTTTAGGCTGATGGTCTGTGCTATTTTTATGTCAGGATGGACGAATTGAGGTCTCTTTTATTCAATGCGACCAAGGTGGGGGAGGCTCGTCTACACAACTTCACAAAGCACCATAATCCTGCCCTTGCCCGAGGGTTTCCGGCCAGTAGTGTCTATGGAAGTCATTCTTGACGGAGCATTCCGATTGCCTTATCCGAACCCGAGATTTCAATACTTACGAGTCCGAGGGGAGTTTTATTTGTGGCCCGAGAGAGATGTAACCGGGCTTCAAGATAACACCGCCGTCTCCACTCTGCTCGACGAGATAAAAAGTCAATTGGTTGTTGTTAGAGGATCCCGACTCCCTTTGGTTCACTACATCGTCAAGGGGGCATTTCTAGGGAAGAACTTCGAGAGGAATTGCACACTTTGCATGAATGCTGTGATATGCCTTATGGCTTGGGTGTGATCATCTTTATCAACCCTAATCAAGAAGTTGCCGATACTAGATTAGGTGATGACTTCCTGGTTGCCACCTTGATGAAGCTATGCCCCATGCCGAAAAACCGCCAATGAGATCGCTAAAACACAGTAGAAGAAACAGGAGAGGGCTTCAAGATCCGGGCGAAAAACACGCGAAAAATCCGGCCGAAAACACAAAGAAGATCTGGCGAAAAACACAAAGAAAACACGTAGCGGGGCTTTTAAAAATCAAGCAAAGCGGTCAAGGGGTTTCAAGATCCCGCAAAACACAAGTGGTCTTCAAGATCCGCAAGAAAAATGCTCATATGGCGAAAGCGAGCATGGAGAATCGACGATCTATTTGCAACCCGCTTCATCCGAAGAAGAACCCGACGATCTATTTGCACCGCTTCATCCGCACGAATGGGCGGGCGGACTTAAAAAATGAAGAACCCTAAAAACAAAACGAAGAACCCTAACTCACAACCCGGCCAGCGGAATGCATTAACCAAACCGCCATTCGCAAGATCGGCTGCGCCCCGGCACTAGGAAAATGCAAACCTAATGAGGAAAAACGGACCCAACTTCTATATTGTAGGGTTGAGGAGGATCGGCCCGGCTTCGGCAAAGCCCGCTTCAGCTTCGGCAAAGCGTTTCGTGGGAAGAAAGCTCCTCAAGTTTATTTTGCTCCTACCTCATAAGCCCCACCAAGTCTTTTCAAAGAGCCAAGTTTTCAAGAGCCACGTTTTTGTAGTCTATTCATATACGATGGGAGACCAAAGAAGACGATTCCTATTCAATCAAAGGAAAATAACAATGGTGGGAGTTGCAGCCGGATTTTTGCATGCAGATGCATTCGCCAATAAAAGATTTCGTGAACATCTGGAGGCTGCATTCTACCATAAGCAATTACATAGCATGGGCTAAGTCGGATCTTTAAAACTTAGTCCTCGATGCAAATAAGGGCGAATCGGGACTTTGAGCATTAGAGACCTTGAACTTAGTGTAACACATCCAGATGCATCCTCTTTGTCGAAACAAGACTTGGCCTCTCGCTTTTTTATGCCTCGACCCGCTTTTTAAGTCTTGGAGAACGGCCAGGTTTTAAATACCCTACATGTTAGGGCTCTTTGCAGAAGACGTTGTTGGATTCCTGGCCATGGCAGATCTCGGAATGGGTCTGTGGCATCTAAATTTCACAGGGTAGCTCTAATGGCTTTACCATACTAGAGAGTCTCGGTCAATGGCTTCTTCAAGAGATAAAAAAAAAGAGCACCATGGGATCACTTTGGAATTGGCCCGAGCTTTCTGATGTAAGGCTTTTTTTAAGCCTTCTCTTTTCTCTCAAAGTTTGCTTTTCTATTTGCTGTAACTTGGCTCTCCAATATGCTCTTTTATACTTCAAAGACCTTTTGGGCCATGTCTTTGGCAGGCAGTAGGATGTACATATCAAGCTGATCAAGTTTTTGAGACATTGATTTTTGCATATGCTCTCTTATCTTCGACTATAAATACACATGGTAAATTCATGATGTGTTGTTGTACACTGGGAATATTATGATCGATATTTATATACAAGCAGGGCACCTCAAGGAGGTTCTTGGACTATTTAAGCAAATGCGTAAACATGATATAGTCTCCTGGAATCCCATAATTGCTGGTTATTGCAAGCAAGGTTGCCTGGAAGAGGCTATCACTTTTTTTGACTTAATGCCTGCAAGTCACTTGGAGTACAATGACCTCATGTTGTATTCAACTGGGAAATATGGGAAAAGCTTTGATTTTTTCAAGCAAATGCCTGAGAAGGATGTGATATTTTTGGCGCCTGGGGTTCTTTGTACTAATAACGAGACATCTTTCAGATACATGTCTCTTATTTAAAATGATGCTCAAACCGAATGTTGGCTCATGGAATGCCATGATGGGTTACATGGAGAATGGTTGCATCAAGAAAGCCTGTCAGCTCTTTGAAAACATGCATTGTCAAGATGTGGTCTCATGGAATACGTGCTTGATGCTTATAAGAAGTGGAGATAACTCGAACGACTCTTTAATCAAATGCCTCAGCAAAATGTGGTGTCTTGGAATGTCATGATTGCAGTACATGCGCAACAATGCTGGAGGAAAGATGCACTCCAAATGCTTAACGAAATGTAGGCAAAAGGTTTTGTTCCTTTTCAGTAGTATTTTGTTTTCCAGTATTCTGTTTGCATATAGCCACACTGGTTTAGTGGATGTTAATTGGCATTGATTTGCCTTCATTGCAAATTACAACTGTAATGCACCTTCTATGAAGCATTATAGTTGCATGATTGACCACCTTGGCAGGATATGGTGGTTTTGTGAAGCAAGTGAGTCTCTGATTAACAATCTGGCAATTGGGCCAGGGAGAACTTTGCTTGGCTTTGCACGAGTAAATTAAGTGAATTTCATTGACATTTTAATCCACTTTCTAAATGACATGGAATTTTGAGGCATGATATTGGACATACAAGAGAGTTAAAAATAGTATTTGAGGAAAATGGCTATGCTGGATGGAGAATCCATGGTAATAATATCTTAGCTATTCAATTTAAAATTTGTATCCATAATTGGAATGTAGAACAAAAACACAGATTCTTATTCTTCACGGAGGACCTTTGAAATCTTATTATTTGTATGTATATGTCAAATGCAGCTCAGTTGGAGGGAGAAAAGAAGTATTTGGTAAAAGTACCCGTTTGGAGGGAGAAAAGAAGTATTTGATAAAGGTACCCGCAGTCTTTTGGGCTGCAACAATTTGGATGTTATTGATGCAAATCATACTTAGAAGCATTGAAATGCTCTGAATTGATGGAAATAGAGGGTATAGTACATGAATATCATATTCTTTGTACTTTGCAAAAAGTGGTTCTAAATGTACCTTTATGTATCTATTCAAATGTCAATTTTTTGGTATCAATGATTGGTCATGTTTTATAAAATGGTACTATGTGAAGCTTATTTTAGAATGACATCAAAGGGGTGCATACATCAAACATTATATTACTTATGCTCAATTTGAAAGCATTAAGATAGGTATGTTATAGTAGGAACATAACAAACACTAATGTACATACAATAATAATTCTACCAAAAGCCCCCCTCAATGGGGACACGTTCAATGAACAAAATTCTAGGTAACAGAAACAGTGCCGAGCGTTGCTGGGCATCTTTTCTATGTAATAAGAATGTTTGTTTCTCGTAACTCATTGTCCACCAAAACATAATCCCACATTGTTTATGTACAGGCACATGGATCCATTCATTCTCAAAAATACAATCACATCGAATGCCTAACAATCACATCGAATGCCCACTAAAGGTAGGCAATTTCCTTCAGTAATGATGTACTACCACTTGAATTGTGATTTTCAAAGTATCAACAATAAAAATTTAACTGCAGAGTTGATATTGCACTCTCTTTTCATTGTTCTTATAACTTTACAGTTTCCTAACTAATCCCCAGCAACATTGGACACTCTTACTATCTTTGGATATTTTTGTTATAAAAAAGATTACTGCACACTTTTTTCATTGCAGTCAAAACATTTGCAAATTTCTAGCTTATGCCAGCAACGCTAGGCACTGTTAGGCACTGTTACTATTACTAGTATCTTATATTCTACAAACTGTTCCTATACACTCCATTACTTTGACTTATTTCATTCCATCTAGGCACCACTACATCTATGCATTTCGTTGCAACAGTATATACCTATTCCTTTGCATCTATGCATGTCATTGCACTATTACATCTACACATTCCATTCCACCTATGCAGCATTTTTATATTTCTACTCCACGCACCTACAACTAATGCCAGTTATTATCGGACTCGCTTGCTACTCTCTACACTTGAAAATCCTTGTAGCCTTTGTAATATTTCTTGCATATACTTTGGAATCTATTTTGTGGTGTGTTTTTTTTTTTGCAGGTGTACATCTAGAGCCTGCTCACTGCGCCAAATAGATGTGTTGTTTTTGTCATAGGACCTGCCTTCATAGAGTTCCTCTTAGTGAAAAGGGGTTTCACCTTTATAGGAATATGCAATAGGAAGCGACCCAAGGTAGTTTACAACACTGTGATACGATAACACTTAAATCCAGTTGGTTTATTGATTGATGATAGGTTCGATCAAAGACTTTACCTCATCTCTCACTTTTACACTGACTATGATGTTGATCGGAGATTGAACAAAGATATTGCTCCAACATGTGTATATATTTGATTAGGCCTTTACGACCTTCAATGAGGTGGATCCACTTTACACCCTTTATAGATGCCAACTAGCATTTTCAAACAATCCATTTGTTCCTACTTAATATCTTCATCTAAATGTCCAGTTTTGCAACACGCTTCTATAGAATCATACATTTATGCGTTCCACAAATTGAATTCACAAGCGCCCACGACGACGAATGCCGGCATCATCGGGCACATGTTTCTAGTTGGTACTTAATTTTGTTTTCTTCATGATTTTTTCTTCATTTTGTGTCTTTTAAATATCCCATCCATCACATTTCTTGAAATATGCCATCTATATTTTAAGTTGCCTCAAAATCTAGATGATATATTTCAAGAACCACCCTCATTTGTCTAGAGGAAATTGAAGATAAGCGCATTTTAAAACTATCTAAAATTTTACTTATTGCGACCAGATATATTTGGAGGACGATTAAATCATCAATAGTCATATTTAATCCAATCACACTTCACATGGTACCTATGAAGGGGTTAATCCCCCTCTTGTGCAGGTTAGGTTGGATAACCCCCGAAGGTGGGAAGCCAATTAGGTTATATGGGTAGCCTGTAAGAGGAGAGGATTCCCCCCCTTAGATAACAGGTCGAGAAGTTTAGTCGCAAGATCAATATTCAATTCAACCTTGAGTTCAAGATCAAGGGCTAGATGCCATTCAGGAGGTTATTAAGATCATTCTTCTGTAGATTATCGTGAGAATCCTTTGTTGCATTGAGTTCTTGTTTTTGTCTGCTCCAAATTCAACGATGGGATTTGGATAATATTCGATACCTTTGATCTGAGGTTCCAAAACTCAATCTATAACAAGATGCAAGCTTAGTCTATTAATATTTCCATTCTTCCACTTCATAATTGACCCAATTATTCATGAAAACAAGTTTAGATGCTGAAGGCATAACAACCATCCTAAGAAGACACGGCGATACGTCATAATAGAATCAGTACCAAACACAAAATGTGAATAGATTCACTCACAAGTTGACTAGGTGTAAGGAAATTTCGGTGCGAAGACAAAGTTGTGGTGGCAAATGTAGGGGTACGTGTATACTATTATGGAGTGAAACAATTAAATTGTTGACAAAAGAATGCAAATCTAGTGAAGGTTTATCTGCAAGTTAGAAGGCTTGGTGTTACTATCGAGGGGCCAACCTTGCCGCCAAAAATAAGAACGCGGACCACCAGAGAATACACGACTTTAACACACTCCTTTGGGTTATCTCATCCGTCCATTCCACGTCAGCATGCATCCCTGCCCTCCGTGCGTTCCTTAACACTATCGTGCTTCTTTCTGTCGGCCCAAACCAGCTATGGCGTCTTCCAGCCACCTCTTCCGCGCCTTGGCCGTCGCCATGTTCGGCGCCTTGGCTATGGCGGAACAAGGAGAGGGCAAGCTTTCCGGCAGCGATTATAGCGCTCATGGATGGGTCATGTGGATCGCATTTGGTGTTCTTTTCCCTGCCGGAATTTTGATGGCGAAATATGCGCAAAAATACTCCCGCTGGTTTCTATGGCACAGAATTCTCCAGGTACGCTTCATGTTACGGAAATGCAACAAAGCTTGCTTTCTCCTGTTTTTAAGGCTTGAATTCGTGATCCATTGTAAGAAAAAAAGAACAGATAAAGGGAAGCTGTTCTTCCTCTGTTTTGTCAGGATTTGAATTCGAGAATAAATGTAGAAGCGCTTGGTTTGTGCAGATTGCTGGGACGCTGTTTGGTATAGTAGGTCTAGTTCTTGCATTTACAGCAGGAGAGGGTGATGGAGAAGAAGGCTCAATACATGTGCCATTAGGATTTATAGCAGCAGGAGCCGTCGTGGCAGCTATAATTCTCGGGTTTATCAGACCCCCCAAGTAAGAAGTCTCCATACGTGTAACTGAGGCTTTTAATTGGCTCAAATCAATCAATCAACTTATGAATTCCTTCTTACAACGCTTTTCCTTCTCGTGTTCATAAAATCTAATATACAATCGCTTTCTCTTTTTTCAGAGGCGGTAAATTGAGGCCTCATTGGTATGCTTCACATTGGTTTGTGGGGATTGCCATAGTAGCACTTGGATGGTTCAATCTTTACAAGGGCCTGGACATAGTCTCAGCTAGTAAGGTGCGCAATTCACATTGCTAATTGAGGAAAATGTTTTAGGTGCTACTTTGTTGATATTAATGTTGTGTGCAACTTTTGCAGACCTTATATATAGCTTTATCGATCCAACTAGGGATAGTGCTCTTTATCTACCTGTTATTGGATCGTTGGGAATATTTTTTGACGCAGTCTACCTCGTCATCTCCAGAATTACAATTAGGCATCAAGATTGAGCCCGAGCCTTAATAAGTGCCAATGCTTCTATGTAGCATGTGTATCTATTATACTTGTGTATAGGGATTATTACCTTATTTATCAATATTCTTTGTCAATAAATGAAGATAGCTTTGAAAATAAAAGAAAAGAGATAGTGTATTAAAATATTGCAAACATGTCATACGAAATTGCACTCAGGTGTCCAGGGGGGGAGGGAGACCATCTCTGGTCAATAGATTAGAGTTGCTGCACCATACCACTTAATCCAAGGGGACCATCTTTGATCCATGATGGACTAGAATTGGTTCACCATGCGCAACAAGGAACCAACCTCACATGACTCCTCGACCATCTGAACCTTTTCAATCATTGGTCACAATATTGTCATCTAATACCCACACATGGTCACCTGCGTATGCCAATAAAGTAGACAATTGTTGCACATGACACCTCTCCATCAGCATGCCACTTCGATCACCATAACTTTCTGCGTAGTTGATTTTAGTAAATTGATCCTTTGAATGTGCATGCACCTCTGTGTACTTCTCCAGCTCTTACTTCCATACAATCATCTCCTGATTTTAAAATTTATCTTTGATTTTCTACACCCCCATTTCGTTTTGTAACACCATCTTTTTATATGGTCTAGTCTGGTTCTGGCCTGCATGGCAACTTAGAGCTTATATTGGATGGGCAAGAAAGACAAGAAATCTCCTTCTCTCTAAATAGCAAATTCAAATGTCATAAAAGATGATCTCCATAAAATTCAGAAGCTCTAATAGTCAACAAATCAATGGAACAACATTATGGAATAATCCAAATGACAGATAGTTTATATATAAAACAAGGTGACCTAGCAAACGCACTAATGACCTGCATTTGCACCACAAAAAAGAATCTTTCAAAGATTTCCTAAAAAAACCTTAATTTTGCCACTTTTAGGGGGTCAATTACAAAAAATGGCTCTCAATTTACAATTGCGTGACCCATTTTAGGGTCCAAAGTTACCGAAATTTTTCGTTTTCTTAATTTTACACCTCCAAACTAGGTGTAAAATTAGAATCACATTTAGGTGAATTTGGGATGCACCTAGAAAATGGAGAAATTGAAGAATCACTAGAACCTTGACCAAAACTAAAGGCTAAAATGTGCGACAAACAAGAGACACCAAGACATTGTGCATGTATACCCATCGCTAAAAATGTTATCTTGAGCATGCTATGTGCACATAGCCATTTAGAAAAAAAAAAAAAAATTGTCAAGTTTATGCCGCATGGCATGGCAACTTTCTTATTAATGTAAGAGGTAAAAGATAAATAAAAAGATAACATTTAGGCTCATAAAATATCGCAGTTTAAGAGAGGTCCATATATGCACATGTACGTATTCGAACTAAAACTAGTAGGTTGTAAAAAAATTGGGCGGATAGGAAAAGAACCTAGTAGGGTCGAAAAGAAAAACAAGAGGGTTGTGGAAAAAGAATGGGTAGGTAGGAAAAGTACCGGTAGGTAGTGCCCATGCCGCATGGGCAAATCTTCGTGATGTGCTATGAGCATAGGAAAGGCATATTTTCTTTGTTTCGAAGTCTTCCCCTTTGTCCCAAAAATCGGCTTAATCGCCGACACTTTGTTCCAAAGATCGGTTTATCATGCTTTCATGTGTTTAAGATCATCGTAGCCACTACTCTGAGACCATCAACAATTTCGAAATTTCAGTATTTCCAAACCCTATTTCTTCAAGTCTTAATATCGGGTAAGCTTCTCTATCGGTCGAACCGAAGCTAAATTTGTTTAACCGAAACCCAAATTTATTTTCATGTCCGCTTTTGTTTTTGGCCTTCCCTGTTTCCTCCGGGTTTGATCTGTAAAGATTTAAAAGCATATTAACGGCTTTTTGGAAGCGTTTGTTTCCAACAAGTTTTGGTCGACTTTCCAATCATTTTGAGAATGTCGATCTTTAGCCTTTGTGTTCTTGAAGGGGGCTCTATTTTGAAGCTTCAATTCCCTCAACGCCTTTGTCAAAATGATTTATGTAGTAATGAAGTTAACATAACGGTTGCGCTGTCAGCCGCTTTTTCTTGAATCGAAGTGTTTTTTAGGCCACAACACGTGTTTTTATGGAAATAGGTGAATGTTTTGTTCAATTTTCGCAACTAAGTTATGATAATTTTGCAAGCAAGGTCGTTTTCCACATCCTTTGTTCGTTATTATGATTCCGTTGTAAGAAATTGCGCTTAAAACCCCGGGGAAATCCATTTTTATTTAAGGGGCCCTTCTCCTTAGTTTGTAGCTCAGATTTGATTTCACCACTTAGGAGGGGGTCCCGATCCTCATCCTCTTCTTCGACTCATCCCGTTCGATCGATCCTAATCCGTGATGATAGAATATAGTTCTTAAGTCCGGATCATCTAGAAGAAAACATTCCCATGCAATCGCTATTGTCACCCTTGGCCTTAGCAATATCATATTCCTCGCCCCGACAAAGATGGCTATCATAATAAAGATCACATGTGCCATCTTCCGCTCGCTTGTACTCATTATCCTTAACATCATATATTAGGCATCCCTCCCTAATAACTTTGAGGCACTCCAGTCATGAGCTTGCGGATAGTGCATGCAGATGTGACTCACCCGGGACAAACGATGACAATAGTGAAGGACCTCGCTTGTCAATCCTATACAACCGGTAAAGAAGCTACCGTGAGTCCTTCCTCGTTCATGCCCATATCTCCTCTCCCACCCCTCGCCCAACACAAAGAGTGATATATTTTAAGGCAAGAAATTGATTCTCGCAAGAGACCTTTGTACCCAATGGAGATCAATATTGGATGCTGTCTTCTTCTCCAAGAATCTTCTTCACAAGGGCCACTTTTCTTTCTCAACTCAAATGAAAGTACCTTAGGGGTAGAGTCTCCTTATGTTTTGCATTTTTAGCCTTCCAATTTTTTAGGAAGTCCTTTGACTAGAATACAAACTTCTTGATGTCATCATTATCGACCTTGTATTTGTCCAAAGAATCCAATAATGCCACATCCCCCGATAGCCTTTGTAACTCAGCTCCTACAGCTGACTTCATTGTACATACATCCTTCACATGGCTGCAACACTCAACGAACGACATCCTATCCTTAGTGAAAGCACTCTTCTTGTATAAGACTTCCTTCTTTAAGCACTGGTCTAAAACCCAAATGGTCTCGGTCCCCCGAAGTCTTTTCTCATCTCTGTCACATTCAAGTCAAAGATGCTTACATCAATAGGAGGCATCCTACCCATAGTATCTGCCAGCTTCCCTTGTGCATAAGCGCCCTGCATTCATTCCACTCATGCCAGGCGTGCTTTCAACTCAATTCAAATGTCATAAAAGATGATCTCCATAAAATTCAGAAGCTCTAATAGTCAACAAATCAATGGAACAACATTATGGAATAATCCAAATGACATATAGCGTATATATAAAACAAGGTGACCTAGCAAACGCACTAATGACCTGCATTTGCACCACAAAAAAGAATCTTTCAAAGATTTCCTAAAAAAACCTTAATTTTGCCACTTCTAGGGGGTCAATTACAAAAAATGGCTCTCAATTTACAATTGCGTGACCCATTTTAGGGTCCAAAGTTACTGGAAATTTTTCGTTTTCTTAATTTTACACCTCCAAACTAGGTGTAAAATTAGAATCACATTTAGGTGAATTTGGGATGCACCTAGAAAATGGAGAAATTGAAGAATCACTAGAACCTTGACCAAAACTAAAGGCTAAAATGTGCGACAAACAAGAGACACCAAGACATTGTGCATGTATACCCATCGCTAAAAATGTTACTGAGCATGCTATGTGCACATAGCCATTTAGAAAAAAAAATTGTCAAGCTATGCGCGCATGGCATGGCAACTTTCTTATTAATGCAGAAGAGGTAAAAAGATAAATAAAAAGATAACATTTCGCTCATAAAATATCGCAGGTTTAAGAGAGGTCCATATATGCACATGTACAGGGTCGGAACTAAAACTAGTAGGTTGTCGAAAAAATTGGGCGGATAGGAAAAGAACCTAGTAGGGTCGAAAGAAAAACCAGTAGGTTGTGGAAAAGAATGGGTAGGTAGGAAAAGTACCTGGTAGGTAGTGCCCATGCGCGCATGGGCAAATCTTTCGTGATGTGCTATGAGCGCATAGGAAAGGCATATTTTCTTTGTTTCGAGTCTTCCCCCTTTGTCCCAAAAATCGGCTTAATCGCCAGACTTTGTTCCAAAGATCGGTTTATCATGCTTTCATGTGTTTAAGATCATCAGCCGCATCACGCACCATCAACACCGATTTCACCAGATTTCCAAACCCTATTTCTTCGGTCTTAATATCGTAAGCTTTCTATCCAGTCAGAACCGAAGCTAAATTTGTTTCTTAGGAAACCCAAATTTATTTTCATGTCTGCTCTGTTTTCGGCCTTCCCTGTTTCCTCTGGTTTGATACAGAAAGATTTAAAGCATATTAACGGCTTTTTGGAAGCGTTTGTTTCCAACAAGTTTTGGTCAGCTTTCCAATCATTTTGAGAATGTCGCATCTTTAGCCTGTGTTCTTGAAGGCAGGGGCTCTATTTTGAAGCTTCAATTCCCTCAACGTCTTTGTCAAAATGATTTATGTAGTAATGAAGTTAACGCAACGGTTGCAGGCTGCTGTTTTTCTTGAATCGAAGTGTTTTAGGCCACAACACAGGTTTTTATGGAAATAGGTGAATGTTTTTGTTCAATTCTGCAACTAAGTTATGATAATTTTGCAAGCGATTTAAGGTCGTTTTCCACATCCTTTGTTCGTTATTATGATTCTGGTTGTAAGAAATTGCAGTTAAAACCCTGGGGGAAATCCATTTTTATTTAAGGGGCCCTTCTCCTTAGTTTGTAGCTCGTATTTGATTTCACCACTTAGGAGGGGGTCCCGATCCTCATCCTCTTCTGACTCATCCTGTTCTGACTGATCCTAATCCGTATGATAGAATATAGTTCTTAAGTCTGGATCATCTAGAAGAAAACATTCCCATGCACTGCTATTGTCACCCTTGGCCTTAGCAATATCATATTCCTCGTCTGACAGCATGGCTATCATAATAAAGATCACATGTGCCATCTTCCGTTCTGTTCGCAGCTCATTATCCTTAACATCATATATTAGGCATCCCTCCCTAATAACTTTGAGGCACTCCAGATCATGAGCAGCGGATAGTGCATGCAGATGTGACTCACCTGAAGGACAAACGATGACAATAGTGAAGGACCTCTCAGTTGTCAATCCTATACAGCTGGTAAAGAAGCTGCTGTAGTCCTTCTGGTTCATGCCCATATCTCCTCTCCCACCCCTGTTGTCCAACACAAAGAGTGATATATTTTTAAGGCAAGAAATTGATTCCGCAAGAGACCTTTGTGCCCAATGGAGACCTAATATTGGATGTGTCTTCTTCTCCAAAGAATCTTCTTCACAAGGGCCACTTTTCTTCTCAACTCGGCGAGTACCTTAGGGGGTAGAGTCTCCTTATGTTTTGCATTTTTAGCCTTCCAATTCTTTAGGAAGTCCTTTGACTAGAATACAAACTTCTTAATGTCATTATTACTGACCTTGTATTTGTCCAGCAATCCAATAATGCCACATCCCCCGATAGCCTTTCTAACTCGGCTCCTACAAATTGACTTCATTGTACATACATCCTTCACATGGCTGCAAAACACTCAACTAAACGACATCCTATCCTTAGTGAAAGCACTCTTCTTGTATAAGACTTCCTTCTTTAAGCATTGGTCTAAAACCCAAATGGTCTCAGCGTCCCCTGAGTCTTTCTCATCTCTGTCACATTCAAGTCAAAGATGCTTACATCAATAGGAGGCACCCTACCCATAGTATCTGCCAGCTTCCCTTGTGCATAAGCGTCCCAGAATTCATTCCACTCATGCCAGGCGTGCTTTCAACTCAAACCAATTCCACGCCCGGCTAGCTTTCAAATCAAAAACACCATTCCAAGCACGCCCGGGCGTGAATTGTTTTGATTTGAAAGCACCGGGCGTGAATTAGTTAGGAATGATACCACGCCACGCGTGAATTTAATTGAATTGAAAGCACGCCTGGCGTGAATATTAAAGTGCTAACATCCTAATGCAGTTAGTTACCTTTTGTATAGAAATGTCTTCCCCATTTCATTCAAAGTTGCACTAATCTCAGCCAAATCTGCAGTGAAGTATTGGCATCCAAGAGACGACACCTCCTATATGCATAGTGATTGTAGAACACGCTTTGGCATGTTTGTTTCACGCCCGATGAGGGCTTTTGTGCCTCAACGAGTATCTTTGCCCGGTCGATGATGATAATTTAATGTTATCATTTAACATTAACTCCTCGGTTCGGCCCACACAAAGCGGGCTTGTTCGAGATCATATCCCAAGGTAACACATCCGCTGGCATAGGCATTTGACCTGGATTACTAATCATGCTCTGAACAATCTCCATGGCATGTGCTGGATCATATCTTCTGCTAACATAAATGGAGCTTGGTGGACGGATGAGGGACTTCACATGGATCGCAAAAGTTTCCTTAAGACCCAATGGATAATGGTCGCATTCTTATTCAAACTCGTTCATGCCTCTAGTCGCGCCACCTCATCCGCTTCATTCTCAAAAACGAAGCCTCCATGCCTTCGATAACCGCAGGAAGAACATCCTTCACTAGATTTAGGACCCTCCTAGAAGCTTTCAAGTCAGCTAATTCCCTTGCTTGCTACAAATAGTGACTTGGTGTCGGTTTATTGAACATGCCTCTACGCACAGCTGTAACCCCTTGGCAAATAGATATTGGCGTAACTGCTACATTGGTGGGCCAGCCATACTTAAAACATGTCTCAACGTTCACATCTGTCTTCATGAACGTATCCTTGTATGCAAGAGTTCTACAAGGAGTAAGTCCGAAAGATCTTTCTTCCGCTTATGTGTAATCTCCAAGAGCAATTTGCGCTTGGTGTTGTCCTCTTCCTCACAAGAGATTAGGATCCCTTGTTTGGTCATCTTGTCTGCTTCCTTTTTCCTCGGGAAGAGAGTTAAGTCGAGAGCTTGCCATTTGTCTTGCACAAGGCCCCCAAAATTGAACCAGTATGGTTTTTTTCTTATGGTTTGTTGGTGAAAACTAAATCCATAAATCAGTACATGTTAGTGGGTTCAAAAGTTTACAAACCATATCTGATTGTCTAATATGGTTCATCAATATATTTTTCTATGGTGATAAGCTGGTATTGAATCATGACAATTTTGGTTGGTCCCTGTAACAACTTAAACTATATAATATGTACTACTATTTTGTATGTCAAGTTTAGTAGAGTAGTATTTGATCACATCTATCTTCTTCAGTATATTAACATGGTAATTTTAAGCAAACAATATGATAATTACAATGATTAATCACCAATACACAATGTGGTAAAAGATCTTGGTTGAAATATACTAATATGACTTTTTTTACCCTGTTTTTCTCCATGGTATTTAAATATAATTATTTCATTTAGTTTTTCTAGCAACTTAAAATGTCTGATACGAACCATTGCTTAGTATTTCAAGTTTAATAGAATGGTATTTGATGGCTTCTATCTTCCTTCTATCTTCCTCAATATAAATCGGTAAGTCATTCAAGCATTTTGTAGAAACTAATGGACAAGATACATCCTGAAAAATTAAAATTGACATGCTTTAAATTTGTTAATATGATATTTTTTTCATGATTAATCAATAGATTAATACGTTAGTCAATACGATTTTGGAACGATGTGGTTTCTACTATAAAATGGTCTTCCCAATTGGTATCAATAAAAACTGCCTTGGTGTCGCTGGCACTTTCGTGTGATGCCTAAAAACTAAAGACTCAATGGTTACACTCTGCAGTAAGGAAAGAAAGCAAACCAGATACTGGAATCTTTAGAAAAGCCACTCTAGAGTGTAGAAATGAATTGCCCAATTGTGAGAACTATGGAGTTTGAACCCATAAAATCTTTTTACATGTTTACACCTTTACATGCTCATGATCTGATAGCTGGTTGGACATGCAGTAGCTCCAGCATACAACATAGCATGCAAAAAAAAGGCAAAAAGCCGTTGTAGAAAAGCCCACAGGATTTGGGTCTCTGTGGATTTAGTGTCTGGCCAAATAGAACATATGCTGGAAAAAGCTGTGCAACTCCAAAGAGCTCTGCAATCGGCATTCTAGAAGATCTATGGGTTGAAGATCCGCTGAAGCAATTACTCTACTTGGGCAGAAAGGAGAACTCATAAATGAAAATGTTAGCCTCGAAGCAAACGCAGACACTTAAACAAATAGAACCAGAGGACCTTATCCGCCTCCCAAGCTTACTACCTTCCCCTACATATAGTGCAAACCGTAAAGTTTAAGCCGAGAAGCCGAGGACCTTATCGCCTTCATATGCTATAGCAGAGGAAAACCGTGTTGATGTTGTAAACAAAAAACTCACAAAGGAAGGGGCGATTAAGGTCCAAATCCAAGATTAACAACCGGCAAACAATAAGCCCACTTCTTTTTTCGGTCTATGAAAAAAAAAAAAACACAATATCCTCTTCGCCTTTTGTATCATTTTGTGCCGAGGGACAAGTGCTACTGTGTTTTCCTCATTAAAGCTTGCCCTATTTCGGCGGCAGAGAATCTCACAACCTTTGTCTACATTTTTTTACATTGCCCGATCGAATGGTAGATGTTGAACCTTAGTATGAACAAAGAAGTAAAAAATGTGGAAGAAACTCAACGACATATACCGGGCCGAAGCCGACATCCCAATAGCCTGCCTCTCATCCTCTAAGAAAGTTCAAGCTCAAAGATCACTAGAATGGCTTTCTCAGGAACCAAGAAGAGAGGTCAATGGATTTGAATAATGCAAAAAAATTCTCTAGAAGCAAAACGCTTTACCGGGCTGGAGGTCGGATTTAGACCAGTAGCCATGGCGATCGCCTGGGATCCACGGATCTATCTTTTAATCCACGGCATAGCAAAGCTTCAGGCTGGCATGCGAAAGCCCAAAGGGAAACAAATGCAGGAGCAGATGATCGCCATAGCCCGATCGGGCCGCCATTGCTTCATTGTTTCAATTTCCGCAAATTTCCGGCAAATTTCTAACGTATTTTTGCTAAAAAGATGGGAGTCCAATAAGCGCCCTGGTTCTTGTGTTTACACCATAAGATTTAAGGGAAAAACTGTGAAATACCCTTAAGTTTTGCTAAAATTGACAAAATGCCCCTATTTTTGGGGGTAGTTTTATAGAAATGATCATAACTTTTTTGTGATGATCCAAATGGGAATGAGTCTTTTAGAGATCTTGTAAAGGAGGATGAGATTTTTCCATCAAAGGTAATATCATATAAATCGGAGTCTTAAATCACAAGTTATGGTATTTTTAATACACAAGAAAATTGTAGAAATTTCAGAGGGATTTACGAGACCATAACTTGAGATTTTGGAATCCGATTCAGGCGATCTTAACTTTTATGGAAAGATCTCATCCTCTTTTACAATATATATGAAAGACACATTCTCATTTGGAGTAACTCAAAAAAGTTACGGTCATTTCCATAAAAATACCCTAAAAACTAGGGGTGTTTTGTCAATTTTAGCAAAACATAAGGGTATTTCAGAGTTTTTCCCAAGATTTAATTTGACCGTCGAATGGATAGCTGTTACCAGGGTGTGTCATGGATCATGCCCTAATAGGGTGAGATTTGATCTAAAAATTTGATGGTCTAGTTGGACGATCTGGCAATGGCAGCAGAACAACCCTACGGTGGAAAAAATAATTGCCCTGGCTTTCTGCAACGGTTTGTGTTTCATAAATTCTTATCCGAAGTGCAATTCATCCATTCTTTAAAGGGCATCCATCCATGCCGAGCTTACTTGCAGCAACAACAGATGCTTTAATGATTTAAGCGATTTTCAGTCCTTTTTTTGCTGATCAACTCATACAAAACAGGGGATTTTAGGACAACTCGGGTTGGCTGTTCCATCCATTGATGTTAGATATGCTTTTCAGTGTTTTGTACATCAAAACACAAATAATAGCAGGATCAAGTTTTATCCAAAATGATTATGTTGGACACGCCAAGAAAAACAGCAAAGGTACGGCAGCATCTTAAATACTTTAAGTGTTTACAACGATTCAATTGTATTCTCTAGTGCAAGGCATTTCGCCAGCTGAAGAAATTGAGCTCCCAAGATAGATATGCAACTACAACAGAAACCAACATTGTTGTAGAAAATGTGGCAACCCTCGAACCAGGGCGTTAAGGCCGATAACGCTGCGCGCACCTCTTGCCATTTTGCATGGCCCTCGATTTTTTTTTCCAGTAACCCCTCGGGCCAGGGCATTATCTACACCCCCCCTTTTTTTGATCATTGGATCCCAGAATATTCTCAAGAATATACGACGGTCAAAAAATATACACCTCAAGATCCAAAAACTTCTAAAATGCTCCCCATACAACAAGTAATACTTATAAAGCTATCTATTAAAAAAAAAGAAAATAGAATAGAATAGAATAATACATGGCCCTTGGACCACTGCAAATGGACTTTGCATAGCGATGCATCTGAAAAAAAACCCAAAGCTTTTCAGTGGAATAGGCTCAAAGCGCTTGCTACATTCCAAATGAAATGCCAAAGCCTAGTCTGCTTGATCAATCTGGTACATTATTTACATGTATATAATATGCAAAAGCAAATACACAAATAGAAACCATCTGTGCATCCCTGTTCTCAGAAAGCTACAAGCAACATCAAAACTTCTCAGTGAGGCTGCCTCGCGGCATTTTCCGGATTTGCAAGCGGCATATTGCTCTATGATTAAACACCAAGAAGGCCCATTGGCTTCTTTCAACACAACATTCAAACAATTGATTATTTGACAATCTCAATGATTTCTCTTTCTAACTCCAAAAGAAGTAATATTCCTAAACAAACCAACATATGATAAACAAAAGAAGTGATACTGAAAAACAATATATGATAATGACAACTAGCATATGAAGGCATCCAAATTTGTAATATTGAAAATACATGTGTAAAACCATCTCATAAAGTTATGATGATTTCAGAAAACCACTGTAAAATTTAAAATGCATATAGTTAAATATGGATGAACTAGCAATGGTTTGTAAAACCAACATGTCATTAAGACACATTGCTTCAAACTAGTAATTGTTTCAAAAAACCATTGCACGATATAAAATTCAGGTAACTAAACATGATATGAACTAGCAATGATTTTGCAAATTTAATGTAGGCTTTAAAACCATCTTATAAACTAATGATGATTTTTTAAAACTAGTGTAAATTTTATAGTATGTACAAAATATATGATACGAATTGCTAATGGTTTTGCAAAACCATAAAGGACACATGGTTTTTGTTGACATTCTGAATTGTTGTAGAAAAAAATCACATACATACTGGTTCTTATGATGATTTTTAATGCAAGTTCATTTTTGGGGGCCTTGTGTTGGCAAGGTCAACGTACCACTCGGCACCCTCGTCCATTTCCTCTTTCGTATGTGCGGGGTGGTGGTTGCTATAAGAATCGGCCCTTCATCATCTAAGGTGAGATCATATGGTACTGCATCTGGGTCGTCTACCCTTGGTTTCTTTCCAGGAATAGAACCCGAATTATTAGGGGTTTTCTTCCTCTTGGGCAAGCTTCAAAAAGAAGATGAACATTTTTAGAGTACTTTTTAGAACAAGAGATCATGCTTGGCATGCATTTAAACCTAAATTAGTACAATTCACGGCATGTTGGTAGCTCCTATTATGAACCATGCTATGCGTGAATTTGAAACTAAATTATTTGCATCCACATTTTAAGCTACATACCCTTTATGAATCCATATTTCACACTATTTAACCTCATTGAACACTGCTATCTCTAACTGTCTAACACTGCTATATTCTATAAAACAGAGCAAAATTATGTTCTACAAAAACGGACAATCGAGCATTGGCGATGGTAATACTTAAAATTCATGCAAAGCATAATAACTCAAATTCATGCAAAGCATAATAACTGAAGGCAAGGAAATAACTCGAATTCATGCAAGCATAATACTCTCTACACAGTGTGTATTCTGTGGCAAATTAAATACCTTGAATAGGGGTCTGATCAACGTCCTTTGAAACTTGAGAAGTGCCGGGTTTTGAGATTCCTCTTCCACCGCTTCCTCGGCCCCGTCGGGCCGACCACCTCTCGTTTTAGAAGACATCTCCGGAGTCGCCTAGTAACAGAGTCGGAAGGTCGCTCGGATCTGGCCTTCGAAGCTGCTCAAAGAAATAGCTGCTCGAGCTGTTCGAGAAATAGCTGCCAAGAAATAGCTTTTTCTACCTGTACAAGAGAAATTTGAATTTCAAAAAAACACAATATGCAGTTTCGAAATATTCTTCTTGACATATAAAAATTAATAATGACGAAGATTCACTTTCAAATAAAAAAAAAAAGAACCCGTCCGCCGACTTCTTTCATTGAGTTTTTAAAAAGCAATCTACCATGTTCTTGCATTGATTGCATTTATCCCGCCTAAATGTAATTAACCTAAGCTTTCTTCTAACTCGAATTTTTTCCGACTGCCCGAGTTTCCATAGCGCCTGTGATTTCGAGAACTCGAATCAGTTTCTCAAGAATGGCTACAGAATTCTGGTACTCATCTCATTCCTATAGCTTGAACATTAATTTCCAATAGTAGGTGTCTGAATAGCAATTATCTGCAGTGTCGAAGATGAATGTTTCATGTTAACTATAAATCAGAAAAGGAAAGTAGGATTATGCAAGATCGACTCTATCGATCCGATCCAAAAATATCATGGAATTCCGCTCGGGGATAAGTATGTCCGAAGTTACGATGATTAATCTTCGCGCTATGGATGAAGCTTTACCGCAGAGACACCCCGGTGGGGATACGGTTGGAGAAAGTGTTGGAACATTTGTTGCATGGCCAAGAAACCGCTTAAAAAAGGTATATAACATGTATTACATTGTAGAAATATAGAAGTAGACAAAATTTGTTGTATTAATTGGAAAAAGTTTACAATTGTATATAACTGGGTAAACCGGACATACAAAAATCCTTTGTTTCACAGCCACGCTTCATTATTTTCATCGAGTAGCCGGGCTATCGATCTCTCCCATTTCCATTCCAGGCATAGTGAATTCTTCCGGTAAAATCCCAAAAAAACCCTGTGCTCGGCTCCACCTCCCCTTTGCTCCACCTCCATCTCTGCTCCACCTCCTGGTCATACTCCATTGGTTGAGCCATTGCATCGTATACGCTTTGCTTGGTAGTGTTGAGCATCCGGGCATAGAGGCTAGCCACTAACCAACGAAGCTCCTCATTTTGAATCTCGAGTTTGGCGGTTGCGAGATTCACTCTCGATCAATGCATGTACCGCATTATCGGAAGTGGTCGCTTTAATAACCCGACCTCCGTGTGATCTCTAGGGGCCTCGATTGCCCGGGCTTAAAATGGCCCCCTCCCCTGTTCATATACATTACTTGATCCATGTGCTGCGGGGGTTGCAAGACTGGTGCTCAGCCCGCCCTTTGGTGCTTTCGGATGCGGTTCAACCGGTTGGAGCTTGCAGCCTTATGGAGATGGGCTGTGTGATTCTTTGCCCCAAATGTAATTCAATGCATCTTCGTCACCTTAGGGGTGATTAATATAACTTGGCATCTATCAATAGGAAGTTAGCGGAAGTATCGGTATTCATGCCCGGCGTGTTATATTTATTTATTTATAAACTTAGAACTAAAGAACCGCCAGAGGCATGTTTAAATTAAAAGTTGAAACTAAGGATAAAATTGTTTACGCTTTCGGATGTAAAGCAGTATATAAGAAAAACTATACCGCATTTCAGTGCATTGCATGAGAGGAAAAAAAGCATGCGGATAGATGCATCTATTTACTTATCTATGCATGCTTTTTTTTCTCTCGAATGCACCAGCTGCGTTTTTCCTCAGACCCTGCCTCTGAGTTTACCGGCGTCAAACAATTTTATCCTTAGTTTCAACTTCTAATTTAAATACGCCGGGCATGTATACATAAGTTGGGCTAAGGTTAGCATATATTCGGAACACGTTTAGCGTGTTTCAAATATTATCTTTGAGATTTTTCTAATGCTATCTACTATTCATAATAGAAACTTGTATGCAACAGCATGATTAATTCAGGAAGAGAAACTCAAGAATTTACTCGAAACAAAAAGAAGCAGATGAAGTTTATAAAAAAACTATTCTGGTTTTCATAAACATCATCTGCTTCCTCTGCTTGTCTTCTTGGATTAAACCTGCCATTGAGATGCAGCTTAAAACTAAATGAAAACTAACCTTGAATTCTGAAACTTTTGGATTCGAAGAACGGAGGACGTTGCTTTTGGTTTTAATTCCGAGGCTTTTGGATTCGAAGACCGGAGTCCTCTGCTTTTGGTTTTAATTCTGAGCCTCCTCAACGTTGGGTGCCGCTCAATGTTCCCCTGCGTGAAAGAACACGAAGGGCTACAATCATGAGAACATTGCATGTGTCGCACATTTCCCAAGAACGCTTGGCCTCACTACCCGAGCGTGAAATTCCTGAAGAATTGCAAAGATTAGTCCGACCCTTTGTTAGAGACCGCAAGACATTTGGCTTGTGGCCGAGACTTACCTATCCCTATGGATCAAGAATTTGCTTATTGTTGAAGAAGATACATCATTATCGCGGAGCCGCATTTGTCCGTGTGGATTGGCCTTATCTACGCACGCGTGTATAGAAGTGGGCGAGGAACCCGCATTCCATTAATGCCATATCTGTGAGTCCCGGTACGATTGGAAAACTTGGCAAACTTTGACTAAATATGCTTGGCGTATGAGGATTTATGGAATGAATTCCAATGTTTGCGTCGATAGAATGGGGGCATGTGATGAGGAGTTGAAGTTTATTGATGGTCGGCCAGGGGTTCATGGCAATATTGCGGGGTTTATCAACAGTTCTATTGAATTTTGGCCGTGGCGATGCAATTGTGAATTTTTAGAGTGTCAAGGAGGGGAAAGATTTTTTTTACAAGATATGTAAAAGGCGATTTATCATGGTGTATGCTATTAAAAGCATAAACATTGGAGATGAGTTATTCATCAACTATCGCTATGATAGACCTCTCCCATTTGAGATGGAACAATAGTATTGTTGTACTAAAAAAAAAAAAAGGGAATAAAGAGCATTTTTTTTAAATATGTTTTTGTCATTCGTGAGTCTATCTGAGATGGTTGTATGTATTTTTATACTTATTACATTATTTGAAATAATGTTTAATACGTTACTCGTTTAATGAACTCATTCGAGCGGTCTCCATCGATCCATTAGTTCTAAGAGATTCTGCAAGGGAAACCTATCGTCGTGAATTTCAAGCCGAAAGCGCACCAATATGAAGATATTGCATACGATCAATATGAAGAGGATGAAACTATTGCCGAACCCGAGAACGAAGTCTTTCGTGAAGAGCCAATGCTCGAGATGTTGCACGCTCTTCAAGAATTAACCGATATTGATTTAGATGATGTCGAGGATGGTAGTGGAGAGGACATGGTAGAAGATGTGGGATACCCTTCGAGGATTGGTCATATGACCGCATTGTTATCGGCGGCAGCTTATTTCCTGCGTCCCGAACCTCTCGTTTGTCGGCGTGCCTACTAATTCTCAATATCCTGAGGGGTTGAAGACTTGTCCGCCAACATGCATAATAGTTATCCAATAGTGTCAACAGCAAGTAACGACTGACGGACTGCAAGTACACACATATGGCTACCACTGCACTTTCATAGCATCCGCCAAGGCGGACACACCCACCATATCTCAGAGGCATCGTCGCCTAGACCCCCGCTACCGGGTGGGATCCAAAGGTCGTGAGAAACCGCAGCATTATAAGGATTAGGGCTAGTCGATTGTTGGTTCATACCCACCGTCCCATACCAAATGGATAAGTTTTTACCTCACAAGTGCCTTTGTCCCTATTTAGACAAGCCACGCTCATCTAATATCATGCCCTGCATAAAACTCCCTTAGGTAACACTTACTGTGCTCATCCCATTATCACCAAGATACTGGAACAGTGGAGCATCGCTCCACAATGGACAACTTGCCCTCAGGACTATTGCCGAGATATAAGACATCGTCCCATACCCCACATCCTCTATCTCTCTCACCAAGACTCACAAGCTAATCCAATAGGGAAAGCACCTCTTACCCTTACTGGGAGAACAAGTAGAGGCCAATGCTCGGGAATGAATATAAAAAGACCGCCTTGACAAGGAGCAGCCCAGCATGTCTAAGGCTTTGCTTAAGGCAATTATTCTTGAGCCAAAGAGAGAGAGAGCACCATAGTTTAGGAGCACCGGATTCATGGTAGCATGATGCGCCATAGCCCGACAAATCACACCACCCGGCTTATTACAAGGATGGAATCTTTGTAAGAAATCGCGTGGCGATTTGGCGGCCAATCTAAAGATGGGACAACTCAACGCACTGAAATTCTTTGCGTTAGATCGACCCCATGATTTGGTTCAAAGACTCACGGACCACGGTAGAGGCGCGTACTCCGCGGTCCAAGAAGAGCAGTACTCCAAGGCATTTGACTATATGTGACCGCGATCCGGATTTGGTATTGAAGCTCTCTGATATCTTTGAACGGTCCTAACCTTCGTACCAAAATTAGGAGTTTTAAAAAGGTCCACGATATCTTTGCCAAGTTCTCTAACATCATCAAACAGCGTGCATTTTCTTTATCAGCAAGAAAGTTCATACAAAAGCAACAGACCTATCAAAGGCATACAACAGAATGGAATTATTCTAGACAGACCTATTAAAGGCATATAACAATTCATGGAATAGAACAATGCAATGGAAGGTAAGTGACTTATCAAATTCATGCAACAAATCATCGAGAGAAGAATACTCTTGTCACAAAAAACTAGGCGAAAGCATCGGTAGAATGGAATTATTCTAGACGGACCTTTTTAAAGGCATATAACAATTCATGGAATAGAACAATGCAATCGAAGGTAAGTGACTTATCAAATTCATGCAACAAATGATCCGAACAATACTATTGTTCCTAAAACAACAAGAATGCAAAAGTAGAATGGAATAGTTATGCACAGACCCTACAAAGGCATGCAACGATTTGAGAAACATAATTCGAACAGTAAATTTTAACATGCATTTCAAGTCCTGAGGTAGCGGCGGTTCTTGCCCTTATTCACCACTTATATGTCGTCTAGTGCTAGATTGGTGGGTGACCGATGACCGCCTCCTTAGCGCCTCTGTAGAAATCTCGAAGCGGTGAGCTAGTAATTCCCTATAAATTTGTTTGGAATGAATTGCCCAAACCTTTGGACAAATTTCTTTTCAAAATCAAAATCAATGTCTGGCTGAATTCAAATTACAAATTCAAATTCAAATTCAAATTCAAATTACAAGCACTATCCCTGTCGATATCTCCAAGCTGCCCACGTCCTCGGCCCTTTGCGGTTTGTCGCAGTCATCGTACATTTTATAATGGCGTATCCGGCAACCCGTATCCGTCCTTATGGATGGGGAATTTACGTCGGCGGGGGAATATTTTCGGTCGATCTTAATCTTGGCATTTCGGCGGAATTTTATGGACAGGTGCATTTATGACGGAGGCTTTTATGTGGGGCATTCGGCGATGGTGCATTTTGGCGATGTGCATTTATGACAGAGCATTTAAGAGGGCACATTTATGGCGGGCGCCACCGGCATTAAATTCGCCGCGATGCAATTCGACGCGTGCAATTATGGCTGATGCATTTATGATGAGGGGGCATTTATGGCGGCGCATTTTTATGGGCGGCCGGCCTACTTAAGCCCATTTCACGATTTTTTCAAGACAGTCTCGCTGCGCTTAATCGAATAATCCGGCGTCTTGAAAAAATTCAAGCGCCTTCATGTCTCGATCAACCCTCCTTAAAGAAGGTATTTTCCTCGTTTTTTTTAGCACTAGTCAATTCACACCATTAGCATCTTAGATTTTCAATCAAAAGAGCTCGACAGACAATTCGCGGCTGATGCTATCGATCTCTATGTGTATAAGTTTAAGGTCTATAGTCCTCTCCGAAATCGCGGGCGTGATTTCTGAGAGCGGTTTATCAATAACGTATAGTCTATAGTTATCTCAAGGATGCGACGCGATCGCCGAGAACTCTTCTGAGGACATTCTTGTTTGCATTGCTTCCAAGGATGTGGTCGCGTTCCTTGAAAGGACTTTGTTTTAACATGTTTGCTTACATATATCTCTTTATATGTTTGAGGTTTCAAGTGCCCTCACTAACCGCGGCCGGGATTTCTTTGAGGGGTTGATTTATAAGTAGTAGCATATAGTTATCTAAAGGATCGCGGTCGCGTTCCTTGGAGGCTCTTTTGTATTAAGATGTTTGTTAACTTAAAATTAGCTAAACGTAAAAGCCATGGCGATGTCCTTAACCTTTTAATCATCTTCATGCAGCACTTGACCTCTTTCGAGGGCCAAATGTTGAACCCATGCGCATAGTAACTCCTGACAAAAGTCGGAAGTGGCGCATGGAAATTGCATAGGCAATACCACATATCAAAGGGGATCGCAGGAAAGACCTCTGCCTCTTCTTGGGACGGGAAAGGGGTGGATGATCTTTGAACAGTTGGGCATCATCGTTGCCATGTGGGATGGTACGAAGAATAACGTGCAAGATGCTATTATATGTAGCGTAGAGGACACGCAGCAGTTGCAGTTTGTGGAATACATCCTGCAATGGCAGAACTACGACCCTTCCATCATGGTCGCAAGCAAACCAGAACAAAGCTGGGCTAGTGGCAGGGTGTGCCAACCCGGTGCAAAGGGCTATGGTTGGATTACGCCATCATATGATTCTTTGTCTCTCTCTGGTATCAAGTGCAACCTTGAAACCTTGTGGGCTTGACAAAGTCGCGTAGAAAGGATTGTCGATGGTTAATGCGAGAATGGAAAGTCTAAATGGGAAGTGCGTGATCTTTCTCTCGACTTTCGTGGTGACAAAGTTTGTGACGTGGACTCGGTTCACCCATTCGTACATCCTCTTGGGTGCCTTTTAGACTTCAATTTGTATGGCATAGGGTTACGCCTCAATGACTCTCTCTCACAGTCTTTATGAGTGTCGACACAGCAACATTGTCTACTAACACTAAAGCATTAGACCACCTCACCAAGTCGTGCAACTGTGGCATTTCAGCACAAGCTTGGAATCTCATTGACGGTTTTTCTGGCATGGGGCATAGCTTCATCAAGGTGGCAACCAGGAAGTCATCACCTAATCTAGTATCAGCAACTTCTTGATTAGGGTTGGTAAAGATGATCACACCCAAGCCATAAGGCATATCACAGCATTCATGCAAGAGTGTGCAATTCCTCTCGAGAAGTTCTTCCCTAGAAATGCCCCCTTGACGATGTAGTGAACCAAAGGGAGTCGTGGGATCCTCTAACAACAACCAATTCAGCTTTTTTATCTGTCCAGGCAGAGTGGAGACAGCAGTGTTATCTTGAAGCCCAGTTACATCTCTCTCGGGCCACAAAATAAAACTCCCTCTGGACTCTGCAAGTATTGAAATCTCGGGTTCCAGATAAGGCAACGGAATGCTCCCGTCAAGAATGACTTCCATAGACACTCTGGTAGAAACCCTGCAAGGGCAAGTTATGGTGCTTTGTGAAGTTGTGTAGACGAAGCCTCCCCACCTTGGTCGCATTGAATAAAATAGACCTCAATTCGGCCCATCGACATAAAAATATAATGGAATCTTTGTAAGAAATCGCCGTGGCGATTTGGTGGAGCACTATCACGCCAATCTAAAGATGGGACAACTCAACGCACCACGGAAATTGTCTTTGCGTTAGATCGCGACCGCTGATTTGGTTCAGCACTCACGGACCACGAGGTAGAGCCGCGTACTCACGGTCCGATGAAGAGCCGAAGTACTCCAAGGCAGGCACACTATATCGCGACCGCGATCTGGTTGAGCAGACGGAAGCTCCCGATATGTTGAACGGTCCTAACCTTCTGTACCAAAAATTAGGAGTTTTAAAAAGGTCGACGATATCGCAAGTTTCTAACATCATCAAAGCAACGTGCATTTTCTTTATGCAGCAAGAAAGTTCATACAAAAGCAACAGACCTATCAAAGGCATACAACAGAATGGAATTATTCTAGACAGACCTATTAAAGGCATATAACAATTCATGGAATAGAACAATGCAATGGAAGGTAAGTGACTTATCAAATTCATGCAACAAATCATCCAGAAGAATACTACTGTCACAAAAACTAGACGAAAGCATCAGTAGAATGGAATTATTCTAGACAGACCTTTTAAAGGCATATAACAATTCATGGAATAGAACAATGCAATCGAAGGTAAGTGACTTATCAAATTCATGCAACAAATGATCCAGAACAATACTATTGTTCCTAAAACAACAAGAATGCAAAAGTAGAATGGAATAGTTATGCACAGACCCTACAAAGGCATGCAACGATTTGAGAAACATAATTCGAACAGTAAATTTTAACATGCATTTCAAGTCCTGAGGTAGACAGCGGTTCTTGCCCTTATTCACCACTTATATGTCGTCTAGCTGCTAGATTATGGTGAGCGCCAGCAGCCGCCTCCCTTGCGCCTCTGTAGAAATCTCCCGAGCAGCTGAGCTAGTAATTCCCTATAAATTTGTTTGGAATGAATTGCCCAAACACTGGGCAAATTTCTTTTCAAAATCAAAATCAATGTCCCTGTCGAATTCAAATTACAAATTCAAATTCAAATTACAAGCACTATCCCTGTCGATATCTCCAACTGCCTCACGTCCCGGCCCTTTGCGGTTTGTCGCACATCATCAGTACATTTTGTATGGAAGCGTATTCGACAAAACCGTATCTGTCTTATGACGGGAATTTTCTACGTCTGACGGGGAATATTTTTCGCCGCCTTTAATCTTGGGGCATTTCGGACGGGGAATTTTATGACAGTGCATTTATGACGGGGCTTTTATGTCGGGGCATTTATGATGGTGCATTTATGGCGGGTGCATTTATAGTGCATTTATGTGTGGCATTTAAGAGGGCACATTTATGGCGGGCGCCACCGGCATTAAATCACCCGACGCAATTATGACCGCGATGCAATTATGGCGTGCATTTATGAGGGGGCATTTATGTATACAAGATTTATGATTGGCGGCGGCCTACTTAAGCCCATTTTCACGATTTTTTCAAGCAAGTCTCCTCGCTTAATCGAATAATCGGCGTCTTCGAAAAAATTCAGCGCCTTCATGTCTCGATCAACCCTCCTTAAAGAAGGTATTTTCCTCGTTTTTTTTTAGCACTAGTCAATTCACACCATTAGCATCTTAGATTTTCAATCAAAAGAGCTCGACAGAATTGCGACCGCGATGCTATCGATCTCTATGTGTATAAGTTTAAGGTCTATAGTCCTCTCCGAAATCGCGGGCGTGATTTCTGAGAGCGGTTTATCAATAACGTATAGTCTATAGTTATCTCAAGGATCGCGGCCGCGATCCTTGAGAACCTAACACAGGGACATTCTTGTTTGCATTGCTTCCAAGGATCGCGGTCGCGTTCCTTGAAAGGACTTTTGTTTTAACATGTTTGCTTACATATATCTTTATATGTTTGAGGTTTCAAGTGCCCTCACTAATCGCGGCCGGGATTTCTTTGAGGGGTTGATTTATAAGTAGTAGCATATAGTTATCTAAAGGATCGCGGTCGCGTTCCTTGGAGGCTCTTTTGTATTAAGATGTTTGTTAACTTAAAATTAGCTAAACGTAAAAGCCATGGCGATGTCCTTAACCTTTTAATCATCTTCATGCAGCACTTGACCTCTTTCGAGGGCCAAATGTTGAACCCATGCGCATAGTAACTCCTGACAAAAGTCGGAAGTGGCGCATGGAAATTGCATAGGCAATACCACATATCAAAGGGGATCGCAGAAAGACCTCCCTCTTCTTCGGTGACAGGAAAGGGCCGATGACTTTGAACAGGTTGGGCATCATCGTTGCCATGTGGGATGGTGCACGGAAGAATAACGTGCAAGATGCTATTATATGTAGCGTAGAGGACACGCAAGCAGATTGCGGTTGTGGAATACATCCACGCAATGGCGTAATCCACGACCCTTCCATCATGGTCGCAAAGCAAAACGAGAACAAGCCGGCTAGTGGCAAGGGTGTGCCAACCAGTGCAAAGGGCTATGGTTGGATTCTGCCATCATATGATTCTTTGTCTCTCTCTGGTATCAAGTGCAACAGAAACCTTGTGGGCTTCAGCAAGTCTGCAGAAAGGGATTGTCGGTGGTTAATGCGAATGGAAAGTCTAAATGGAAGCCGCCGTGATCTTTCTCTCGGCTTTCGGGTGACCGGAAATGCACGTGGACTCGGTTCACCATTACGTACATCCTCTTGGGTGCCTTTTCGACTTCAATTTGCATGGCATAGGGTTACGCTTCAATGACTCTCTCTCCATTTGTCTTTATGAGTGTCGACCGCGACAACATTGTCTACTAACACTAAAGCATTAGACCACCTCACCAAGTCGTGCAACCGGTGGCATTTCAAGACAAGCTTGGAATCTCATTGGCGGCTTTTTACGGCATGGGGCATAGCTTCATCAAGGTGGCAACGGAAGTCATCACCTAATCTAGTATCAAGAACTTCTTGATTAGGGTTGGTAAAGATGATCACACTCAAGCCATAAGGCATATCACGGCATTCATGCAAGAGTGTGCAATTCCTCTCGAGAAGTTCTTCCCCTAGAAATGCCCCCTTGCGGCGTAGTGAACCAAAGGGAGTCGTGGGATCCTCTAACAACAACCAATTCACTTTTTCCGGCCCGTGGCAGAGTGGAGAAGAAGATGTTATCTTGAAGCCCGGTTACATCTCTCGGGCCACAAAATAAAACTCCCTCCGGACTCTCCGCAAGTATTGAAATCTCGGGTTCGGATAAGGCAACTAATGCTCGTCAAGAATGACTTCCATAGACACTACTGGCCCAAACCCCGGGCAAGGGCAAGTTATGGTGCTTTGTGAAGTTGTGTAGACGAGCCTCCCCCCACCTTGGTCGAGCATTGAATAAAAATAGACCTCAATTCGTCCATCCTGACATAAAAATATAATGGAATGCTGTAAGAAATCGCCGTGGCGATTTGGTGGAGCACTATCTGCCAATCTAAAGATGGGACAACTCAACGCACCTGGAAATTGCTGCGTTAGATCGCGACCGCGATCTGGTTCAACACTCCACTAATTTACGGTAGAGGCATCGTACTCACGCGGTCAGAAGAAGCCAGTACTCCAAGGCGGTTTGCACTATATCGCGACCGCGATCTGGTTGAGCAGACGGAAGCTCCCGATATGCTGAACGGTCCTAACCTTCTGTACCAAAAATTAGGAGTTTTAAAAAGGTCCTGATATGCTGCAAGTTCTCTAACATCATCAAGCAACGTGCATTTTCTTTATGCAGCAAGAAAGTTCATACAAAAGCAACAGACCTATCAAAGGCATACAACAGAATGGAATTATTCTAGACAGACCTATTAAAGGCATATAACAATTCATGGAATAGAACAATGCAATGGAAGGTAAGTGACTTATCAAATTCATGCAACAAATCATCCGGAAGAATACCTCATCGGCACAAAACTAGATTAAAGCATCAGTAGAATGGAATTATTCTAGACAGACCTTTTAAAGGCATATAACAATTCATGGAATAGAACAATGCAATCGAAGGTAAGTGACTTATCAAATTCATGCAACAAATGATCCAGAACAATACTATTGTTCCTAAAACAACAAGAATGCAAAAGTAGAATGGAATAGTTATGCCACGAGACCCTACAAAGGCATGCAACGATTTGAGAAACATAATTCGAACAGTAAATTTTAACATGCATTTCAAGTCCTGAGGTAGACAGCGGTTCTTGCCCTTATTCACCACTTATATGTCGTCTAGCTGCTAGATTATGGTGGCGCGAAATGTACCGCCTCCCTTTGCCTCCTCAGAGAAATCTCCCGAAAGCGGTTTGAGCTAGTAATTCCCTATAAATTTGTTTTGGAATGAATTGCCCAAACACTGGGCAAATTTCTTTTCAAAATCAAAATCAATGTCCCTGTCAAATTCAAATTACAAATTCAAATTCAAATTACAAGCACTATCCCTCGCCGATATCTCCAATCATTTCACGCCCGGGCCCTTTGCGGTTTTGTCGTCGCCATCGACATTTTGTACGGCGTATTCTCGATGTACCGTATCCCCGCCTTTATGACGGGAATTTTCGTCTCGACGTGGAATATTTTTCCAGCGCCCGCCTTAATGCCGGGGGCATTTCGTGACGGGAATTTTATGATGTGCATTTATGATGTGGCTTTTATGTCGTGGCATTTATGATGTGCATTTATGCAGTGCATTTATGACAGGGCATTTAAGAGGGCACATTTATGGCGGGCGCCACCGGCATTAAATTCGCACGTGCAATTCTGACACGTGCAATTATGACGTGCATTTATGACAGGGCATTTATGGCGGCGCATTTATGACTGGCGACGCCGGCCTACTTAAGCCCATTTCACGATTTTTTTTCAGTACAGTCTCCTTGCGCAATCGAATAATCCAGCGTCTTCGAAAAAATTCAGCGCCTTCATGTCTCGATCAACCCTCCTTAAAGAAGGTATTTTCCTCGTTTTTTTTAGCACTAGTCAATTCACACCATTAGCATCTTAGATTTTCAATCAAAAGAGCTCGACAGAATTGCGACCGCGATGCTATCGATCTCTATGTGTATAAGTTTAAGGTCTATAGTCCTCTCCGAAATCGCGGGCGTGATTTCTGAGAGCGGTTTATCAATAACGTATAGTCTATAGTTATCTCAAGGATCGCGGCCGCGATCCTTGAGAACCTAACACAGGGACATTCTTGTTTGCATTGCTTCCAAGGATCGCGGTCGCGTTCCTTGAAAGGACTTTTGTTTTAACATGTTTGCTTACATATATCTTTATATGTTTGAGGTTTCAAGTGCCCTCACTAATCGCGCCGGGATTTCTTTGAGGGGTTGATTTATAAAGTAGCATATAGTTATCTAAAGGATCGCTGGTCGTTCCTTGGAGGCTCTTTTGTATTAAGATGTTTGTTAACTTAAAATTAGCTAAACGTAAAAGCCATGGCGATGTCCTTAACCTTTTAATCATCTTCATGCAAAGACTTGACCTCTTTCGAGGGCCAAATGTTGAACCCAAGCATAGTAACTCGACAAAAGAAATTGGAAGTGGCGCATGGAAATTACATAAGGCAATACCACATATCAAAGGGGGATCGCAGGAAAGACCTGCCTCTTCTTGGATGGGAAAGGGGTCGATGACTTTGAAACGATTGGGCATCATCGTTGCCATGTGGGATGGTACGAAAAGAATAACGTGCAAAGATGCTATTATATGTAGCGTAGAGGACACGCGCAGCATTTGCAGTTTGGAATACATCCCGCAATGGCAGAACTACGACCCTTCCATCATGGTCGCAAGCAAACAGAACAAGCAGGCTAGTGGCAAGGGTGTGCCAACCAGTGCAAAGGGCTATGGTTGGATTCTGCCATCATATGATTCTTTGTCTCTCTCTGGTATCAAGTGCAACGAAACCTTGTGGGCTTCAAAGCAAGTGCGAGAAGGGATTGTCGGAAGTTAATGCGTAATGGAAAGTCTAAATGGAAGCCGTCGTGATCTTTTCTCACTTTCGTGGTGACAAAGCTATGACGTGGACTCCGGTTCACCATTCTATACATCCTCTTGGGTGCCTTTTCGACTTCAATTTGCATGGCATAGGGTTCTGCTTCAATGACTCTCTCTCACAGTCTTTATGAGTGTCGACACAAAGAACATTGTCTACTAACACTAAAGCATTAGACCACCTCACCAAGTCATTGCAACCGTGGCATTTCGGCACAAGCTTGGAATCTCATTGGCGGTTTTTCCGGCATGGGGCATAGCTTCATCAAGGTGGCAACCAGGAAGTCATCACCCTAATCTAGTATCGGAACTTCTTGATTAGGGTTGGTAAAGATGATCACACCCAAGCCATAAGGCATATCACAAAGATTCATGCAAGAGTGTGCAATTCCTCTCGAAGTTCTTCCCTAGAAATGCCCCTTGACGATGTAGTGAACCAAAGGGAGTCGGGATCCTCTAACAACAACCAATTAGACTTTTTATCCGTCGAGTGCAGAGTGGAGACAAAGTGTTATCTTGAAGCCCGTTACATCTCGGGGCCACAAAATAAAACTCCCTCCGGACTCGCAAGTATTGAAATCTCGGTTCCGGATAAGGCAACGGAATGCTAAATCAAGAATGACTTCCATAGACACTACAAGTGAAACCCTCGCAAGGGCAAGTTATGGTGCTTTGTGAAGTTGTGTAGACGCAGCCTCCCCCACCTTGGTCGCATTGAATAAAATAGACCTCAATTCGTCCATCCTGACATAAAAATATAATGGAATGCTGTAAGAAATCGCCGTGGCGATTTGGTGGAGCACTATCCGCCAATCTAAAGATGGGACAACTCAACGCACTGAAATTGCTGCGTTAGATCGCGACCGCGATGCGGTTCAACACTCACGGACCCGGTGAGAGCACGTACTCACGGTCGCCAAAGAAGAGCCAGTACTCCAAGACAAATTTGCACTATATCGCGACCGCGATCTGGTTGAGCAGACGGAAGCTCCCGATATGCTGAACGGTCCTAACCTTCTGTACCAAAAATTAGGAGTTTTAAAAAGGTCCCGATATCTTTTAAAGTTCTCTAACATCATCAAGCAACGTGCATTTTCTTTATGCAAAGAAGAAAGTTCATACAAAAGCAATGAGACCTATCAAAGGCATACAATGAATGGAATTATTCTAGGCGAGACCTATTAAAGGCATATAACAATTCATGGAATAGAACAATGCAATGGAAGGTAAGTGACTTATCAAATTCATGCAACAAATCATCGAGAGAAGAATACTAATCATCACAAAAACTAGGCGAAAGCATCGGTGAGAATGGAATTATTCTAGAGAGACCTTTTAAAGGCATATAACAATTCATGGAATAGAACAATGCAATCGGAAGGTAAGTGACTTATCAAATTCATGCAACAAATGATCGAGAACAATACTATTGTTCCTAAAACAACAAGAATGCAAAAGTAGAATGGAATAGTTATGCACAGACCCTACAAAGGCATGCAACGATTTGAGAAACATAATTGAGCAAAGAATTTTAACATGCATTTCAAGTCCTGAGGTAGACAGCGGTTCTTGCCCTTATTCACCACTTATATGTCGCCTAGTTGCTAGATTATGGTGAGCGCCAAAGTAGCCTCCCTTGGCGCCTCTGTAGAAATCTCGAAGCGGTGAGCTTAGTAATTCCCTATAAATTTGTTTGGAATGAATTGCCCAAACACTGGACAAATTTCTTTTCAAAATCAAAATCAATGTCCCTGTCGAATTCAAATTACAAATTCAAATTCAAATTCAAATTCAAATTACAAGCACTATCCCTGTCGATATCTCCAACTGCCTCACGTCCCGGGCCCTTTGCGGTTTGTCGCATCATCGTACATTTTATGCAGGCGCCCCCCGCCGTATCCCCGTCCTTATGGCGGGAATTTTTTGTCGACGGGGAATATTTTTAGCGCCGATCTTAATGCCGGGGGCATTTCGGCAGGATTTTTATAGCCAGTGCATTTGCGCCAAGCCGGGGGCTTTTATGTCGGGGCATTTATGACGAGTGCATTTATAGCAGGTGCATTTATAGCCAGTGCATTTATAGCCAGGCATTTAAGAGGGCACATTTATGGCGGATGCCCGCGGCATTAAATTATACGATGCAATTCGACACGTGCAATTATGACGTGCATTTATGACAGGGCATTTATGGCGGCGCATTTATGACTGGCGACGCCGGCCTACTTAAGCCCATTTCACGATTTTTTTTTCTGATCTCCTTGCGCCAATCCCGAATAATCCGTCTTGAAAAAATTAAAAGCGCCTTCATGTCTCGATCAACCCTCCTTAAAGAAGGTATTTTCCTCGTTTTTTTAGCACTAGTCAATTCACGCCATTAGCATCTTAGATTTTCAATCAAAGAGCTCGGCAATTGCGACGCGATGCTATCGATCTCTATGTGTATAAGTTTAGGTCTATAGTCCCTCTCGAAATCGCGGGCGTGATTTCGAGAGCGATTTATCAATAACATTATAGTCTAGAAGTTATCTCAAGGATCGCGACGCATCCTTGAGAACCTAACTGAGGGACATTCTTGTTTGCATTGCTTCCAAGGATCGTGATTAGCGTTCCTTGAAAGGACTTTTGTTTTAACATGTTTGCTTACATATATCTTTATATGTTTGAGGTTTCAAGTGCCCTCACTAATCGCGGCCGGGATTTCTTTGAGGGGTTGATTTATAAGTAGTAGCATATAGTTATCTAAAGGATCGCGGTCGCGTTCCTTGGAGGCTCTTTTGTATTAAGATGTTTGTTAACTTAAAATTAGCTAAACGTAAAAGCCATGGCGATGTCCTTAACCTTTAATCATCTTCATGCAAAGACTTGACCTCTTTTCGAGGGGCAAATGTTGAACCCATGCGCATAGTAACTCCTGACAAAAGTCGGAAGTGGCGCATGGAAATTGCATAGGCAATACCACATATCAAAGGGGATCGCAGGAAAGACCTCTGCCTCTTCTTCAGGACAGGAAAGGGGTCAGATGACTTTGAACAGTTGGGCATCATCGTTGCCATGTGGGATGGTACGAAGAATAACGTGCAAGATGCTATTATATGTAGCGTAGAGGACACGCAGCGGGTTGCGGTTGTGGAATACATCCCCGCAATGGCGAATCACGACCCTTCCATCATGGTCGCAAGCAAAGCGGGAATCGCTTCAGGCTAGTGGCAAGGGTGTGCCAACCAGTGCAAAGGGCTATGGTTGGATTCTGCCATCATATGATTCTTTGTCTCTCTCTGGTATCAAGTGCAACAGAAACCTTGTGGGCTTCAGCAAGTGCAGAAAGGGATTGTCAGTAGTTAATGCAGAATGGAAAGTCTAAATGGAAGCTGCCGTGATCTTTCTCTCAGCTTTCGTGGTGACAGCAGCTGTACGTGGACTCCGGTTCACCATTCTGTACATCCTCTTGGGTGCCTTTTCGACTTCAATTTGCATGGCATAGGGTTCTGCTTCAATGACTCTCTCTCACAGTCTTTATGAGTGTCGACACAACAACATTGTCTACTAACACTAAAGCATTAGACCACCTCACCAAGTCGTGCAACTGTGGCATTTCAGCACAAGCTTGGAATCTCATTGACGGTTTTTCTGGCATGGGGCATAGCTTCATCAAGGTGGCAACCAGGAAGTCATCACCTAATCTAGTATCAGCAACTTCTTGATTAGGGTTGGTAAAGATGATCACACCCAAGCCATAAGGCATATCACAGCATTCATGCAAGAGTGTGCAATTCCTCTCGAGAAGTTCTTCCCTAGAAATGCCCCCTTGACGATGTAGTGAACCAAAGGAGTCGGGATCCTCTAACAACAACCAATTCAGCTTTTTATCGTCCAGAGTGGAGATAAAGTTGTTATCTTGAAGCCCAGATTACATCTCTCTCGGGCCACAAATAAAACTCCCTCCGGACTACTCGCAAGTATTGAAATCTCGGGTTCCAGATAAGGCAACGGAATGCTCCCGTCAAGAATGACTTCCATAGACACTACAGCGAAACCCTCGGGCAAGGGCAAGTTATGGTGCTTTGTGAAGTTGTGTAGACGAGCCTCCCCCACCTTGGTCGCATTGAATAAAATAGACCTCAATTCGTCCATCCTGACATAAAAATATAATGGAATGCTGTAAGAAATCGCCGTGGCGATTTGGTGGAGCACTATCTGCCAATCTAAAGATGGGACAACTCAACGCACCTGGAAATTGCTGCGTTAGATCGCGACCGCCGATCTGGTTCAACACTCTGCGGACCACGGTAGAGGCACGCATCACTGGGCCGGTCCGAAGAGGCGGTACTCAAGGCATTTGCACTATATCGCGACCGCGATCTGGTTGAGCAGACGGAAGCTCCCGATATGCTGAACGGTCCTAACCTTCTGTACCAAAAATTAGGAGTTTTAAAAAGGTCCTGATATGCTGCAAGTTCTCTAACATCATCAAGCAACGTGCATTTTCTTTATGCAGCAAGAAAGTTCATACAAAAGCAACAGACCTATCAAAGGCATACAACAGAATGGAATTATTCTAGACAGACCTATTAAAGGCATATAACAATTCATGGAATAGAACAATGCAATGGAAGGTAAGTGACTTATCAAATTCATGCAACAAATCATCCAGAAGAATACTACTGTCACAAAAACTAGACGAAAGCATCAGTAGAATGGAATTATTCTAGACAGACAAGAATGCAAAAGTAGAATGGAATAGTTATGCAAAAACCCTACAAAGGCATGCAACGATTTGAGAAATAGAATTGAACAAGAATTTTAACATGCATTTCAAGTCCTGAGGTAGACAGCGGTTCTTGCCCTTATTCACCACTTATATGTCGATACTGCTAGATTATGGTGGAGCCACCGCCTCCCTTAGCGCCTCTGAGAAATCTCCCGAAAGTGGATCGAAGCTAGTAATTCCCTATAAATTTGTTTTGGAAATGAATTGCCCAAACACCATGGCATGGGTGGGCAAATTTCTTTTTCAAAATCAAAATCATCGTCCCCGCCGAATTCAAATTACAAATTCAAATTCAAATTCAAATTACAAGCACTATCCTCGGCCGATATCTCCAACCCTCCACGTCCGGGCCCTTTTGGGTTTGTCGATTCATCGCATTACATTTTGTACAAAGCGATATTCGGCCGTAGTATCCCCGGTCCTTATGGCCGGGGGAATTTTACGTCGGACGGAATATTTTTCAGCACCGCCTTAATGGCGGGGGCATTCGGGACGAATTTTATGACAGTGCGTTTATGACAGAGGCTTTTTATGTCGGGGCATTTATGGCGAGTGCATTTATGAGGTGCATTTATGACATGTACATTTATGCCAGTGTATTTATGATGAGTGGCATTTAAGAGGGCACATTTATGGTGCTTTACCGGCATTAAATTCGCCACGCGCAATTCTCGGACGACGCGCAATTATGACGAGGCATTTATGCCGGGGCATTTATGGCGGGCGCATTTATGATTTGGCGCCCGGCCTACTTAAGCCCATTTCACGATTTTTTTCAGTATCTCCTTGCGCAATCAATAATCCAGCGTCTTCGAAAAAATTCAGCCTTCATGTCTCGATCAACCCTCCTTAAAGAAGGTATTTTCCTCGTTTTTTTTTTAGCACTAGTCAATTCACACCATTAGCATCTTAGATTTTCAATCAAAGAGCTCGACAGACCGCGACCGCGATGCTATCGATCTCTACGTATAAGTTTAAGGTCTATAGTCCTCCTAAATCGCGTGATTTCGGAGAGCGTTTATCAATAACGTATATATAGTCTATAGTTATCTCAAGGATCGCGGTAGCGATCCTTGAGAACCTTCTGAGGACATTCTTGTTTGCATTGCTTCAAGGATCGCAAGTTGCGTTCCTTGAAAGGACTTTTGTTTTAACATGTTTGCTTACATATATCTTTATATGTTTGAGGTTTCAAGTGCCCTCACTAATCGCGGCCGGGATTTCTTTGAGGGGTTGATTTATAAGTAGTAGCATATAGTTATCTAAAGGATCGCGGTCGCGCGTTCCTTGGAGGCTCTTTGTATTAAGATGTTTGTTTTAAAATTAGCTAAACGTAAAAGCCATGGCGATGTCCTTAACCTTTAATCATCTTCATGCAAAGACTTGACCCTCTTCGAGGGCCAAACGTTGAACCCATGCGCATAGTAACTCCGACAAAAAGTCAAAAGTGGTGCATGGAAATTGCACGTGCAATACCACATATCAAAGGGGATCGCAGGAAGGACCTCTGCCTCTTCTTCAGTGATAGGAAAGGGGTGGATGACTTTGAACAGATTGGGCATCATCGTTGCCATGTGGCGGGTACGAAGAATAATGCGGGGATGCTATTATATGTAGCGTAGAGGACACGCAGCAGTTTGCGGTTGTGGAGTACATCTTGCGATGGCGTAACTACGACCTTCCATCATGGTCGCAAGCAAACGAACAAGCGGCTAGTGGCAGGGTGTGCCAAACCGGTGCAAAAGGGCTATGGTTGGATACGCCATCATATGATTCTTTGTCTCTCTCTGGTATCAAGTGCAACATAGACCTTCTTCTGGGCTTCAGCAAGTGCAGAAAGGGATTGTCGGTAGATAAGAAGCCTCCTTCTTGTGCCTTAAAGGCTACTAAAGACAACAAACTACCCTCGCGTATGGATACAAATTGGTTGCGATGCGATTGCTAAAAGGATGTTGTTCCATTGGGCTGCAGTTGGTGAATCATCTGCACCGAAAGAACCATATGTGACTCGCTCTGCTAATCCAATTTCTTCAGCAGTTGTGGATCCTACTACTACGAAATTGCTCATGCCTCCCCCTATAGTACATTCTACTGAAAAGGAAGAACCAGTACAAAAGAAGACACATATGTTCAAGATTAAACTTCGGAAGTTAAATATAGATGATAAGAGCCAGCGTTCTACATCATCTACGCCTACCTTATCAGGTGTCGCAATAGCCACTTCAACTGCAATAACTTGGCCTTCACGCTACTGTGATGCCTCGAGGAACTCAAGTTCAATCCCGCTAAGGAAAAAAAAGCTGCGTAAGAAAAAAAAACAAAAAACTTGAAGAGTTTAAAAAATATTATCCAATGGGGGTGAATTGGTTCACAAAAGTAAGTATCTTCGACTGTGAGACAGCTCCAGCTATAATGACGCACAGATTTCGTTCTAACGATCATGTGCAAACTCTAATAAGGAGCTTCAAGAAGTGCCCTACAGAGGTTCTTACTCCGGCAGATGTTGTGCCTTTTGACCCCATCACAAAGTAAGTACTTTGTATACATACATTATACATACATTAGTGTTATGTATTAAAATACTAAATTACTTTCTTTCTCAGGAAAATAATTACTTGGTCACGACCTGAGGAGCTTGACAACAAAAAATTCTACATTATTTCTGGAAACCACAACATATTTGCTGCTCAGATCCTTTGCTCTGTGATGGGCAGCGTTGAACAACGCCTGGAGTTTGCTAAAGTTTACCTTAAGAGAAGAACGCGTGCTCAATGGAAACCACGGCCCAACGGGGAGTACATCCAATTATCTATTCAATGCAGCGACATAATTGCGGACACTGTGTACAGAGAGCCACTAGTAGAGAAGCTTCAACAACTGCGTAATCAGCACAAGGCTTTCGGTTGCCCTCCACAAGGACCAACGTGAACAGCAGTAACATCAGCTTGGAAGGTTAGCCTATTCACTTTTTGCTGAAACTGATCGCGACCGCGATCCTAACCAGCTTTTCATTACAGGATTTTGTTGAAGTGGCGACCACTACATTGAAGGCCAAAAGAACTTGAAGGCGAAAAGCGGTTTACGTTTATGCACGACGAACCATGGGAAAAAGTTCATGGAGGTTGTAAATAAGTGGGGCAGGAAGCTATCAGATGATCATGGGGAACCTGCTTTAAACGCCAACAAAAGATTTTTTCAATAAAACATTTTCGTGTACCTTTGGCATGAATAATGCGGAGGTAGCCCAACTTATGGACGAGATTTTGGAAGGAAAGACATTTTTTGAAGGTGCAACACGGATATACAGTGCATGATCAGTAAATAGAGGGTCTTAGAACCGGAACTCGACCTTGATGCACCGTGAGGTGCTATCATATGCCAATTGCTTGCTAGATAAAAATACTGCCAGCATGGAGGAGCTTGTGGCACTATTTCGAACTCAATGAAGAGAGGCTACTTGATATAACGGTATGAATTTTGATTATATCAAGGCCAACTATAACAAGGATCCGCCCGAGGAAAATCTTCCGATTTGTTTTCTTAGAAGCTATTCTAGCTATACTCAAACCAGATGAAGCAAGGAAACAGAAAGAAAGAGAAACATCGTGCAAGTAGTAACAAAATCTGGTATTCTTGTGCGGGGGCAAGTATCAGAAAATGCTACAATGGTTTTTATTGACATGCGCAGTTTCAACATGCGGGAAGTGAAAAATACAGATCTTTTCAGCAGGATTGCAAACATGACAACTGCAAAGGTGTATCACATCATCATATTCTTGAGATCTATCCACTTGCCAAACTGCTTGTACAACCAAAGTCAGATCTAAAGGAGTTCATATATCTCCACGGGTGCTTATGAAGAACAGGGGTGGGTTAGCAAGAAAATGGTTAAGGAATTTCAATACTACATCACCCACGTAACGATCAATAGAAGTGAGGCGCGTATGTTGCCTGTGCAGCCCAGGTTGGAGCTGCGACTAACTCAGGGGACCAATGCACCTAGAGGCACACCTCTTCCAAAGTATCCAATCACAGGTAATGAGGAGGTGGACGCGAAAACGAAGAAAAAGTATCAAGAATACTTCACAGGTAAGCCCAAGATCTCATGGGCAACTATGGAAGGGGATTTCGTTCTTAAAAACGTCATATATTTACGCCATGGTCAAGGAGTTGGTTCCTGATGATGGTTCTATTCTTGACTTCTTTTCCGCGCGGACAACTTCTAGAGTGGCTCTGATGCAAGGGAAATGCAGCGTTTCCTTGGAGTATGACGACAAGGTGTGCAGGTTTTTGAGATCCTTCTTCGAGACATTAGAGAAAATGGCAAGGCCTAAGTGTGAAGAAGAAGAAGAAATTCAGAAAGAAGTCCCTAACGATGCAGATGCGCCGAACCTCAAAATAACTCAGGAGACCGATCTGAGTAAAATGGACGAGATTCTGGAAACAGAGGCTACAGGAAACTCGGGCTTTGCTAGAGAATACGGAAAAGGACTCGGCTGCACTTAATCAAATATTCGAAAAGCTCGAGGTACTGAACAAGTGGTATGCTCAACAAACAATCTACCCAGTTTGAATACGTGGGTACGTCTGAAGCGGACTCTCAGTCTGAAGACCACAAAAAACATCGAAGGAATCAAGAGAAGGAAATTACTGGACATGTCTGGATTCTCTATTGATCCACAGGAGAAATTGATGGATACACAGTGCTCAGGGCGTATGCAGGATATCGCCAATGCAATGGACGTAGAGATCCCTCCCCCTCCAATTATAGGATATTCCGAAATGAATCTCTCACATACCCTTGCCTTAGGAAAGGAACACGCAGATAGAATGGCCAAGGAACTTGGCATTACTCCAGATTCTGTTGCAGAGACTCAATAGAACAGACTTAGTGAAGTATTCTGACTTTATTGGATGTGAAAGCTCATGTAATCATTTTGAAATGTTATAAAAGTTTTGTGCTTCTATTAAACTTGTGTATATTTAGTTACTTTTTTTACCGATTAGAATTACTGAACTTGTGTATTATTATCCGAAAGTTGTGTATTCATATCCAAATAGCATTACTGAACTTATCGGGAAGATCGCCATCGCGATCTTCTCGACATGTTCGAGAAATGGGAATGATGTTAAACTCCTCCCATAAAGCTTGCACTTCAAAGACCCACGCCTTGCCTACCTGGTCAAAAACATCAAGTCATGGCGATTTCCACGAGCACTGGTGACGCTATGCTTGTTCTAAGTTTTGTGTTCCAACACAATGAAGGCATGCCCATAGAGTTCTTTTCCCGCGGATAAAAATATGGCGAGCCAAAAGTGTGCTCACTGCCATTGCAATTTGCTTGACAATAACAAATTTTCCCTTTCAGAGGGTAATGCGACCTATTTCGTTGTCGATTGAGAAAACCAAATTTCTCTAATTAACTAAATCCCGCTTTTAGCACCACGCCCTCCAGGTTGCGGATGGGTGGCACCTTTTCCAGTTCCCAATGACCTACTTTGTGTCGCATATGGCGATGGCTTTGGGATAGGGTTGCTCCACTCTAAAGTCTCTCATCTTTGTGGTGGCAGGTTATCCACATGTGCTTGCGGGTTAATGCCTTCCGACATCACTATGATCCTCGCATATCTGTAGTATGCCCACCCTGTCTTTCAGATGTCGAGACTCTTGAGCATTGTCTCTTTGATTGTCCTGAGGTTCAACCAGCATGGTCCCGGCTACAAGGTTTGTTTAACAGTACATTGGACTGCCGATGCATTCTTTTGGCGTCCTATCCTAACGCATGGCCTGCAGCTAAACAAAAGGCATTCCATATTGGTTCCATTTGGCTCCTATGGTCGATATAGGAGCGTCGCAGACACCACATCTTTCAGGGCATTAATTCTTCTGCACGCGGTGTTATCACGGTGGCCCAGAAAAAGATATTGACAGCCTACGAGTGTTCCTCCCTTGAATCAGAAATGATGGAATGCATCTGGATTCAGTATCTTCGAATTGATTCTTATCATTAGTCTCCTATTCTGGAGTAAGTAATTGTGCTCCAGGCTCGTGCTCCTGTGGCATCCTTTGGTGCTTATACAGTTAGATGAGACATGTAAATTTTGTACTTTTTATCTGATTAATAAATTTCTTGGCTTTCGTCCTTAAAACAAAAAAAAAATATATCATAATATATATAAAATTACTTTGGATGCCCCCATGGAATAGATATCTATATATTCAAATCGATCTGGGCCGTTTGTTTGAAATATGGTGAGGTGGCAAAGCTAGGACTGTTGGATCTTTTTGGGAAGCATGCATGGCCATGCATGGGCCATGAGCCCCATCTCATTACCGTTAGATTGGTGGGGGAGACAAAATCCTATCCGTTGATTATAGTGCAAGGTTTAAGGCATTTCACAAATAGTATTAACATTTATTATTAGATGATGTGGTGTCAACAGAAAAAGACAACTTAATTTTATTTGCAGTACGTGGCAAAATGTGTAATAAAAAAAAGTGGCTAAAAATGCTTGAAATGGCTCAGATTTAGCTGAGTATATTTATTGCATTTAATGCCTGCAGAATGCGACATGAGGTGGCAATAAACATTTGCCCCTAAATTCGTATTGTAGAAGCTTTAGTGGCGGTGCTTCATAGCTTGGCGTGGTAAGGGTCTCTTCTTCCTCTTTCCTTCCGACATCTACTCCGCCGAACTGTGACGGAGTTAGCTACGACACTGCCATAGTTTGATTGTTCTTGGAAATTCTACTTTTCATGCCTTGATGTGGCGGGTTTTATAATCCAATATGGCGAAGGAGTTCAGCCATGCATTCTATCTGGCAAAGCTTGGAGTTCGGCCATGCATTTCCGGTGGCTCTCCCCTCACCAATCTCACTCGGACTATCGTTAAAGTAAATCTCAAGACTTAAGAATTACATCCATAGATCTCTTTGTAGGAAATTGATGCGAAGGCCACCGCATCAATCAAGCAAAGAAGCGATGTTAAATTCATCTAGCTTCCGCATCAAATGTAGATGTCTAAACTTGGGATTTGGGCAGAACCGCAGATCTGAATACTTGCTTCTTCAAAAGTTCGCGGTCTTCTTTGGTAAGTCACATTCAAGGTTTTCTTTTTTTTTTTTTTTTTCCTTTGCTTACGCTTTTGTTGGCAGAGATATTTTGTTTTTCGAAAAGCAAAATCTGTGTCTTTCCGAATCTGATTTTGGAGCTGCCTTTCCTTGGGTTTTGCTCGGTCATTGAATTTACCATACATATCTGAGCTTTTCTTTCAAGGTTTTTCCAAAGTATGGAAGCTAACGTGGTCCAAACTTGTCTAGCGGCAGTGCAGACAATCTCCTAGACTTTTCCTTTTATGTCTATAAAGCCACAACAGATTAGAAACTTAAATCGTGGTGTTGGCAGACAAACAAGGCAATTTCTCGTGCAGTACGTGTTTCATGGAGCTTGCACTTCTCAGTGGCATTGCTATTCTGTCTCCTGCAACAATTAGCGGCCATAACAAAGCTTCTGCAATTGTATTCTCCTGTGGATTCAAGTGTCCAGAGTGGAAGGGAGTAGCTGACTTTTCACAAGAGGTGAGATGCGTTGCCATCTCTAAGCAGACTATAATCACTTTTGGCCAAAAGCTTTTAAGGCATCACAGGTTGGCAATCATCTCTAAATTGCAACCAAGTTGGGCATGTACCAGATCTTCTCACAATCACTTTCTGTTTCCAGATCATACTTGTGGCGTTTGTTTCTATGACTGTCTATTTTCAAACAAGACTACACCAGAATATCGATGATGCGAATCTTTATCTGGATGCATTGTTCCTTGCTATACTTCTGGTAATGTTTAATGGATTCGCTGAAATGTCAATGACAATTTTCTGGCTTCTAGTGTTCTATAAGTAGCGCCAATCTTCTTTTCCTCCTTGCATGGGCTTTCAGTTTATCACGTTTTGTTCTTAACCTTCCTGTGTCTATATTTGAGGCCTTTGTATGGGTAGTTATGACTTACTATGTACAGTACAAGTTCTTATGTACAGTACAAGTTCTGATTTGAAAGTCGTTCCCATTTTATATGACAAAGAAGAGAGCTTAGATTTTGCAACCAAAAACAAATTCATTTTCGAGGAAATCAAGAGAGCAAGCTTAAGATATTGAATGTAAATAACCCAGATGTTTGAATCCGCGGATCAAGCAATCAGATTCTCTGCCATACTAGAGGTTGTTTGAGTACGCTGACAGGTATGATATGTTACAAATGTTCCTTGGTACACTGATTGCTTTAATAAGCGGTATGATGTTTCCCACCATACTTGTGGTGCAAAGCTGGCTTATCAATAGTTTTGGAGGCCAACAGAATAACATTTCTCTTCTTGCTAGCAAGGTATAGCATGCGGTTCTTTCTCTCAAGCTTTTTAATTCGTCCAATAGAGAGCCACAGCTTTGCCTAGGGTTTTGTCGTGGTATTTGGTCCAGCAAGCATTCTTAAAACCGATACATTTGGTGCGCTTTTGTCCATGTTGAGAACTTTAAACAAGATTACACGTTTTGTTATTCATGCATTTGCTTTTTTCTCAGATTAGAGCATTGTAACTATGAACACAGTTTTATAATGAATACGGCAAGACATTGCTATGAAGTCTTAATGTAAAAACGGGCGCGTGAGAATAGGTACATATGATTATGTGCTACATTTTAGAATTGCACTTGAATGTTTGACCGAGAATTCCTTAAAATCTTGAACTTAGTAGTAGAATTGCGCTTTATAATGTTGGACTGAGAATTCCTATTTGCGGACCAACTGTGGAAGTTGCCCCGGCAACCAATCTGCTCCGGTAATGCAAATTTTATGCCGCGCATCAATTGCGCATACATTGCAATCGTTAAATTATTGTGAAAGTGATGCCTATAGGTTAGGTTGGAATGCAGGAGCATCTCGGGGCTATTGTGTTTGTCTTCACCATTACCACAATCCAAAGTTGGTCCTGGGGTTTAAAAGTTTAAGTTGGAATTGCGCTACATTTTAGGATTGTGCTACATTTTAGAATTGCGCACTTGAATGTTTGACTGAGAATTCCTTAAAATCTTGAACTTAGTAGTAGAATTGCGCTTTTATAATGTTGGATGAGAATTCCTATTTGCGACCATCGTGAAGTTGCCCCGCAACCAATGCAATCATCGGTAATGCAAAATTTTATGCCGCGATCAATTGCGATATAATTTAATCGTTAAATTATTGTGAAAGTGATGCCTATAGGTTAGGTTGGAATGCAGGAGCATCTCGTGCTATTGTGTTTGTCTTCACCATTACCACAATCCAAGTCTGGCCCCGGGTTTAAAAGTTTAAGTTGGAATTACCGTGAACCGCAAACAAAGTTTAGAGGTAATGGAACTCCAAATTAATAACGGATTCAAGGGGTGTCGGTGTGGTGATGGTAATCCATTTGTCTAATGATCTAGGGAAAACAACCCTTTTGTAATCGCTCATGTTGGGCACTGTTGATGGCAAACATAATTCCACATTTGCAAGAGTCCGAATCGGGTGTTTGGCTTGACAGTGTACTTATCCTAAATGCATAGATGCCAAGAGCTTTGGCCTTAAATAATATATTTTTCTATAGCTAGTATCCATAGGCACTGTTGCTTTTCTTAGCGCACCTTAGGACTGGAGAATATTCTTGGGATAAATTCAAGAACAACTTTGTCGCACCCTAATCATGCATAGGGTTTTAGATTGCAGGACTTTCAAGTTTTGTTTTGCAACAATCTCTATGTTAGTAGTTCGATTGTATGTTGTGCTTGCCCAAGGGCAATTGGTTGAACTCAAGCGGTGAACAATCGGGAAGGGTGTGCTTTATCCAAATTTACAAATTGGTTTGTTTGTGCTTCATCCTTTTCTTTTTTGCATTTGTCATCCTATCAAATGGCGTTACCATTTGTTAGTGTGGTTTGCTCTTTTTTCTAGTCTTGCAAGTGTCTAGAATGACCTGCACCATCCTCTACTGGGTTGGTTTTGCACATCTAGAATGACCTATTAGAATTGTGTCATTTCTGGGTACATTGTCAGCATTGTTTTGTCCCTTATAATGGTAAGATGCTTGACATGATGAAGCATCCGGATGTAGAAAAAGAATTATGTACGAGCAAACAAAATGTTTAGTGGATAGACTTCATCAAAGTATCAAAATAAGCAAAAATATAGAGGCTAGATGCAAGACAGACAGGATTAAATGAAATTGATATTGCAATGAAAAACCTTTTAACTATTAGTTAGCTTACGTGTCACTTATATACAAGCTCATCTGCAGAAAATAAAGCATTCTTCCACAAGAATACATAAGAATACATGTTTCAAGATATTAGATGTAGTAAGCTATTAGATGTTGGGATACACATATAAACTCACGCTTATGCTTAATAAGTACGCTTATGGTGCCTACCAAAGAAACATTGAATCCGACTTACCTAGATGCAAATCTATGAAAATCTCTAGGGATTGAACTTGGACTTCGAGGTTGATTCCCTTTAGCCTAACTCTTTCTATTATTTTCAACTTTAAGTACATTGCAAGCATGAGTATACATGCTTTTTGTAGGCAATTCTACATGAAAACTTCTTATATCTGTTTTCTTTTCAAGTTATGTAGATGAATGTCGAGTTTGAGTTAGGCGAATCTATGAGTTAACATGGTAATCTACGAGTTAGCTGTGTAAAAGGCTGGAAACCAGAGTGAATTCTCAACAGTTGCATATAATCTTATGGAACACTACTAAAGAGAATCACGACAGACGTTTGGTTGCCCTAACAAAATCTCAAACGTTGAGTGTATCTTAAGAGAATTTGAAAACACGTGCCTCGGCTTCACACCTCGGGTTAACAACACCAGACATGTAAAATATCTAGAGATCCGGAAGCTACGATCTAACAGTCATGATGTAGTGGCAATTTAAGAACCAAATATAAAGAGTGTACTGATTGCCATTATGGGCCAGAAAAGAAAGAAATTCTATTTGTAAATTTCATAGGAGAGGCTCGAAATATTAAGAAATCTATGGAAGCTTGTGTAGAATCTTAGAGAATCCAGAAGTGTCTTAAAGGGATCTAGGGGCATCTTAAGGAAATATTGGAGAATCAAATATCTTCATAAAATATTGAGGAATCTAGGGGAACCTTCTAGAATATAATAGAAGGGAATGTAGGGGAATCTGATGGAATTCGATAGAGGATTGCTAGAAGCTCAAGAAATCTGGAAGGAATCTTGAAGAATCTATGAGAATCACAGAGAATCTAGGAGAATCTTTGTAAGTTATAAGGAATCTAAGGGAATATACAAAGAACCTTGGAAGCCTTAATGAAATCTCAAAGAATCTTGAAGGAATCTAGAGAACCTTGAAGATTCTATTGGAATCTTAAAGAATGTAGGGAATATGATGATAAGGGAATCTAGATGGATCCTTCGCAATTCGCAAAGACGTTGTGTATAGAAAGTCTATCAAAACCATGTTCATCTTTATGAAATATCAATGGAATATCAAAAGATTTACGAATCTTTATAAAATCTAGTGAAATTAAAAAACATAGTTTTCAAAATCTGATGGAATCTCACGCGTACTCTCACGAATCTTAGTGACATTGGCTCATACAATGGATTATCTACAATCTTTAAAACATGTTCATTCAACTTCGTACAGGCCCTACATAGTACAAAGACTTGTATATATCAATCATCATATATATGTTCTTATGTTTGTCGCGCTTATCCGACCGTTGATCCGAGATCCGACGGCTCTCGTGGCTTTGGGAAGTATCCTATGGTCCAGATGGGATGGGAGTTCATATATATATTCTATATAGATCCATCCTACTGGCCCAAAGGTTGATTTGATTCTATATAAATTTATATAGCCTTTGATTTGATCTGACATTTATATATAGGCTATATATGTTCTTATGTTTGTCCCATTGAATCCGGCTGTTGATCCGAGATCCTACGGCTCACGTGGCTTTGGGACGTATCCTATGGCCCAGATGGCTTGGGGGTTCTTATATAGACTATATGTAACGATCGTACGGTCCATGTTGATTTGATCCTGACCGTCGATCCGAGATCCTATGGCTCAGGTGGCTTGGCACATATCTTACGGTCCACATAGCTTTGGGAATTATATGCGACAGATCCTACGGCTCATATTGCTTTTATATGGTGAGATCTTGATCGTTGATCGAGTCTAAGATCCTAAGGCTCATGTTGAATGCTCGTCCCTTAAGGAAAGGCTTTTAAAATTTTTTATGTTATTGGGGGGATTCGAACCCTGGACCTCAACCCCCCAAACCCCCCACTCTAACCACTAGACCAACCATTAATTCCATGAATGATTTATGTTTCAAATATACTTAAGGGTAATATTCTAATTAAGATAAAATAGAATATAACATTCTAGATAGTTCAAGAAAGTTCTAGAATGTTCTAGAGGCTCTAGAAAGTTCTAAAATCTTCTAGAATGTTCTAGAAAGTTCTAGAATATTCTAGAATGTTTTGGAATATAAGAGAATCTAGGGGGAATCTAAGAGAATCCTTCCAGAAAGTCCCAAATTGTTCTAATAAGTTCTAGAATGTAGGGAAATCTTCGGGAATGTGAGGGAAGAGGGAAATAGTTCTAGGATGTTTTGAAAGTTTCAGAATGTTCCAAAAAGTTCTAGAATGTTCTAGAAATTTCTAGAATGTAAGGGAATCCAGGAGAATTAAAGGGAATATAAGGAAATTTCATGAATTGTAAGGGAATCTAGGAAAATATTTACAAGTCTAAGGGAATCTCTTAAAATCTAGTTGAATCTAAGAGAATCTTCGTAATATCTAAGGGAATCTAAGAAAATCTTATGAAATCTTAGAGTTTTTTTAAGGTTTTGCAAAGAGCCACAATAGAATGTTCTAAAATGTTTCATAATAAAGGTGTACAATATAAATCTTGAAAAAAAAATGTTCCAGATGCTCAGGGCAAGCGCCTCAGTCTAAAAATAGAAAGTGTTTTAGAAATATTGCACAGATCCAAAATAGATTATTTTGGAAGGTTCTAAATGCTCATGGGTAAGCACCTCAATCAAAATTGAAAATTCTAAGAGAATCTAGGGGAATCTTCATGAATGCTAAATATAGTACATAGAATGTTGAAGAATATAGAGGAATCACAAGAGAATCTCAGTAGAATCGTTGGTTACCTAAAGCACGACAGGGTCTTGCATCATAAGAACATGCTAAAATTGGAACACGCACCGTAGGACGCATTAATTTTCTTGTATATATATACAAGTTTATTATTATTTAGGGCCTACACATTTCCCCTAGAATTCCAAAGATTATCCCAAGGTTCGCATATGTTTTCGAAGATTCTATGTATATTCTCCTAGATTCCCTTAGATAATCTGAAAAATCCTTAAGATTCTCTAGATTCCATTAAGATTCTTCCAAATTATGAGAGTTTATCCCAAGTTTCCTCTAGATTCCTTTTTATTATTATTTAGGGCCTACACATTTCACCTAGAATTTCAAAGATTATCCCAAGGTTCGCATATGTTTTCGAAGATTCTATGTATATTCTCCTAGATTCCCTTAAATTATATGAAAAAATCCTTAAGATTCTCTAGGATTCCATTAAGATTCTTCCAGATTATGAGAGTTTATCCCAAGATTCCTCTAGATTCCCCAAGATTCAAGTGTGGTATATTCTCCTACATTCCTTTAGATTCTATGGTCAAGATCTCACTTTCAAGATCCGAAATGACTGCAAATTGAGTCGACCGGGATTTATGTGCACCACACATCAAAGTGTGTTTATCTCTACACAAGTATATTGTTATATAGGTATCCATGAAGTTGACTATATGAAAAGCACGCACTATAAATGATTTATGCGTGTCATCCTTATGCAGCGCTTAATGATATAAATATCTTTAGCCCCTTTTGTTAAAATTCCATGAAGATCTAAATTGTGCCGATAAAAATAGCGGGTAGAAATAATAAGATTCTTAAGTACTAATTAATTTTTTCAAAGCATGTGAACTATTGATGAAGAAGAAGAAGAAGAAGAAGAAAAAAAGTGAACGTACGATGGTGCAAAAATTCTAGCCTAATCTATAGAAATCTATAGAAGCACGCATTTGTTGAGCAGTTCATAATGGAACTTTTTGAGTCATTCACAAAATCATGGAAATGTTGATTACATTCAGATCGCACCAATGGGATTTCGAGAAAGTCCTTGAATGACTACATGGCCTTTATTACTTGTGCAATTCTTTAGAGCTTTTAATCGATTCAAAGACATTGAAGATCTTATTGCCCAAGATAGTTCTTTTTTTTTTTTTTCAAGTGCCAAATGTTCTAAACCAAACGTTTAGAACTCTTAGCTTTGAACCACTTCAACAACCAACAAACTTTTGCTAGCATTAGATTGCAATTGACTCTACTTTCTTGATCGATTTTTTTTCCACTTATTGTTCTACTTAATCTTATAAACTAGTTGGCCCCATTGTTGTTAAATTAGTTCTTCTTGGGCAACATGCCTTTGAGTTGTATCCATCATTACTTAAAATATTTTTTTTTTTTTTTTTTTGTAGGCAAGCTTTTTTTCATTTTCTATTGATAGTAAAAACATGGTACACGACCTTATTGGAGCAGGCTCCACAATAGGCCACATAGAAAATATTTAAGTACAATGGTCTACCAGATACTCAATGGGAGCTCATTAGTCCAAGACTATAAATCCAAGGATAGTGTATCATTCTTTTCAGCTGGAAAGAAAGCAGAGGTCACTCTAAGATCTGAGATCGTAGCCATCTGAAGCTCACCACTGCACGATACAGGCAACTGAAGAGCATCAAGGAGCCAATATAATCCTTAGCTTCAAAGATGAAAATCATTACATTACGAATATCCATCTACTATATTTACAAATGACAATTTTTATTTATGCATATGACCTAGTTCGCTCAAGTGCTGCAAAAAATTGCAAAATTCTATGGGATTCAAAGCATTATCATTATTGGGCATTCCTTGTGTGCTGCTCTAGGACTTGTTTCTGCCAGATTGATGGGCACAAAGATTAAATATACAGAAACCCACTATTTAATCCTCCTCTTTCATCCTCTGGCGCCCCTTTTTAGTCCTTTTTGTCGCCCCATTCTTATAACAGACTCAGCCTTGTTTACAGCACTGTTAAGGCCAGACTTGTCAATGCTTAAAATCGGATGAATCCAAGCTCAAGTCCAAAACTGAGTTTCATATGCTAGGGGCTTGGTACCCAAATTTATATGTGCATTCTCGGGATCCTATTTCTTCGGGTTATGCTGATTACTTAATGAACCATTTTTATCTGCATAATAAATTGGGAAGCCGCCATATGCCCCATAAGACTATTAGAGGTCTGTTTAATGGTTCCATACCTCACCACTTAATCCCCCATGCCATCGTGCATGTGTGTGATCATCTCGGTCCCAATGAGGGCTTCAGTAATGCCCGCACTTTAAATCAGTGGTGGAATCTAGAGCTCCCTGTTCAACCTCATCAACACCAAGTGAATACACTCCATCAACAAATTTTATCTATAATATTGCATGTATGCGCATATGCCACAAGATCATATACCTTACTTTTGCATTTTTCAATATTGTAATTCTCTCTAATTTTATAAAAGTGACAACACATGATCTAAACCTTTTATATTCTTATCTCTAGATTATGCATAAAAAAGTTGCATATCATAAAGAATAAGATCAAACATTACCTCTTGCTTTTGCACAAATAACAATTGCACTCTCTTTACAGTTAAACACGGAAGGGAGCCAGAACACTGTTTATGGCTTAAACATGTGTCTCCATCTGCTAAAATCAGCATGCCTGGCTGAGAATTTGTACGAAATGACAATTTTATGGCAATGCTTATATCCTGTGCAGACTAATACGGAATGACCTTTGACAATGTGTACTCAAAATTCTGGAAAAGCATAACAACGTTCTAGTGGAAGTATATGGCATGTTGAAGCTTTTACTGAAGAATCAGCTAGTAACATAGTTTTGAACCTTGGAAACTAGGCAATGTACAACATCCCTTCATGCTAATTAGATACCCATACAATTAAGAACAACACAATAGAACCAAATAGTCATATTATCTATAGAATTAAACCCCATAATAATCTGTATCATTTGTAAAACTTAAGTCACAGCCAGAACAAATAACACGAATCCTGTATTCTAACTACAGAGCAATAACTACACACCAAGATTAAGTAAAGGGAAGCTTGAACAGAGACTAAGGGAAAGAGAGGATGCATAACCGAACTACAAAAGCAATTTATATGGAAAGAAAGACCATATACCTGAGATTTAGCAAAGTTAAAGAGTTCTGATGGCTGTGCACGACCTCTAGGACATTGAAGTTCCTGTCTTGCAGAAGCAAGGTAGTCGGAGTAGACAGTTAGAAGGAAAGAGGAAGCCACAGCGTATTGAAGATTATTCCAAGACCGCACATACATAAGGCCTCAGAAGACAACGAAAAAATGGAAGAATGATTTAGCCTAGGTATAGCAAACTTTTACCTTAGATGCAAGGACTTGAACTCCGGGACATTTTACGTCCCAGGTGAACTCTGTCACACTCCATCCTATTCCGCCATGGGTTGCAGCATTTATCGCCAAATATGCTAGATATTGATGATCTTTGGTTGCTTTGTAAAGCCAAATGGCTGCCCAAAGTAGTTCGTCCTGTGTATGCACCATTTTTTTTCCCTTTGTCACAACTAGTCTCTCCTCTAATAATCCAATAATACGGATATTCTTACCATGTAACCGCTCTTAGAAGTGTAGAAATTCTGCGCTATTCTGATGCTGCTATCATAGTTTCCATGATATCTGTCTGCAAATATGAAGAGCTGAGACAAAACATAGATTAGAACAGGTATGAAGAAAAATAAGCGTGGAAGGATTTGTGTTGGGTTCTTTTTGCCTGTTTTGCATGCTGCGCTAAGGAATTTGCATAGTTGGGGTCTGCATCTCTGAAGCAAATAGAAGCAGCGGCCATGGCAGCAGCGGTTTCACCTGCTAAATCCGATCCAGGATTGTTAGCATCGATTCTGTAAGCTCTGCGAGAAGTTGTCACATTCATGATCTGTTACACCATCGCCCACCTGCACACGGGCAAAGAAAAATACAGTTTAAATGATCTGACTGAATAGTGGATTCTTCAAATCACAGAGAAAATGAACTGGGTAAACGGTTTCTGAACATTGAGGCAATGGGTTTAAGAAATCTACCTTCGAATCTATGCCTCACCTCCAAATCCGTTTTTGTTGCAGCTTTCTCTTCTGCAAATTGGCGATGGAGGGAGCGGCAGCTCTTCCTCGGGTGACTGTGTCCTGGGAAATGAAATGCTGCGATGCCTGGGCCGCGGACTCCAGGCTATGGAAAAAAGGCACGTTGGGAACGGAACAGAGCTTTTCTAGAAATTTTGTTTCTCGAAGTCCTCACTCCCAGAAGCTTGGCTAGCTGTTGCCGGAGAGAGAAGGGCCAAATCAGATAGGTGAATTGTGGCCCCGCAATTGATTTCTGCCACGTCGTCTATAAAAAATGACGTCTTATTAATTATGCAAAATGCAGCAAATTAATTACAACTGCCACCTCATCAGAGGCACTAATTGCCCAAGTTTGCATCTTCTTAGCAACTTCCTACCCAATTTCCACGGCCAAGATCAATCTCTCCCTTTGATCCTACGGTGCTGAGATATGGTGCATGCCCCCATGCATGCCCATGCATATGCACACATCTAAATATGTGGCCGAGATTTAACCCCTGAAATTCAACGGCCCAGATGAAAAGGAGCACCCGATGTGTCCCACACATCAAAGTGTGTTTATATATATAATGATATTTGAGGTGTGAGCTTAACATGATAATTATTATTTCTTCATGAATCTAAGCCCAAGTGCTAAAATATGTTGTTACTAAATCTCTTCTTAGAACTTACATTGTTTCGATTGATTTTGACTTAACACAATGTACGGAACACAATGTTTGGTAAAGATCGATAGATAAATCATATCTTAACACCCATGGAGATCACCAAGGGTCATGGGACAACACTATACCTAGTGCGACTCTAGGCTTTGGCGCCTTGGCCACTATAAATTTATTGTTTTTATAATTTAGATGTGTTTGGAGGATGATAAAAGTCATCACTGGCATATACAATCCGTTACAATTCATATCTTCTTTTTAAAAAAGGCAAGGGGTTGGGAAATGTGCCTGGAATGCCGTATGTAACGCCGCCTGCGGCGTTCCTTCTCCCCCTGCGGTACATTTTTTTTGAACCATACATCCCTTTTCCTCTGCATTCGAGTCTTCCTTTCGATGCTATCGGATTCCACCCTTTTGGTGCTCTTCTTCATATTAGCTTCACCCTCCTTCAAAACGACATCTCAGGCTGCAATTGGTAATTTGATGTGTCAGCTTGTGAGAGTTTCTATTGAAATGTTGGTCGTTCCACTGGTTTTTTCGACCTTTTCTCTGCCCCATTTCGCATATCAGTTCCTTCTATTTTGCAAATATGCATGAACTAACTATGTCAATTTGGATAGGTCAGATTTATATGTTGCTTTCGATGTATAGAGTCCCATTCTAATCCTCAATTTTTTTGGCATGTATTGGCAGGTACTGGAGGTCCTATTTTCTATTTACAGGCACCACGTCTCAAGAGTGTGCATTTTTGGTATCTTAGACGGTAGTTCTGGCTAACTTTGAAGTTTTCTTGTTGCATTTCGACCAGATGAACTATGAGGTTATGACTACCAGAGCAGGTCTTAGCCATATAATGCATAGAGGTAACTACCGTAGGCATCACTGATCTAAATATTTGACTGAGTTTTATTGATTGTCTAGCAGTTTGAAGGACAGGAACCGACTATGGCAGATGCTGAGATGCCGACCAACAGGTAACCCTACGGTTTAGGACAGAATGAGTTTGACTTCTGTATTGATAAGTTTTTCTTTGATTCGTCTTCTAAGTTTGCATAGACTTTTCTTTCTTCCTGCAATTCTAATTTTCTTATTTCATCTTTGTTTTATAATTTTTTCATTACTCTCATTTGCACTTAAGGCAGACATCAGTAGATCTTTGCTGATTTCATGGGAGCAGATTCTCTAGCTATGGGCTCTATCTTCTCGATTTTTTTTTTCTTGCATGTTTTGGGATGACGTCGTGCTTTAGATTCAATATGCTGTAAAAATATGATGTAGGCTCATATTCTCATGTAAAGACAAATTTTATTATGGGTTCACAGATATACTATATCTGCATGCTCATTAAATCAGTAAAATATTTCCGTAAAAGATGTTTGTTGTACGATTCACCCATCTTCAACTACTGAGTTTTTACTAGACCTGTTGTTGATTTCCAAGTGCTTTCTATTACGTTTTTTAGTGTTTCCTTGGTAGCTAATAGCAGTAGACCATACACCATGACACTTTTCAACTTTGGCAGCTCTACAGTTTTTTTCGAGGACCTAAGATCTGGAGTGCTAACTCATGGTTTAGCATTGCCATAATTGGTTGCAGATTAAACTGTACAATGTTCAAGGTATGGCACAAAATGCTGGAATTTGAAAGAAGAATTTCATTTCTCTGGTATGTTTTGTGGCTGCTATAAACATATCTCTTGAGTGGGGTTAAGCAATCAATATATATATGGAGGTAAAAGTTTTTTCCAATTGCTTCTTTCCATTAACTATACATTTTGTTGGGATCATTTTGTGCCACAGACATAGCGAATCATCTATCAATTCTGGTCTCAACTCCATTATGATAAACAAGTGCACAGAAACATCGGGTAAGAACGAGAGCTTTAAACTAACTACTTTGAATGAGTTGGAAGTGCACGCCAAGTCTACTCTAGCATTTTTCTATCTACAAGAAACTAGGACATATCTATTAAAACCTCCAGGTACCAAGCATTGCATGTATTAGCTGCAAATTGTACATAGCTCATAGCTCGTCAATATTTAGAGATCGCCTTCCTTGGACCTAACAGCTTGACGTGGTGAAGAGAAGATTCTGCCATTCTCAATTAGTACTAAGCGATGGAGTTTAACGCCCCAAGTATCAATAGTGCAAAACATGTGGTTTGGGGAAGGCAAGAACTTCGTCTGGCTGAAATGTTGGTAGGCAGATTCACATGTTCCTCCATATAAAGCCATCCTGTTTTGTTTGCATTTTGTATTTAAATTATTTTTCCTACACTGCTTCATGGACTACAACTGTTTTATTCGTCTTATGGACCCAAGCAGTCTTCCGAAGAGGTTAATAGATATTTCTTTAGATAATTTGTGCATGTTGCCTTTTGCATGATGGAACTGACTTGAAAAACATTAGTTGCATGTTGCTATAAGGGAGGAACTAGAGCTTGAATTTCTCAAGCTGGCAATATACTACAACTTAGTCAATCATTTGACATTGCCGATACTCTTCCATTATCTAACTGGTCATGGGATGACAGAAATGCAGTAGTACATTCCATGCTTGATAAGAGATGTGACAAACAGAAACGAAATTAAATATATGGCAAAATCACTTGTTGTACCTGCTCCCTGAGCAGACTGATGCCAGTTGTAATCTCTTCAATATGTAGCAAAATAACAGGGGGTTCTAAGGGGATTTGATATGGATGTAAAAATAACAATCCTGAAACCATAGACCATATCTCCCTAAAACAATCGAACAACAAGATAAAAAAATTAATCGCATTAGCTCACTAAGTATATTGGTTAAAGTAGTTTTAGTTAGGACATTTAATTATTTTGGTAGAGGTTCGAGCTCCCGTATGAATATTCTAAAATCTTAGGCAAAGTCGTATAAAGTTTCGATATTCCGTCAAGACCTTAGGCGAAATCGTATTTCATATTTCAAAATCATAGGTGCCTCCAATCATAAATGACTATAAGCGAAACGAGAGGTGCCCAGAGGCCCCAACATATGATCTGGGACATAAGATCGACGAATTTGACGACTGTGATAGCTCAGGGTGCACCTCGTTGTGTATAACCTTAGCTCTCTATATAAATCTTAATGTGATTTGAGAAATTGAGTCTCACTTCTATAGCTATTCAAAGCATGAAAATTTCACCAGATTGAGATTAAATTGACATGGTTTTCATGCCCGAATCAAATATGAGTGGCAAGATGCTATTTGGTATCTCAGTACTCACATATGTCTGATTACATGATTGCTTATATTCATTTTGCAAGTGACTTTTCTAAATTGAAGATAAAATAGGGTACAGTCCATGATTTCGACAACTATGTATTTGATTCCCATGGTGCATCTTCTGATCCCAGAACATCATGTCATTTCTGTGTGCATGATTAGTTTTGTTTGGTGGTTCCTCTATTAAGGATGGGCATGGTCCCTAATTGTAGGCAGGGGTTTTTTAATCCTAGTAGTAATGATTGTACTAGCCCATTGTATGGGTCCCATGACCTATTGGTCTCCGTGGACGTTAAAAAAAAATATTCTAGTATTCTATTCTATTCTATTCCTTTGTGTGCACATCACATGGATGGGCAAGTATATTCCGTTGATATTTTCTGAACTGCATTTACCATTTATAATTTTGGCAATTGCATGGCACAGTCACAATGTTCTTGCACTGCAATTATATAATAATACTCCAAAACACGCGTTTGCTACTTTTAGTTTTGGCAGTTGAATTTTACTTGCAATCCCTTATAAGTCAACGTCCATAGTCAATACCATAATGAAGGGACCATCATGTTGACTAATCCTTTATAATAAAATTTTACTGTTTGTCTGTTTTGTTTGTCGCCCTAAATCGGAGGGCCCAAATTTGATCTAACATGCCAGACGGTCCAGATCACGCCCTAGATCGGGTGTGGTTTTTTGCGAAGGCAATGTATAGGGGAATGGAGGTTGGGGCCTCCATTCCGGGGTTTCAGTGGGGTCCCGCGACCGACGTTAGCCGGGAGCGGGTCACCTGGAAACCGGAATGGAGGCCCCAACCTCCATTCCCCTACAATATAGAAGTTGGGGACGTTTTTTCCTCCGCAGATCTGGCGAAGCTTCAGATGCTTCAAAAACATAGCAGGGCTTCAAAAATCCGTGGCAAATGACAGGCTTCAAGATCCGCTAAAAACACAAAGCAAAAATCCGGTGAAAACACCGGCCCAAGCTTGTCTTTGAAATGCCGCAGTTGTAACGACTTGGTGAGGTGGTCTAATGCTTTAGTGTTAGTAGACAATGTTGCTGTGTCGACACTCATAAAGACTGTGAGAGAGACAGTCATTGAAGCAGAACCCTATGCCATGCAAATTGAAGTCGAAAAGGCACCCAAGAGGATGTACAGAATGGTGAACCGGAGTCCACGTACAGCTGCTGTCACCACGAAAGCTGAGAGAAAGATCACGGCGAGCTTTCCATTTAGACTTTCCATTCCTCGCATTAACTCGCGATAATCCCTTCGCACTTGCTGGCCCACAAGGTTTGTTGCTAAGGCACTTGATACCGAGAGAGAGACAAAGAATCATATGATGGCAGAATCCAACCATAGCCCTTTGCACTGGTTGGCACACCCTTGCCACTAGCTGGCTTGTTCTGTTTGCTTGCGACCATGATGGAAGGGTCGTGGTTACGCCGTGCGGGATGTACTCCACAACCGCAACTCGCCGTGTGTCTCTACGCTACATATAATAGCATCTTGCACGTTATTCTTCGTACCATCCCACATGGCAACGATGCCCTTAACTGTTCAAAGTCACCTGGCCCCTTTCACGTCCCGAAGAAGAGGGGCGAGGTCTTTCCCTGCGATCCCTTTGATATGTGGTATTGCTGTGCAATTTCCATGCACCACTTAGACTTTTGTCGAGTTACTATGCGCATGGGTTCAACATTTGGCCCCTCGAAGAGGTCAAGTGCCGCATGAAGATGATTAAAAGATTAAGGACATCGCCATGGCTTTTACGTTTAGCTAATTTTAAGTTAACAAACATCTTAATATAAAGAGCCTCCAAGGAACGCGACCACGATCCTTTTAGATAACTATATGCTACTACTTATAAATCAACCCCTCAAAGAAATCGCGGCAAGCGATTAGTGAGGGAACTTGAAACCTCAAACGATAAAGATATATGTAAGCAAACATGTTAAAACAAAAGTCCTTTCAAGGAACACGATCGCGATCCTTGGAAGCAATGCAAACAAGAATATCCTCAGAAGTTAGGTTCTCAAGGATCGCCGTCGTGATCCTTGAGATAACTATAGACTATCGTTATTGATAAACGGCTCGTAAATCGCGCCCGGCGATTTCGAGAGGACTATAGACCTTAAACTTATACATATAGAGATCGGCTGGGATCGCGGACCGCGATCTGTCGAGCTCTTTTGATTGAAAATCTAAGATGCTAATGGTGTGAATTGACTAGTGCTAAAAATGGCCGCGGAAAATACCTTCTTTAAGGAGGGTTGATCGAGACACAAGTCGCTGAATTTTTTTCAAGGCACCTTTGGAATATTGAAGCGCAAGGGAGGCTATCTTGAAAAATTCGCGAAATGGGCTTAAGTAGGCCGGCGTCAGCGATCATAAATGCGCCGCCATAAATGCCCTATCATAAATGCGTCATAATTTGCGTCGCGAATTTAATACGGTGGCGCCGCCATAAATGTGCCTCTTAAATGCCCCCGTCATAAATGCACTGTCATAAATGCCACGACATAAAAGCCTGGTCATAAAACCTTGTTGTCATAAATTTCCGTCCGAAATGCCTGGCGTATTAGCATTAAGGTATGGTAAAATATTCCCCGTCGACAGTAAATTCCCGAATCATAAGGATGGGATCGGTCGGGGCCGAATATGTATTACAAAATGTGCGATGATCGCGATAAACATAAAGGCCGGGACGTGAGATAGTTGGAGATGTCGACAGGGATAGTGCTTGTAATTTGAATTTGTAATTTGAATTCAACAGGGACATTGATTTGAATTTTGAAAAGAAATTTGCCCGCCCATGCCCGGTGTTTGGAGCAATTCATTCCAAACAAGTTCCGCGAGGGAATTACTAGCTCAGCGCTCGAGATTTCTCTGGCGGCTAAGAGGCAATGGCTCTTTGGCGCCACCATAATCTAGCAACTAGGCGATATATAAGTGGTAAGTCTGAGGCAAGAACCGTTGTCTACCTCAGGATTTGAAATGCATGTTAAAATTTACTGTTCGAATTCTGTTTCTCAAATCGTTGCATGCCTTTATAGGGTCTGTGCATAACTATTCCATCCTACTGTTGCATTCTTGTTGTTTTAGGAACAGTAGTATTCTTCGATCATTTGTTGCATGAATTTGATAAGTCACTTACCTTTGATTGCATTGTTCTATTCCATGAATTGTTATATGCCTTTAATAGGTCTGCATGCAGAATAATTCCATTCCCATCGATGCTTTTGTCTAGTTTTTGTGATGATGAAGTATTCTTCCGGATGATTTGTTGCATGAATTTGATAAGTCACTTACCTTCCATTGCATTGTTCTATTCCATGAATTGTTATATGCCTTTAATAGGTCTGTCTAGAATGATTCCATTCTGTTGTATGCCTTTGATAGGTCTGTTACTTTTGTATGAACTTTCTTGCTGCATAAAGAAAATGCACGTTGTTGCATAAAGGAAATGCACGTTGCTTGATGTTGTTAGAGAACTTGCAGCATAACGGGACCTTTTTAAAACTCCTAATTTTTGGTATAGAAGATTAGGACCTGTTTCAAGATATCGAGAGCTTCCCGTCGCTCCAACCGTTAACGATTGGCGGTCGCGATATAGTATTTGCCTTGGAGTACTGGCTCTTCATGGACCATGAGTGCGTGCCTCTCATCGGTGGAAGTGAGTGCTGAACCAGATCGCGGTCGCGATCTAACGCAGAGCGATTTCTTACAGCATTCCATTATATTTTTATGTCAGGATGGACGAATTGAGGTCTAGTTTATTCAATGGGACCAAGGTGGGGGAGGCTCGTCTACACAACTTCACAAAGCACCATAACTTGCCCTTGCCCGAGGGTTTCGCTATAGTGTCTGTGGAAGTCATTCTTGATGGGAGCATTCCGTTGTCTTATCCGGAACCCGAGATTTCAATACTTGCAGAGTCCAGAGGGAGTTTTATTTTGTGGCCCGAGAGAGATGTAACTGGGCTTCAAGATAACACTGCCGTCTCCACTCCGCCTGGTTGTTAGCGGATCCCACGACTCCCTTTGGTTCACTACATCGTCAAGAGGGCATTTCAAGGGAAGAACTTCTTGAGAGGAATTGCACACTTTTGCATGAATGCAGTGATATGCCTTATGGCTTGGGTGTGATCATCTCTACCGACCCTAATCAAGCTGTTGCTGATACTAGATTAGATGATGACTTCCTGGCTGCCACCTTGATGAAGCTATGTCCCATGCCAGAAAGACCGTCAATGAGATGCCAAGCTTGTGCTGAAATGCCACAGTTGCACAACTTGGTGAGGTGGTCTAATGCTTTGGTGTTAGTAGACAATGTTGTTGTGTCGACACTCATAAAGACTATGAGAGAGACAGTCATTGAAGCAGAACCCTATGCCATGCAAATTGAAGTCGAAAAGGCACCCAAGAGGATGTACAGAATGGTGAACCGCAGTCTACGTACAGCTGTTGTCACCACTAAAGCTGAGAGAAAGATCACGGCAGCTTCCATTTTAGACTTTACATCTTCGCTTTGTTGCATGCGAAGATGCTGCGCAAACTTCTCCATAGCCGAGATTAGGTGCATGCGTAGTTTCTTTGGAACTTGAATGCTTCAGACAGGACCACATTTGTTTTTAACATGTTAGACGTTTGTTCAGAGAACGGACATGTCAAGATGCTCATGCTAAATAACAAGCAGGTATATTTGAAAGCATGTCATATAGCCTATTGTATTCCAATGTCCACTTTCTATAAGTGGCGAAGACTTTTCCTTGCTGGTCACAGAGTTGCTGAACATGGTAACACGGGCTCGAAAAAGCCGAGGCCTCACACTCTAGCAGGAAAGGCCGTGCTGTCTATGTACATAGATGAGAATGTTGAGACGATGACCCACAGACCGAAAATCACCGGAATAGGGGTGAGAGGGAATGTGAAGAGGCTCCTCTGTCCAAAAAAAAGACATTCTTCATGAGGTGGACGCCAATGTGATGGAGATGATGTGCAAGCATCTCTCATTCTTCATTCTCACGTGGGTGGAAGCTAAATCACGCAGAGGTTGCAATAGCAAAAAGGATATCTTTCTCTAAGTGCAATAACTGTATTGTAATAAAAGAGAAAATGGATAAGACGAGAGATCCACGGGCTTCAAGATAACACTGCCGTCTCCTCCACTTTGCCGGACGGATAAAAAATTTGAATTGGTTGTTGTTAGAGGATCCCACGACTCCTTTGGTTCACTACATCGCCAAGGGGGCATTTCTAGGAAGAACTTCTCGAGAGGAATTGCACACTTTTGCATGAATGCTGTGATATGCCTTATGGCTTGGGTGTGATCATCTTTACCAACCCTAATCAAGAAGTTGCCGATACTAGATTAGGTGATGACTTCCTGGTTGCCACCTTGATGAAGCTATGCCCCATGCCAGAAAAACCGTCAATGAGATGCCAAGCTTGCCAAATGCCACGTTGCCGCGACTTGGTGAGGTGGTCTAACGCTTTAGTATTAGTAGACAATGTTGCCGTGTCGACACTCATAAAGACCGAGAGAGACGGTCAATAGCGTAACCCTATGCCATGCAAATTGAAGTCGAAAAGGCACCCAAGAGGATGTACGTATCGGTGAACCCGAGTCCACGCATACCGGTCACCACTAAAGCTCGAGATAAAGATCACGGTAGCTTCCATTTAGACTTTCCATGCCGCATTAGCTACCGACAATCCCTTTCGCGCACTTAAAAGCCTGGCCAAGGTTTTGTTGCACTTGATACCGCAGAGAGAGACAAAGAATCATATGATGGCGTAATCCAACCATAGCCCTTGCACTGGTTGGCACACCCTTGCCACTAGTCGGCTTGTTTACATTTTGCTTCGCACCATGATGGAAGGGTCGTAGTTACGCCATTGCGGGGATGTACTCCACAAACCGCAATCGGCTGCGGTCCTCTACGCTACATATAATAGCATCTTGCACGTTATTCTTCGCACCATCCCACATGGCAACGATGATGCCCTTGTTCAAAGTCACCGCCCCTTTCCCGTCTCAAGAAGAGGGCGTAGGTCTTTCCTGCGATCCCCTTTGATATGTGGTATTGCTCGTGGCAATTTCCATGCACCACTTTTGACTTTTGTCGGGAGTTACTATGCGCATGGGTTCAACGTTTGGCCCTCGAAAGAGGTCAAGTGCTGCATGAAGATGATTAAAAGGTTAAGGACATCGCCATGGCTTTTACGTTTAGCTAATTTTAAGTTAACAAACATCTTAATACAAAAGAGCCTCCAAGGAACGCGATCACGATCCTTTAGATAACTATATGCTACTACTTATAAATCAACCCCTCAAAGAAATCCTTTACAAGCGATTAGTGAGGGCACTTGAAACCTCAAACATATAAAGATATATGTAAGCAAACATGTTAAACAAAGTCCTTTTCAAGGAACGCGGCGCGATCCTTGGAAGCAATGCAAAAAGAATGTCCTCAGAAGGTTCTCAAGGATCGCGCACGCGATCCTTGAGATAACTATAGACTATATGTTATTGATAAACCGGCCTCTTTAAATCACGCCCGATTTTGGAGAGGACTATAGACCTAAACTTATACACATAGAGATCGATAGCATCAGCGGTCCCGATCTGTCGCCGAGCTCTTTGATTGAAAATCTAAGATGCTAATGGTGTGAATTGACTAGTGCTTAAAAAACGCGGAAAATACCTTCTTTAAGGAGGGTTGATCGAGACATGAAGGCGCTGAATTTTTTCGAAGACGCTGGATTATTCGATTGCGCAAGGAGACTGTAATGAAAAAATTGCGAAATGGGCTTATGTAGGCCGGTATGGCCGCCAGTCATAAATGCGCCCGCCCATAAATGCCTTGTCATAAATGCGCGTCATAACGCGTGTCAGGAATTGCACGGCGAATTTAATGCCTGCGGGTGGTGCCCTTATAAATGTGCCCTCTTAAATGCCCTGTCATAAATGCACCTGTCATAAATGTACATATCATAAATGCACCTGTCATAAATGCACCTGTCATAAATGCCCAGACATAAAAGCCACATCATAAACGCTTTGTCATAAAATTCCGTCCGAAATGCCCCGCCGCATTAAGGCGGGCGAAAATACTCCCCGCCGATGTAGAAAATTCCCGTTAAAAAGACGGGATACGATTTGTCGAGGAACGCCGTTGCACAAAATGTACGATGATTGCGACAAACCAAAGCGCGGGAGATATCGACAGGGATAGTGCTTGTAATTTGAATTTGAATTTGAATTTGAATTTGTAATTTGAATTCGACAGGGACATTGATTTTGATTTTGAAAAGAAATTTGCCCACCCATGCCACAGTGTTTGGGCAATTCATTCCAAACAAATTTATAGAGAATTACTAGCTCAGCCGCTCGGGAGATTTCTACAGAGGCGCAAGGGAGGCGGTCTGCTGGCGCTCACCATAATCTAGCAGCTAGACGACATATAAGTGGTGAATCTGAGGCAAGAAATTGTCTACCTCGGGACTTGAAATGCATGTTAAAAATTTCTTGCTCAATTTCGTTTCTCAAATCGTTGCATGCCTTTATAGGGTCTGTGCATAAGTATTCCATTCTACTTTTGCATTCTTGTTGTTTTAAGAACAATAGTATTGTTCTGGATCATTTGTTGCATGAATTTCCTTCGATTGCATTGTTCTATTCCATGAATTGTTATATGCCTTTAATAGGTCTGTCTAGAATAGTTACATTCTACTGATGCTTTCGTCTAGTTTTTGTGTGATGGTATTCTTCTAGATGATTTGTTGCATGAATTTGATAAGTCACTTACCTTCCATTGCATTGTTCTATTCCATGAATTGTTATATGCCTTTAATAGGTACATCTAGAATAATTCCATTCCCTGTTGTATGCCTTTGATAGGGTTGCTTTTTGTATGAACTTTCTTGCCGCATAAAGAAAAATGCACGTTGCTTGATGATGTTAGAGAACTTGCGACATATCGGGACCTTTTAAAACTCCTAATTTTTGGCATGTAAGGTTAGACGGATTAAAGATATCGGGAGCTTCCGATGCGCTCAACCCGGATCGTGATCGCGATATAGTGCGGGTTCTTGGAGTACGGCTCTTCTTTCGACCGTGAGTACGTGCCTCTACTGTGGTCCGTGAGTGCTGAACCAGATCGCGGTCGCGATCTAACGCAGCAAATTCCAGGTGCGTTGAGTTGTCCCATCTTTAGATTGGCGGATAGTGCTCCACCAAATGCCACCGGCGTAGTTCTCCCAGACATTCCATTATATTTTTATGTCGGGATGGACGAATTGAGGTCTATTTTATTCAATGCGACCAAGGTGGGGAGGCCTCGTCTACACAACTTCACAAAGCGCCCTTGCCCGAGGGTTTCGCTGTAGTGTCTATGGAAGTCATTCTTGACGGGAGCATTCCGTTGCCTTATCTGGAACCCGAGATTTCAATACTTGCAGAGTCCAGAGGGAGTTTTATTTTGTGGCCCGAGAGAGATGTAACTGGGCTTCAAGATAACACTGCTGTCTCCACTCTGCTCGACGAGATAAAAAGTCAATTGGTTGTTGTTAGAGGATCCCACGACTAATTTTTTGGTTCACTACATCGTCAAGGGGGCATTTCTAGGAAGAACTTCGAGAGGAATTGCACACTTTTGCATGAATGCTGTGATATGTCTTATGGCTTGGGTGTGATCATCTTTACCAACCCTAATCAAGAAGTTGGCCGATACTAGATTAGGTGATGACTTCTGGTTGCCACCTTGATGAAGCTATGCCCCATGCCGTAAAAAAGCTGTCAATGAGATGCCAAGCTTGTCTTTGAAATGCCCGCAGTTAACGACTTGGTGAGGTGGTCTAATGCTTTAGTGTTAGTAGACAATGTTGTCAGGTTTCGACACTCATAAAGACCGTGAGAGAGACAGGTCATTGAAGCAGAACCCTATGCCATGCAAATTGAAGTGAAAAAGGCACCCAAGAGGATGCATGAATGGTGAACCGGAGTCCACGTGACAAGTAGCTGCCACCACTAAAGCCGAGAAAGATCATGGCGCCTTCCATTTAGACTTTCCATTCCATGATTAACTCTCGACAATCCCTTTCTCGCACTTGTCAAGCCCACAAGGTTTCGTTGCACTTGATACCGTGAGAGAGACAAAGAATCATATGATGGCGAATCCAACCATAGCCCTTTTGCACTGGTTGGTACACCCTTGCCACTAGCCAAACATTTGTTTTGCTTTAAGACCATGATGGAAGGGTCGTGAGATTCGCCATTGCGGGGATGTATTCCTAAAACGCCAACTCTTTGCGTGTCCTCGCTACACATAATAGCATCTTACCACGTTATTCTTCGTGCCATCCCACATGATGCCCAACCGTTTCAAAGTCATCGGCCCTTTCCCCGTCCCCAAGAAGAAGAGGTCTTTCCTGCGATCCCCTTTGATATGGTATTGTTTATGCAATTTCCATGCACCACTTCCGACTTTTGTCGAGTACTATGCGCATGGGTTCAACATTTGGCCCTCAAAGAGGTCAAGTCGCATGAAGATGATTAAAAGGTTAAGGACATCGCCATGGCTTTTACGTTTAGCTAATTTTAAGTTAACAAACATCTTAATATAAAAAGAGCCTCCAAGGAACGCTTGGATCGCGATCCTTAGATAACTATATGCTACTACTTATAAATCAACCCCTCAAAGAAATCGCGGCCGCGATTGGTGAGGGCACTTGAAAACCTCAAACGTATAAAGATATATGTAAGCAAACATGTTAAAACAAAAGTCCTTTCAAGGAACACGACTGCGATCCTTGGAAGCAATGCAAACAAGAATGTCCCTGTGTTAGGTTCTCAAGGATCGCAGCCGTGATCCTTGAGATAACTATAGACTATACGTTATTGATAAACCACTCTCGAATTTGCCCGCGATTTCGAGAGAACTATAGACCTTAAACTTATACACATAGAGATCGACAAAGATCGTGTCGCGATCTGTTCGAGCTCTTTTGATTGAAAATCTAAGATGCTAATGGTGTGAATTGACTAGTGCTAAAAAATAGCGCGGCAAATACCTTCTTTAAGGAGGGTTGATCGAGACATGAAGTCGCTGAAATTTTTTCGAAGGCGCTGGAATATTCGGAAGGGCAAGGAGATCAGATTGAAAAAAAATCGCTGAAATGTGCTTAAGTAGGCCGCCGCATCCTATAAAATGCCGCCATAAATGCCCTATCATAAATGCACGTCATAATTGCACGTGCGAATTTAATGCCGGTGGCGCCCGCCATAAATGTGCCCTCTTAAATGCCATCGGCCATAAATGCTTTTGTCATAAATGCGTCGCCATAAAAGCCCCGTCATAATTGCACATCATAAATTTCCCGTGAAATGCCTCGCGGCATTAAGGCGCACGGAAAATATTCCCGTCGGGGCAAGAATTGGGATGGTATTTGCCATAAATGCCATTACAAAATGTAATACGATAATGCGACAAATAAAAAGGGCGGGCGTGAGATAGTTGGAGATGTCGGCGGGGATAGTGCTTGTAATTTGAATTTGTAATTTGAATTAAATGGGGACATTGATTTGAATTTTGAAAAGAAATTTGCCGCCCATACCATGCGTGTTTGGAGCAATTCATTCCAAACAAGTTCCTGTGGAATTACTAGCTCAAAGCCGAGAGATTTCTGAGAGGCGTTAAGGGAGGTGTGGCGCCACCATAATCTAATGACTAGGCGATATATAGTGATGGCGAATGAGGCAAGAACCGTTGTCTACCTCGATTATTTGAAATGCATGTTAAAATTTACTGTTCGAATTCTGTTTCTCGAATCGTTGCATGCCTTTATAGGGTCTGTGCATAACTATTCCATCCCTAGTTGCATTCTTGTTGTTTTAGGAACAGTAGTATTCTTCTGGATCATTTGTTGCATGAATTTGATAAGTCACTTACCTTCGATTGCATTGTTCTATTCCATGAATTGTTATATGCCTTTAATAGGTCTGTCTAGAATAATTCCATTCTACCGATGCTTTAGGCCTAGTTTTTGTGACAAGTAGTATTCTTCTGGATGATTTGTTGCATGAATTTGATAAGTCACTTACCTTCCATTGCATTGTTCTATTCCATGAATTGTTATATGCCTTTAATAGGTCTGTCTAGAATGATTCCATTCTGTTGTATGCCTTTGATAGGTCTGTTACTTTTGTATGAACTTTCTTGCTGCATAAAGAAAATGCACGTTGTTGCATAAAGGAAATGCCGCGTTGCTTGATCTTTGTTAGAGAACTTGCATCATAACGGGACCTTTTTAAAACTCCTAATTTTTGGTATAGAAGATTGGACTATTCGGTTATATCGAGCTTCAAATCACGCAACAGCAGTTAGGTCGCATGATATAGTGCAAAATTGTCTTGGGAGTACCGGCTCTTCTTGGACCATGAGTGCGTGCCTCTGCGCTGTGGACCGTGAGTGCTGAACCAAATCGCGATCGCGATCTAACGCAGCAATTTCCAGGTGCGTTGAGTTGTCCCATCTTTAGATTGGCAGATAGTGCTCCACCAAATCGCCATGGCGATTTCTTACAACATTCCATTATATTTTTATGTCAGGATGGGACGAATTGAGGTCTATTTTATTCAATGGGACCAAGGTGGGGAGGCTCGTCTACACAACTTCACAAAAGCACCATAACTTGCCCTTGCAGGGGTTTTTTGTAGGGAAGTCATTCTTGATGGGAGCATTCCGTTGCCTTATCCAGGAACCCGAGATTTCAATACTTGCGAGTCGGAGAGGGAGTTTTTATTTTGTGGCCCGAGAGAGATGTAATCTGAGCTTCAAGATAACATTGCGTCTCCCTCCTTTGGTTGTTAGAGGATCCCAACGACTCCTTTGGTTCACTACATCGCCAAGAGGGCATTTCAAGGGAAGAACTTCTTGAGAGGAATTGCACACTTTTGCATGAATGCTGTGATATGCCTTATGGCTTGGGAGGTGTGATCATCTTTCCGACCCCTAATCAATTTATTGCTGATACTAGATTAGGTGATGACTTCACGGCTGCCACCTTGATGAAGCTATGCCCCATGCCGAAAACCCGTCAATGAGATGCCAAGCGTAGGTGAAATGCCACAGTTGCACAACTTGGTGAGGTGGTCTAATGCTTTGGTGTTAGTAGACAATGTTGTTGTGTCGACACTCATAAAAGACCGTAAGAGATAGTCATTGAAGCGTAACCCTATGCCATGCAAATTGAAGTCGAGCAGGCACCCAAGAGGATATGCAGAATGGTGAACCCAATCACGTGTCTAATTTTTGTCACCACTAAAAAGGTGAGAAAGATCGACGCAGCTTCCATTTTAGACTTTACATCTTCGCTTTGTTGCATGCGAAGATCTTTATAAACTTTCTCCATAGCGAAGGATTAGGTGCGTCGTGAGTTTCTTTGGAACTTGAGTGCTTGAGCGGGGACCACATTTGTTTTTAACATGTTAGGCGTTTTGTTGAGAAGAGCGGCCGGTCAAGATGCTCATGCTAAATAACAAGGTATATTTGAAAGCATGTCATATAGCCTATGGTATTCCAATGTCCACTTTCTATAAGTGGCGAAGACTTTTCCTTGCTGGTCCAGGAGTTCTTGAACATGGTAACACGGGCTCGAAAAAAGCCAGGAGGCCTCACACTCTAGCGAGGAAAGTAGTCTTTGTCTATGTAGATAGATGAGAATCTTTGAGGACGATGCCCCTGGACCAAAATCACTTCTTTGAAGGGGTGAGAGAGAATGTGAAGAGGCTCCCCCCTCGTCCTAACCAAAAAGACATTCTTCATGAGGTGGGCCTTAATGTGATGGAGATGACAGTAAAGCACGCGTCTCTCATTCTTCACTCTCACATGGGTGGAAGCTAAATCACGCAGAGGTTGCAATAGCAAAGAGGATAGCTTTCTCTAAGTGCAATAACTGTATTGTAATAAAGAGAAAATGGATAAGGCGAGAGATCCACGGGAGAGAAGAGAAGTGCGGATTGAAAGGAAGACACACATGGCCCCTTGGATCTCTTGTAGGAGCTTGTCTTGGTCATGGAGAGCTCTGTCCCATCGATCCAGGATCCAGTAGCTCACTATCATACATGATAAGATGGACCAAAACAAGACTATGATTCCAAGACTAGAGAAATTAGCAAAATCGGTATAGAGAGGTGAAGCGGCTTGAAAGTTAGTGTGTGGTGGTGCGATGCATGGCCAACACAGTGCCTTGGGACATTTCTCACTCGACCTTTGGAAGGATGATTCAAACTTTCATGTTGGTTCCTTGAATCATGCTATCAAAACACTTGGAGGATACTTCGAAGATAATTGGGGCCATTTGAGAAGAAGGTCGGCTGAGGGCATGTGGGTCAGCGCACTCCTCGATAGTGCGGGTTGAGGACCAAAAAAAGCAATTGCACTGGGCAAGACTTTGTAGCACCTTCTAAGCAACCAGGGCACCTTAAGATGTTACCTAGGCGGCTCTACTTGCAGCTAGACAATTCGCCGGCGAGACAAGAATATATATCTCTTCTCTTATCTATCCTATCTTGTGTGGTTTGGGTACTTTTGATCAAATCTGAACAGCTTCATGATGGTGGGCCACACTCATGATGACATTGATGTACTATTCGTAACTATTCAACGTTAATGCGCAGGTGGGATGCTCTAACTATTCGAACTAATGCAACTCTTCCGAGAATGTAGCACAAAGGCACCGACACCATACCTTGTTACCGAGGTTCCCAATTGGAAGGGTTTAGATAGAAGGATACATTCACGATAAGAAGGACCATTTGGTTGGTCACTTGGAGCCCTTATTGTTTAAGTTCGCATGAATGATGGGTGGTGATAATGTATTACAAGATGAGACCTGGTCATAGAGAATGGTTGCCGAAAAAGGGTATTGGATGTGGAAAGCGGATGACAAAGTGGTTTGCCAAAGATCTTGGTGGCTCACCCAAGAATGTCAAGCCATATGCAAGCCTCAAGGACATAGGAGCATTAAGGTCATCCATTGCGAATTACATGGTGCATTGGGCTAATATCTCTAGGGCTGGTGTGAACTCGTGGTCCAATACCTACATGAGCGAGGTCATAGACTCAGTGCCAGTGATGCGTGTGCTAGGTGTATCCCCGGCAATGCAGAAATTGAGAACCCCCGGCCTCGAACAAGGCAAGTTGTGCCTTCACGAGCCTAAATCTATTGGTCGATCGATACGACGCTCCAAAGCGCCTTTGTTGGACACGCTAAGGATAAACCAAGAATGCGGTGGAAATATTCGACCCATACAAGATGTCTGAAAGAAGGTATGATTACGCTTGTAAGACTAGCGGATGCATGTCCTACATGGGTAGCCTATGCGAGAGGAGGATCCTATACAAGAGGTAGCCTTTGCCCCTCATTATCTTGAGGTTTTTGTGTCTTGGTGGGGCACTGTGGCTAGGGAAAGGTACCGCATATCGCTCACGATGTATCGGGATTTCTTGCCGCCATAAAAGTGGAGGGCGAATCCTAATGGACAGACCACGTTATGCCTCTCAAAATGATAGACTATGCTTGGTTAGTTGAACCGAAGCCATTATTGGTTGTGATCCCGGCCCGGTAGGGAATCAGTCACGGGAACTATTGGCTAAAGAGGCCTCTCGAGGATGGAGATGAAACTTGAGTCTTCAAAGGTACATTAAAGTAGTTATTTTATATTGCTCTCTTCTTTTTTGGATTAATACAAGTGCTCTTATGCATTACTATATCTTATATGCGGAACATCACTACAATATACATTGTTGAATAGGTGATTCACACATCATTAAACACTGCTGAGGTGATCCCCGATATCTCATAGCTATTGTGCTCAGGAAGCCAAATAAGGTGGATCATAGCCCGGGCCAACGAATCTCAGGAAGCCAAATAAGGTGGATCATAGCCCGGGCCAACGAATCTCAGCACCATTAGCTTTGGATTGCAGGTAGGGATCAAGAAGAATACCCTTATTTGGTAAACCGACAAGATCATTGTAGCTCATTGAGCACTTGATGCGCCTCGATGTGGTGCCTGAGAAGATGGCGAATAATCCATGGGAGATGAGTGACCTCTACCGCCGAATGGAGCCGCTTTTATAGTGAAGTAAAATTATTGATGTGAATTATTGGTGTAGATTGTAGCGCCATTATTGAGCGTGTACAAAAGTCATGTACACGCATAAGTATAATGCATATTTTATATGGATATATGTGGCATGTGAAATCATGCTTTGTATCTTGGATTTTAGTAAGGTAAAAGTATTTGTGCTGGAGTAAATTAGGTGTGCTTGAAATTGGGAATCGCTTGAGAAAAGTGGAGGTCGAAGACACGCGATTACAAATTACTCGGGGTTCGATACATCAAATAATATTCATTATGCTTGTACATCCTTACATATTTCAGGAAGTGCTTATATCATTATATCCTTAACAGTATGCATTAAGCCATCAACGATTCACTCATCATCAACACCTCTTTGAGATGATGGCATTGACTCATAGATCTCCGATCGGGAAGCCAATATAGGTGGATCACAACACGGTGAGCTCGAAAGCCTTAATCTCGGGACCATCGACTTTGGATTGCGAGATAGGGATCAAGTTTGACACACTTTCTCACGTATTCACCAAGATCATTGTAGTTAATGTAGCACTTGATGGTTTGGATGCGCTCCGGACGAGGAGACAAGGAAGCTTTGGGAAATGAATGACCTCTACCACCGAATGGAGCTGCTTTTATAGTGAAGTAAAATTATTGATGTGAATTATTGGTGTAGATTGTAGCGCCATTATTGGCGTGTACAAGTATCATATACACAAGTATAATGCATTTGTATGGATATGTGTATCATGTGACCTCATGTATCTTGGGCTCAAGAAGTAGGTGAAAGTATTGGTGCTTGAGCAAATTAGTTGTGCTGGAAATTCTCAAAATTGTGTTATTCTCTCCAATTAATGAAATCATGCTTTAAAAGAAGGCGGTATACTGATCTGACAAAGTACTTGCCTTTGTGAATATTTTCATGACAGTCCCATGGCACCCTTTCAGCAACACCAACTCGCACTATAAGAGGCAAATTTTTTGCAACCTTCTCCCATAGAGATACGTCCCAACGAGAGAGTAGGAACCTCAAATATATGCATACAGCAAAAAGGTGATATCTACTATCTAGGAGCATGTGTTATTCTGTGATCAATACTTTTTGTTCGTTGATAGTTTTTGTTCGCAACTTTAGCTCATAAATAAGATCTGGCTACTATGGGTTATATGAATTGATATTACTATCATGTCAATGAAGTACAAAATCGTATTCTCCAAGTATAAGAGGACCATATAATCGCAATATAAATAGGGTGGGGGCCTAGCCTCGATGTTGCACATATTGTAAAGTTTCCTTAGTTTCGAGGCTAGCGACGAGCTACAAAGAATAAGAAATAAATAAAAGTAAGAATATAGCGGGGGGGGAGGGGTGCATATTCTGCAATGCAGGTGTTGCTTATTTTAGTTTTGTTCTTATTTAACAGAAGAACAGGTGTATGGCATATAAAGTTTATAGTGCAAACTCAAGTGCTAACGGGGGAGAAGAAGCAGATTCAAGTAGAAATTGCTAAGGAAGGCTTGATCTTTCCCATAAAAGAAGGCAAGCAATGTTGCACAAATTCTTGCAGTCTTGAGGCAGATAAGAACTTGCAGCATCATACTTATAAGTGCTAGATATGCAAAATGATGAACTTGCTTTTATGGTTATGCTCCAGGTTTACCTTCTTCAACAACCAACTTCAAGTAGAAGTCTATAATGTTGGGGCAATTATTCTGGCAGTCTTGTGAGCATAGTTTGCTTGAAGATACTCTATCCTAGAGGATATCTATAGAAAAGCTCTATCTCGAGCCAAGCTTTTCGTTTCTTGCTTGGATAGAGGTAGTCTGGAGTAAATACTAGACCACGGTTATTGTTCTCGATGGAAGATATTAACATAACATGCCAATATAACACAATGTAAACGCACATTCAATCATAGCATGCCATATATTATCTATCTATCTATCTATCTATCTATCTATCTATCTATCTATCTATCTATCTATCTATCTAAGATATATATGTTCTTATGTTTGTCCCACTCAAATTGACCGTCCGTTCGAGATCCTACGACTCACGTGGCTCTGGGACATATCCTACGGCTCAGATGGCTTGGGAGTTTCTATATAGATGATCCTATGGTCCAGGTTGCTCTCGATCCGAGATCCTACGGCTCACGTTGCTCTGAGGTGCATCCTACGGTGCACATGGCTTTGGGAATTATATGTAATCGATCCCTCACGGTCGTGTTGTTCTTGATCCACGATGTTCGGTCTGAGATCCTACGGCTCACGTTGCTCTGAGGTGCATCCTACGGTGCACATGGCTTTGGGAATAATATGTAATAGATCCTACGGTCCAGGTTGTTCTTGATTTTGATCGTCGATCCAAGATCCTACGACTCATGTTGCTTTAGATTTTTGCCATATGGCGCGATATCGGCCCTTGATTGGGTCCAAGATCCTACGGCTCATGTTGACTTTTAAAATTTTTATTTTGTTTGAGGGATTTGAACCCTGGTCATTGCCCCCCCAAGTCCCTCAATTCTAACCACTAAACTAAGCATTGATTCATTAAAATAATAATGTTTTAAACATACTCATTAAAATAATAAAATTTTAAACATACTTAAGGGGTAATACACAATTAAGATAAAATAGAGTTCTAGATAGTTCTAGAATGTTCTAGAAGGCTCTAAAGATTCTAGAATCTACTTACTTAAAAGTTTTTGCCCTTTCTCTCTCATGGCCGGGTTCCCCTTCCGGCCTTAGGATATTACGCTTTTTTAGGCAAAAAAAATTTTTCCTACGACATTTTCTCTTTCTTTCGATTGGTGGGTGGGCACTTAATGGGCGATGAAGGCGATTGGTAACGCACCGTTCTACGACCGTGGAAAGCGATATAGCAGGAGTTTGAAATCAGCTGCCCTTCGTCCGATTCGCCAATCGCCATAGCCAACTCCCGCATTGTTACCTTGCTTTTCCTATTCTACAGAATTTTCTTGTCTCACGCCCTATCCGCCATAGCCGAAGCTAAGGCAAGGATGCCGCTTTATTCTTTTCTCTTATTATTGTGGCTTTTTTTTTTTTCTAACGTGGCAATGGATGCCTTAAAGATGTGCTTGCCCGCTCTTCTCCGTGTCTCAAAGCATTGTGGCGGTGGATCGAGCGCTCGCCCGCATTACGCAATAATGCGGGTAATCCGGGGTTTCTAAAGGCTAAATTTAAAAAGTTGTTCCGGCAAAGAAAAGGGGCGTTTGATGCGCACGGCAAAGTGCTCCAAGCAATCATGGCGGAGGCAAACCATTTCTCACATTTACGGTTTGTTCATATGGTGCACTCCTTTCTACCGCGATTCATCATTGCACTTTTAGAAGTTGGAATCCGACCTTTGTTAAAGGCATGGTAGATTCCTTTGGGTTATAATATGGCCGGATCTTTTTTCGTTATTCAAATCCTAATCTCTCTTTCTCTTACCTTCACGATCCCTTTTGATTCTGGCGGTGAGTGGAGATCGGACGGATAGAGCTTATCACCGAGATTATCTCTTTTCTTTTTCTCTTTTCCTCCTTGATTTCTTCCACTTCTCTCCCGATTTCTTCCAGTTTGAGAAATGCAAGAGGGCGCAGCCTTCGCGCCGAGAAGCGCCACAAAAACTGGATTTACCCTAGAAGCTCAAGAATCCCACGGTTTTAAGCGGTGCATTTTGCAAAGAGAGCTTATAGCTCATGCAGATATGGTATCCTACGATGTGATTCATTCCGTCACGATGCAAGGTGCGTTGCATTTGGGGTTATTTCTCATTTTGTGATTTCTTCTATTTATGCCATTTTGGTTTTATTCTCATGTTTGTGCATGTCATTTTCTTTAACATCGACCCACTTTTTTTGCGGATGTATATATTGCTCTAAACTTTTTGCAGATGCCGTAGATCACATTCTTAGGTAAATGGAAGAGACATGGAAATAATTTCTTGGGCATTTCTACCGGAGAGAGGCATAAACATGGCAAAAATCGTAGGTAAGTATTGTTGTGTGCAATTTTTTGTAATAGATCACATTCTTAGGTAAATGAAAGAGACATGAAAATAATTTAGCGTGCATTTTACTTACGGACCGGAGGCATAAACATGGCAAAAATCTGTAGGTAAGTATTGTTGTGTGCAAATTTTTTGTACAACAATGTCACTATTCAATTGATGCTATTATGATATAAGTTGTTACGTAGATTTCAAACATCCAAAGTCATGCATCTAACCAGTGTTCCATACCTAGAATTTGTAACTGCTGTTATATAATATACTGCTCTCTATGGCAGTGTAGTATTGCCTAGACACAGATAGACTACTGAGCACGAGTAAATCGTGTCTACTTTTTTAGAAACTTATCTTTGGAATACCAATGAGACAGTGTAATAGATTGTAAGATATTCTTTTCTTCCTTCCCATCGATTCATAAATTGGTAGACCTGAAGATGCAGATTCTCAACCGGAGCACGACAGGGCAAAAACCTTGACCACCACGGCAAATTAATGCATAATTTACGTCCATTTGTTTGATATCTTATATTGCTATTTTTTTTCATTTTTTTATGAGACGGAAGTTATGAAAATGCTTCTTTTGATATCTAAATGCCAAGATCACTTATAAATGTTTGGTATCTAAATGCCAAGATCACTTAGATGCTTAGGACATGTACAACAATGCTACCCCGTCCACCATGCAATAAGCTTTTTTGGCCCATGCGGACATGATTACGTGTTGTTGGTCTTCATTACATGTATTCCCAATTTATCAACGTCCACCATGCAATAAACTTTTTCGGCCCATGCGTACGTGACGTAGCAAAACAATAGTTGTGACGACCATAGGAATAACAGACAAATATAAATTGGCTTTAACAAAGGCATGAAAACATGGTAATAGTCATAGCAATGGATGCGTTGCCTAAGTGATGTTAATAAATTAATAATGTTATAAATTGTGCAATATTGGCTATTTGGATTGTTAAAGGGTAAATTTAAATATGGAGTGATGGTTTTAATATGCATTGTGATGATTTTATGCATGTGCCATTATGCCATTCCACGTTCATTGTTATGCTAATCAATGTCACATTGCTTAAGAACCATTCGCGTTTTATTATATGGTCAAAGTAGTCCTCATATTCTAGGAGCAGCATTTGAATAACATCCCATCTCGACACTCACACACATCAAATTCTGGATTTAAAAGTTCGAATTGTGGATTTAAAAGTACTCTGGTAATAGGGGCACCTGATGTAAGTGGGACGTGGGTTTATTTTTGAAGGTGATTTAGAATGAGAGATAACATAAACTAATTTCGTTATCCAACACCATTGTCCAGATTTTACGGAAGGAACCCCATTAATTTCAAACCATGCTCGAGGGTGATGAACATAATAGAATGATGAGATTTGTTGCAATCGCGTAGATGGTAGAGAGACACAACCAAAATTGGGAACGAAAATACTTATGCTCATGTGCATGGGGTAACAAGCCGTGGAGCATCGACGAGGTTGTCAAGTTGGAGCACTACATCCAACTAATTAATGACTTCCTATTCGCTTCAAAGTCTATCAAGGAACGTTGTTTACAAAGATGTGCTTTGAGAGAGAGGTAGGTGGAGGATATACTACATGTATCTACATATTGAATAATGTAGTGCTTTTGACTAATCTCTATTGTGTTTGTCTTTTTTAATTAGATGAGAAACAACAACAACATGCACCTTGGCGATTTTGGCATTTTAGTAGCAAAAGAACTCACATGTGTTGCAATATGTAATGGATCGAAATTTAGGGTCTACAAATTGTTTTGTCTTCGAGGCACATTATTCTACAAAATCGTTTTTGTCTTGATTCCATTATAATGAGCCTACATTAGGGATGAGTTGTCTCACGTGCTTGATAGTTATGAGACATTGTGGGCGCTCGAATCAATGTTCCCATCGATTTCACCTTTACCACGACTAAGATGTTATCTTTCGGAGAAGTGAAGGTATCGCGAGAGCATCCAACAAAGCAATATCCATAAACGCAAAGTTAATACATTGATGATGCTGTAATTAATTAGACAATTTCAATAGAAAAAATAATTACAAAAGTAAACAATATCCATTCTTGCCCAAGCCGAGTAAAAACACATGCAAGACGTTAGCCCGGCAACGCCGGCAACCCGTTACTAGTACTAGTCTATATTATAATGTTATGTTATAGGGTGTTGAATCACGCCCTAATTTTGACGGCTAGGATTAAATAAGCAAATCTGACGGTCCAGAAATAAAGAAAACAAAAGGTCTTAGGTTTTTTTCGGAAGCCATCGAACAAAACGGATCAAGCTATCCCAGGGTGATGCTATCGAACCATTCCGGCATCGCCCAAGGTATCTGGTGGCCGTGTTTTTAATTTTGCAACAGGGCCTGCCATTTTGCCAGCCAAAGGGCGCTCTACAACTATAGAAGCAGATCTCAGATCTTTTCTGAAGATCCCAAATGATTAGGAGGTCTTATTTCTTCCAGGAGGTGCCATTACTCAGTTTTCTGCTATCCCGTCAAACCTTTGTTGCGGATCAAACCTTTGTTCTATTGAAGATACCACAGAGTTTATTGCGGATTTCTAGGTTTCTGTTTGATGCAAAATATCTGCAAGTAGCTTGCAATGATTAGGTTTCAGAAGGCTGCGGGCTTGAGCAGAGAAGCCTGGCTATGTCAGATGTTATAGCTGTAGAGGAGCATGGTGAGCTGTAGAGGTGGTCTACTTGATGCGGGTATTCAGGTTTGAACGTTCTAAGTTTTTGTTTCCTCTGTTTCATATTGTTTTAGGTCATTTTCCTTGCACTGAAGAACAAGAAAAGTAGCAATTTGCCATTGTAATGTTAATTCCGACCAGTGTAGCATGAATTCGGCCACTGAGGCAAATGCTTCAGCATCCCATCAAGAATAGAATATGAATAGAAGAGGAGCATAAATAAGAATAAGGCAAAGCATTTCACCTGTTCATTTGTTCTTGCTCTCAAGAATAAGAAACACTAGCAATCTGCCACTGTAGCATGAATTTTAGTTAACGTCATAATTGTTTCGAGCTTTTTATGGTACCTGTGTTCCAGGTCTGTCCCTCCCTTCCTATGGTTTTTATCTAGCATATCAAATTCATGGCCTAAAGTAGCCTTATTCCATACCATAACCAAAGATGGTCAAAACCAAGTCCGTCTGTAAGGGTGCATTTAATACTCTCTTAGATGTTATGATCTATAGCTCAATCCTATGATGGTTGGGCATTTAAGAATCTTAAAGAATGTAATAGCCTTAGTCAGCTACCACAAGTTCGTTTTCACTGTTGAGACAAGTTATGAAAGACTGAATAATCAATGTCCATTTTCTGAAACAAAATATGGGAGACTGAGTAATCAAATTACAGGTCTTATATTAGATATTCCTACCACCACTCATCCTATATTATAATGTTTTGCTGTAAATCCTCGATTTGGATCCAGCCCTAAATTTAACGGTCCAGATTAACTAAGATCCCTCGAACAACATCCGAAGGCCGAGATTTTCTTTTGTCTTCGTTGAAAAGAGGCCCTTCCGGCCAAAGTTACAGAGGCCAAGAGCCGTCTTCCTTTCCAGGATGTTCCTCCTCCAGCCAATGGACGTGCAATGATCTGCACTCTGTCGCTCTTTGCTGTCTTGACCAGTCTCTCATATCGGCAACAACGTTATTTGCAGATTATAGGAGGACAACACAAATCCAGTGCTCCTACGACATCCATGGAGGTGAACTCGAGCTTTGCTTTGGCCCAAGCACCAGGTAATGCATAAAGATCAAATCGATTTTATTCAAATAATTACCAAGATCTTAATGCCTACGAAGATCTTTTGATTGCATAAAATAATAATGTATATCATGTTTATACAGCTGGCTACTATGGTTGAAGATTGCCATTCATTGGAGATGCCTGGATTAGATATTGGTGGTTCAGAACAGGAGGATATTGTAGACGATCATGGTGACGGAACTTGGTCAAGCATACATGGTATTTAAATGAACCACTGCTAGGTAAGGCATTCCAGCTGCATCGTTCTCTTCACTTTATAATGTTTCAAGCAATTGCATTTTATGATGTAACGTTGAGCAAGACCCTGCTATTAAGAACTCCAAAAGTAGTGTTTATTGCGAACAAAGCTGAAGATTTAAACCATCCCTCTGAAACGAAATGAGTTGATGGCTTGAAATTTATGTAAAGGTATTCCTTCCCAAAATATCCGAATGCTGCTAATCCAAAATGACCCGCCATAGCAAAGGAATTGCCTGAAGGTCTTAATCTTCCTTTCAAGCTCTTAAAAATCCTGAATCTTTTTGAAGCAGTTCCAGAACCCCATGCCAAGTACCAGTAGTTGATTCATTATGTTGAGAAACTGAGCCCGCTAGCAGAGGAGTGTGGCTTTATTTTTTGAAGCGTCCTCATACCATTCGGCTGTTTCTGGCAGGATCCCCTGATCTGGTTGCAGGGCTCCAGATTAGATGAGCGGATTTTAGCAGAGCGGCAATTCTGCTGACATGCAGGCATGCCATAGATGTGCCTGAGATTACATTGTATGCAACACGTCTGCTGAGCATGGAATATTCTTGCTCTGGTTACAAGCTTTAGGAGCTAGGTCATAGGATAACCAGACGAAGAAAGGAGGTTCTTGCATGAGGCAGACCAGCGACATATTATTCGGAAAAGGAGCTTTGACCAAAGTTGAGTCAAGTGCTACAACTTACTGAAACAAACTGTTTATGAAGGAAAAGCACAGCAACGATCATAGATAGACTTGATATCTGCTTCTTATGCCTCGATCTCTGCTTCCTATGCCTCTATAGATGATAGTATATAAAGAATCTGTGGTTCATGTAAGTATACTTTCAAACTTTTATAATTTTCTCTTAGCTTATATGATGACACAAGGATAATTTCATGTGCCAAATACAATTCCTGTGATGTTTATTACTTTGGCAGAAATTTTCTAAACATGTGTGACAATTTGGAGAGCATAAAAATATAAAAATACGACCATAAATTTCTTAGAGAAATGGATATTCACAGCACAACTGTATAGGCACATTGGATTGTCTCCATCTGGTGACTTTTATTTAAAAAGGATGCAGAATTGTGGGGCAGACAACTGATGCAATTTAACAAACTTACATTTTTGCTACCTCTCTGCTACGTTAAGGTAAGAGTTGCAGTGAAGATTATGGGCAGTGCGTGACAAATGGGTGATTGGGTAAGAGCACTTCAGCTTTTGCACCATCGTAACACCTAATAGTATTTGAATCCTACTCTTTATTTCTTTAATCGGTGTTAATTCTTACAAGGCAATACCACCATGCCAATTAATGTGACTCAAATGTGGATCTGGTTGTTCAGTTTGTAGATAAAAAGCCTAAATTCAAATATAACATGTGCAATGACAAGATGCATCCATTTCACAACCTTATGAGTATTAAAGAAGTTAAATTATAAGAATTTGTGCGTAGAAGCTTAAGTGGTTTTTCAGAACTTCAAAGTTATGCCATTTCATATTAGTTTAGGCTAAAGATGTTTGACTGATGCACCCTCTTGAATAGAACATTGACTTATTGCATCACTTATTTTTTATGTACTTATTGGAAGCCTGATACACTTAATTTTACTTTTGGAATTCTTTATTTGAGTCAAGTGTTTGCTAAATGATCAATGCAAAACTAAATTATACATTAAAGGTGTTAAAATTCCATGGTAACATAGCAAAAATAGAAGATCATTATCATACTTACAACCTATATCTACCCCTGCATAATCACTTAGTGAAATGACATTTACAAGAACCACTTTCATCATCTTGAATCTACAAATGCCTCCATTCTAGATCACAAGCTATATAATATCTAGATCATAAGCTATATAATATCGTTATATCAAATAAACTGGCCTAGCAATGCTAGGCAATTTTTCTATTATCAAAATGGAACGTATAAAAACCCAAACATTGCGCAGCAATGTTGGGCACCATTCCTAAGAACTTATATTATTCTTGATTACTTGAAACAATACTTAGTTTGCCCATATGGAAGCGTCAACTATGATGTAAAAATAGTCAGATTAGAAGGGGTTCGGTTTAAATTCGTGGAAGTTATAGTGGTTGTGTATGTGCAATTTTAGTAGCTTATTGCCCTAGGACTAGATGGTTAGTAAGAAAGATCTTGATTTGAGTGCAAAGGCCCCATTGACCTTATATTGCCAACATATGCCCAACAACGCTGGGCACTGTTACTAGTCTTCTAGATAGTTCTAGAATGTCGAGAAAATTCCAAAATATTCTAGAAAGTTCAAAAAAGTTTTAAAATATAAGAGAATGTTCTAGAAAGTTCTAGATTTAAGAGAATCTAGGAGAATCTAAGGGAATCTAAGAAAATCTCATAAAATATAAAGAAAACATTTATAAGTCTAAGGGGATCTCTTAAAATCTAGGGGAATCTAAGGGTATCTTCATAAAATCTAAGGGAATCTTGATAGTCTTAGAGTGTCTAGGGAATCTTCATAGAATCTATTCGAATCTTATATTATAATGTTATACTGTAAGTGTGTAGTGCATCGAGCCCTAATTTGAATGGCCAAGATCATCTGGATGCATCCGAAGGCCTAGATTTATTGCACGACTTACCAACACTGTGATTGGTCATGCTTCGATCTCTTAAGGGGAAAGGGTAAATGAAAAGGGGGAAAAGGAAAAGGGAAGTGGAAAGAGAATGTGAAAGGCAAAAGGCATGGGAAAAGAAAAAGGGTAAAAGGAAAAGGGAAAAGGGGTGGGGATAAAGAGAAGAGAAAAGGCATGGAAAACGAAAAGGGAAAGGGAACACAGGAAAAGGGCACGAGGGAAGGAGGAAGAGATAAAGTGGAAAAGGTAAATGGAAAAGGGCATGAAAAAAAAGGAAAGATGAAAAGGTTGAAAAAAAAAGGAGAAAATGAAGAGAAAAAAAGCATGGAAAAGGGGAGGAGAAAAAAAAAGCATGGGAAAAGGAAGGAGCATGGGAAAAGGGGAAAAAAGAGAAGCTAGGAAAGAGGAAAAAGGAAGGGACAAATAGCATAGGAAAATGGAAAAAAAAAGAGAGGGAAAGGGAAGGGAAAAAAAATGCATCAAGAAAGGGGAAGAGTGAAAGGTTGGAAAAATGAGGAAAAGGGAAGGGACAAGGGGAACAAAAAAAGGATGGGGGAGGGGGGAAAAGAAAAGGCATAGGAAAGTGGGAAAGTGAGAAGAAAGAAAAAAGGAAAGGGACAAGGGGAAAAGGGAACCTGAGTAAAGGTCACAAGGAAAAGAAAGAGGAAAGCAAGAAAAGGGGGAAGGTGGAAGGGCATGAGAGAAAAGGGAAGAGGAAAATGGTGAAGAAAGGAAAAAAAAAAAAAGGGAAAAGAAAAAGGGCAAGAGAGAAAAGGAAATAAAGAATAAAACAAATGTGCAAGGCATGGAAAAGGGGAAAAGGAAAAGGAAAGGAGGGGAAAAGTGCACAAGAAAAGGATCGACAAAGGAGGAAAACGGAAAGAAAAAAAATCCATCAAGAAAAGGAAATGGGAAAAAAGGAAAGGGGAAAGGAAGCGAGGGGGTGATGGAGTGGAGGGAAAGGGAAAAAGGACATGAGGAAAGGAAAAGAGAAAAGAAAAAAGGTTGAAAGAAGGAAAATTACCGAGGAAGAGGAAATGGTGGGAAAAGGAGGAAAAGGAAGCACAGGAAAAATAGAAAGCAAAGAAAAAGGTGGGAAAAAGGGCATGGGAAAAGGAAATAGAAAAAGAAAAAAAGAATGGAAAGGGGAAAGAGAGAGAGCCACGGGAAAAAAAAAACGAGAAAAATGAAAAAGGGGAAGAGAAAAAGGGGAACATGGAAAAGGAAAAGAGGGAAAGGGTGAGGAGATGGAAAAAAGGAAGGTAAAAAGGGCATGGAAAAAACAGGAGGGAGAAAAGAAAAATGGAAGGAAAAAGGGCACACAAAAAAGGGAGGAAAAAGAGTGGAAAATGAGGAAAAGAGAAGGGAAAATAGGTATGGAAAAGGGCTTAAAGCCGTAAAAGGTTGAGAAAAAATGGAAGACATGGAAAAAGGGTGGGGAAAAAGAAGGCATAAAAAAGGGAAAGGGAAGGGAAAAGGCAAAAGAAAAAAGAGAAGAGGGAAAAGGTGGAGAAAGGAGCAAAGGGAAGGGAAAAAGGTTAATGGGAACAGGGGAAGGGGAAGGAAAGGGATGGGGAAAACAAAAGAAACATGTGAGAAAAGGACGAGAAAAAAAAAAAGAAAAAAAAAAAAAAAAAAAAACGTAGAGAAAATAAGAAAAAATGAAATGCGGGATAGAGCAAAAAGGAAAGGGAAAGGGATAGGGCTTTTCTCACTGCATCCCAAAGCATTTACAGGCTCTCAACTTATGCCTGGCAACGCTGGGCACCATTACTAGTCTCATATAATGTAAGGGAACCAAGGACAATCGCATAAAATCTAGAGGAGTCTAAGGGAATCTAAAGGAATCTAAAAGAATCTTCATAAATTCTTACATAACCCAGGGGAATCTTAGTTCTAGGAAGTTCTAAAATATTCTAGAATATTCTTGATTGTTCTAGAATATTGTAGATAGTCGTGGGTAAGCACCTAAAAATAAAAAGTTCCTTTTTTTTTTTAATTTGTGAAAGTCAAAATAGAATGTTCTATAATGGTTTAGATAGTTTTAGAAAATTTTCTATTGTTCTAGATGTGCATGAGAGCCAAAATAAAATATTTTGGAATGTTGTAGTATGTGTAAAGAACCAAAATAGAATATTTTAAAACGTTTTACATGCTTGTGGATAAGCACCTTAATCTATAAATAGAAAGCTTTTTTATTAAGGTGTTGTAGAATGTTCTAGAAAGTTCTATAATGTTCTAGATAGTCTTAGAATATCCTACTAGAAGGTGTTTTTGAAAGCGTGCAAACCATCCAAATAGAATGTCTTTGAATATTATAGAGGATTTTAAAACGGGAACATGCATTGTAGGACATATTAATTTTCGTGTTTATATATGTTAACATATACCATATATGTCGTAACATATTTCATCATTCTGCTAAATAAAAAAAAATATATCAATTTAAATTCATTAATTCCATTAGTTGTGGAACTACTATGGCTAGTATCATACGAATAACATTAACTAGATCATTCCGGTCATGAAAGAGAACTGGGGAAGCTTCAGTTATAATCTAGTGACAGGTCATGTTTCTATGTAGATAGGTATATTGAACAGCAATTGATAAATAGAATGCCATCCTTGACAAAGCAAATATCTCAGCTCAAAATCAATAATGTATTTCAATCTCGAATTCATTGAATAGAATATTCTACATGGGTGGAAGGAACAATGGATTTAAAATTTATAGTCACTTTTCTTTTTGACAGCTATCACGACCCTTCACAGCATGATACCCCAAGCTTCACGTGTCATGGTCTCATAGCATATTAACTGAAACCTTATGAACTTACGGTTTCATCAATTAGCAAACCTTATTGCTTCGCTCATGCAATACCACTTTGAGAATGTGCATATTATGGAAGTCATTGTATTCAATAAGTTGTTCCAAATAAGGGTACACCACTCTATTTACTATCTTTATGGGTTATTCTGGTGGTGTTAAATGGTAGCCATGGATCCGGAGCATATCCTGGATATGATATCAGATGGACGGCTACCATCTTTTTGGAAAAAAATTGTCATGCCATTGGGTACCATCACAGCACATACAAGCACCTTCACCAAATAATTTATGTCATCATCATTTGCATCACTAATATGCTAATTATATCGTTTATATAATAGAGAACACTCATGATTTTTTGAAGGGCAATGAAGGGCTATGGGAAGGGCAATGGTTGAAGGGCAATGAAGGGCATATGCAGCACATGTGTCGCCCACATGCTTTTGAGTATGTGAATTAAAAACCACCCCATTTCCTAAGGTGTTGATCAAACATATAATGGTTAGCATGAAGCATATCCTAAGCTCCTACTTGCTGGAATCAATCCTTTGCTAATCGCTTTGCAAAAGCAATCAGAATGCCGGAATGAAACACCGGCCACACTAGGCCCCTCACTTTGGCAACGAATGAATTAAAGAGAGCAACGAAAACAAAGAAAGAAAGCATTTTTGAAGCCTCAAGCTTGTGCAACCGCTAAGCATCGATCCGACCCACTTTCGCCCAATTTTGAATTGGGCAAAATTTTGAATCTCTTCCATGCGACACCACATCCCGATGTTCAATTTGAGTACTTCCAGCCATAAACGGAAAATATACCCGTTTCATACAAACAAGATACCAAAATCATAGTCCCAACCATTGCGAGAAGCCCTCCTCCCTCCCCTCCTCCCCCAACCCAAAATAGAAAAACTCAATATTGCGGGTTTATGGAAGTCATTCTGGAATGGGACTCGTGATGAAACCAACAAACCGCCCGACTTAGACTTGCTTCTCATTCATCTCAAAGTGATTTTCTACAATGGTGGATAGTGGGTAGCCGCATACATCGAACTACCCATAAAAAATAAAGGGAAAATCCAATTATATCATTTGGACCCCAACAAAATACAATGCTAAAAGAGACTGGCTAGTGTACCGAAGCTTTATCACGGGATTAAAAAACCCCTCCCTTTCGGGTTTTCGAGGAAAAACCCTAGTGATAAGCCTTCGCAAGGGGCTTGGACAAGCGTAAGGCATAAAAAATCGGCCCAAAACCCACCGAATGGAAAAGTCGAAGCAGATGTCGCCGCTAACACATGCACCGCACATCACCAACAAAACAACAAGACAAAACAAACCTCCCGAGTGGAGGGGGCTGATTCTGTAGCGTGCCACGCGATAAAAAATACAATAACAAAGAAGGGGGAGGTGGGTTCAAAGAGAATAAGGTGCTAGAGAGAAGAGGAAGCCGATGAGAAGTCGGAAGTGGCGAAATGGCGCCTCAAAATAGCGAACTCCCAACCAAAGCGGGCGACAGCCGCCGCATGCATGCAAAACATGCATGCTCGTCCCATTCTAGAATGGCGATCCGATGTCTCGGATCGATGGGATTCTAGAATGGGACTCGCATGAAACCAAATAAACCGGGAATACCAAAGGACCCTTAACAAACTAGGATCGAGCGGGAAGGTCACGGGATGGATGAAGGCTAAAGGCGGTGAAAGGACAGCATGAAAGAAACGTAAAATGGCCAAATTAGGGGGAAGAAGCCCCTCCCCGCATGGAAACAATTCAAAGAGAATAAGGTACTGCTGGAGAGAAGAGGGAAGCGCCGGCGAAGTCGGCGTAAAACGCCTAAAATAGCGAACTCCCAACCAAAGCGGGCATCGCGCGCATGCATGCAAAACATGCATGCTCGTCCCATTCTAGAATGGCGATCCGATGTCTCGGATCGATGGGATCATATTTATAAGTTGCTTATAAAATATCATATGCGTTTATCTATAACATCAAGTACCAGTTCAAAGCATATGGGATGCCATTCCAGCATGGACCGGTGGGGTCCTGCGACCGGCGTTAGCCGGGAGCAGGTCACCGGCCACGCCAGAATGGCAGACCATATGCCTTGAACTGACAATATGGTACCTGGGAAGCCAAAATTTCCTTCCCCCTTCCTCCTCCAGCGATGGCGGGCAGAGGTGCAGCCTAGGTGATGCAGATGGGGTTTTGTGAGATGAAAGAGGATGGTTTTGTAAATGAAGTTCTGCAGCAATGGGGTTTTGTGAGACGAAATAGTATGATTTCTTCTGTAGCGACTTTCTTCTCTTTCTTCTACATCGATTTTCTTATGTGTTATCCTCTTCTGCATCGGCTTTCTTTTAGCTTTCTTCTTCATCGGCTTTCTTCTGTGCTATCCTCTTTTGCATCGGCATTCTTCTGGCTTTTTTCTGCATCAGCTTTCTTCTATGCTATTGTCTTCCTTCTGTGCCCAAAGCTCTGGTTTTTAGCCGATATAAGGTCTGTGCTTCCAGGTTTTGTGCTAGCCCTACTTCTTAGATCGAGACCCTTTCTTCTTCTTCCCTTTTCTGCAGCAAAAAAAGAGAGATTCAGAACTATAGATATGGTTAAGCTAAGGCTACTGCTATTCTGACAAGGTAAACAAGCTGTGACAGGGCCGGATTCAAGCTATGGCCCTGTAAAGAATCAATCGAAAGAAAAAATAAAAGTAACCTGCTGGAAACTGGAGATGCAGAATGGCCGACCTAAGATGCCCTTCTGCAATGGAATGCTATGCCACATGGCATCACCACAATAACGCAACGCCAAATTTGGCGACCCAAGTACCATATTGTTACCCTTGGTAGCATACATCAGTGCTTCACAACTATTGTAAGGATGAATATTGCGAAGTGGTACTTTGACTCTACTTTGAGTCGGGAAGCTACAATTCAGCTTGACTCTGAAGGTTATACGCTCAAACCTTCCATGCGACTTTGAGAGCATAAAAAAAGTCCCATGTTGTTAAACATATGTTTATTACATAATTCCTAAGTCTTACAACCCAGAAGCAGCAGAGAGATCAATACACGTTGCCTTGGGTGATCAAGTAAGCACCAACATCAAGAAAGTAATATCTAAATGAACATTCTTGTTTTAGAAAAGGAAGGAAGGAAGGTATTTTTATCGTCCACGGAGACCAATCGGTCTATGGGACCCAATCTGTAAAGCGGCAAGCTGGATTACTACCCGGATTAAAAACCCCGCCCCAAAGGGTTTTCGAGGGAAAACTGCGGGACAAGAATGCCGACAAACCGTTCCAATATCTGAAATACAAAAACACACAAATATATACACTCATGTACCGTACCCATAGTGCCTGATCAGTGAGCAGCCCGTGGGGGGCAAAGGTGGGCTCAGTGTCCAAGACCTCCCCGAATGTACAATGCAAGGGCACATCCGACGGTGTGTTCATCAACAAATGTAGGGGCAAGTCGGCCGCATTAAGGACGATATCGCCCGGATCGACCGGAATCTGGACAACTTTGGAAAGTGTGAGACTCATCCTCAATGGCACCCGTTTGACAAAGACGACAGAGCTTGTCTGGCGGGCTTCCCAATCCACCGCCTGGGCGTCTGCGGAGATGGTGGGCACTATCGCGAATAGAGGCAATAAATTCCGCTTTTTTCGGTAATTTGGAAATGCGTAGAGTCGCGGCCCCGGATAAGCTCCCTTATAATGGTCGTTTTGACCTGCTCTAGAGCGTCGGGGTCGAACGCGAGCCTCCAACAAGCGCCGCCCGTATTCCCTCAAAGAAGTCATCACGATCGGCCTGTGGTCCACCGCGACGCATCAGGTTCTCCTGCCCGCGTTCTATCCGGCGAACCATCGATCTCTCTTACCCCACCAGTTCTGAGCCGCTGCGGGGTCCATTACCCGCGAGCGTAAGCCAGGTGCGGGGCCAGAAGCATCACCCATATTAACCACTACAAAGTGAGCGATGTGTCTATCAGGGCTGCCAGGCGGCAGAATCATTCTGCGGCCGAAATCGATGGGGGGCGAAGGTTTCACCCAAGTGCGGGTGCCAAAACATGCACTGCTCCAAGTCATTCCGAATTAAGCGAAAGAGGCAATAGGACCCCAAACTCTCAATCGCGTCTGAAGGACGGGGCTCGACTAACGCTCAAACAGATGTGACTGATGGCCCCAATCATAGAGCTCTGCCTGGTGACTATTGTCTCACGATGGCATAAAGCGCTTTTCCAACAACATCACTCGCAAGCGGATGGACGTCTCCCAACAGAGCGAGGAGGGGAACTCCACCCCTAGGTACTTGTAGGTGGGCGTGACCTCCACAGGCTGTCCTCGATATGTGAGTGCAGGAGGCGTGGGGTGGCGTGAAGAGGATATGAGAACCACCCTGGTCTTGGCCAGATTCACGCGCATGTCTGTAGCCTGGCAGAATGTGTCTAGGGCATCCAGATGAGACTGCATAGCTTCTGGGGTGTGGGCCAGAAGGTCAACATCGTCCGCATAAATGAGCTGGCGGATGACCTGGTGCAAAAGCTGTATGCCATCCCCCCATGCTCAGTAAGCCGAGGGGAAAATGGATACAAAGACGTTTAACATTTTAATGCACATTTCTTTGAACATTATCCTCGTTTTCCTATATATCTTAACATATATAACTCTCATGGGCAAGATGCTTTAGGCATATTAGAGGGTCGATGCTTGCTCCTAAAATCGCCACGTATTTTCCGGGGGTAGGGAAAGTAAAAATGACGAAAATAGGTTTTGTGACAAACCGGTAGCTATGTAACAGGGACAGCTTTTGCCGGATGGGAATGGCGACAGGGCTCCGGCCCCGCTATGGCTGCGTGTTCCGGCTTCTAAGCTGTCAAATGCATGTTATTTGCTACTTGCTAGCCCCCCGGCCTCTGTTGTTGTCGCCATTCCCGCATTTTTGAAGCAGCTCCGCCACACATTCATGAAGCATGCGGATATAAAAGCCTAGAGTTCTGCCGCTTTGCTTGCTCTAAAATTGGGCCATTCTATATATTAGGTGTATGGCAATGTGCTTGGTGTTCGCAATGATTTGTCTTTGGTCATGTTCCAAAGAAGCTTTCTATCTTTGTTCTTCAATATTTGTAGTTCAATATTTGTAGTATGGGTGTTTGAAACCTGTAAATGGGTGATGGATTCTAATGTAGACAAATTCATAGTAATATTTGTGAAATCCGTAAATATATCTAACCTTCCGGCCAATTGCCCGGTGGCGTAGATAAACATGCTCACTGCCGTTTGAAACTGCTAATTAAAATTATGCAGGTCATTCAAATCAGAATTTGGCCTGCTCCTTCCCTAGCCATTTTCAAAAGAAGTCCCCAAATACTGTGGTCACATACACCGCAAAAGCCTGTAAAGCTGCAACAACCTCTTTAGACAACCAAGGAGGAGGCATATGCAGGATGAAGAAATATTTTTCAAGGACTATGCAGAGTCTCACAAGAAACTTTCTGAGCTAGGTTGCAAAGAAACTTCTCCAGCATTTGTTTTCTTTGCATGCCATTACATTAAAAAGGTTCTCTGTGATTTGAATGCAGGATCGGAAAGAATTTGAAGTTGCACTGAAAATACGTTTTGGGCACATAGTCAGAATGTCGGTCCTGAAATCGCAAAGGTTGGTTCTCCTCATGCCCCACCTTTCCTTTCCTAAAGAGATTTCATTACTGTGCATACTATGCAAGAGTAAATGCATGTCAAAGCAAACGAATTCTCACTTCTCTTTTTCATTTTTCCTTAGCCATGTTTCTCTATTTCAGACAGCCAATGCCAACAGCTATAAGAGATGCACTGAAGGAGGGATTGACTTCATATAAACTACATAGCGCGAAGCATGGAAAGTATGAAAAATAGAACAAATTTGCCATCTCTCCAATACATATTAATTAGTCCATGTTTACTTCCCTGAATGTTTCAGGGAAGAGCCTTTGAAAGGAAGTTTCAGAAATGAATGGGCAATATGGGAAAAGAAACTCAAACAAGTATTTTTTGCAAATTCAGCATATTTTTTGCAAATTCAGCAGGACGTAATTAGTGTTTTAAATAAGGTATAGGAAAGTCTTTTTGGTCACTCAACTTATTGGCTGAGTTTGAATTTGAATCTGCTTCCTATGAGCTGCCTGACAGGTTTCAAATTCCAATAAGCAAGTGAGAATTTTTTGGTGACAAATAACTACAGCTAAAGGAAGCTCATGTGACTCTTGCTCACAAGCGATCCCATGAGGTTGTTGCTGTTGCTGCCTATGGGGATGCCAGAGGAACAAAGGTTCTAGTAGAGCTTTTGGCGCTGCTATTTTCTCAGAAGAAATGTGCTTTTGAAGCTCATATAAGCATTATATAGGTATGTGTTGTATACAAGTGTAGCTTGAGGTTCCAATTTTGGTCGTCCATAAAGATATGGAGTTTGGAACTTTTACTATCATTTGCTTACCATTTGAGATATATTCAAGTGTAGCAACGGAGTATGGGGAACTCATTGAAACAATGCATCCAGAGATTTGAAGATATAATTGGGACACTTTTAGAAAGTGTGAATACTGGGGTTTTTACTCTAGATGAGCAAGCTGACATTCTCACACCATTCTATAATCTATATATTATGAGTACCACAGTCAGACATAGTTAAAAAGTAAGTGTTTTGGTTTCCAACATCAACATGATGTTCTCTAAGGTGAATGAATGGGGGCAGGACCCATATTCAATGTTGGTGTTCTGTGTGCATGGTCTAGTGACGTTGAAAATGTCATGTTCTTCTTTATAAGGTAATAATGTATATTAAATTATCATAATCTAATAGTCTGTAGATGGGCTCATTCTTATAGTCCTTTGAGGGCTTTTTTTTATGAGTCCTTTGAGTGTGTACACATTCAAAGGACTTATCCCGGTTTTGGTGATTCCGTCGAGGTGACTATGCCTTTTAGCTATTGGACTAGTTAACATGACTAATAAATGAATTGTTGAGTGGAAAATTTTTATTTTTTTAATGCCCTCCATCGTTTACCCTGCATTTCGGCAGGGTCAACCACGCCTCCGCGTTTCCGTTTACCCTGCATTCCGGGAGGGTCAACCACGCCTCCGCGTCCGTTGAGGTGACTATGCCTTTTAGCTATTGGACTAGTTAACATGACTAATCAATGAATTGTTGAGTGGAAATTTTTTATTTTTTTAATGCCCTTCATATTACTTGGGCTTCGACTGACACCAAGTCGGTAAAGAGAAATGTTCGCGGCAGCCTTGGCCGCCGCGATAAATTTCTTGTATAATATAACCATTGGAGTCTAATGTTAATAACATGAGATCTTCTAGAAGATTTTGTTTGTTTTTTGTGTAATGTATTATGTAACTATTATTTGATACTGGTCTGATTTAGGCAGCCTTTGAGATGTTATATTATAATACAGTCAGTACACATGCAATGATGATTCATAAATGGTGCATTTCATTGTCTAAAGACTATAAACACCTCCTTCTTTATAGGAATATGTAATTGTGCCTGTTAAATGTACAAACTTAAAATTTACGATGGAAGCCTAACCAAAGCACCAAAGCATACTTCCAAATCCTCGACCAGTTTCAAAGCCACATCCAATGGTCTAAATCGCATGGTCACATCCAATAGGCTTTTAGTTAGTTTACATCTTTGCCAAGATAAGCTCCACATATTACTCATGAAAAGTGTTCCTTTCCTAGCCCTAGCGACAACTCCCAACACCTTCTAAGTAGAATAAGATCTGGTCTAGTTGATGATGTTATCTTTTATGGCAATGCTCTCCCGTCTAGAATGAAAGTATGTGACACCTAATGCAGCAATCTAATATTGAATCCATATGGTGCCAAGAGGTAAACATGTACTACGAGCAAAACTTGGTGCACTATTTCGAGGTGAATGAATCCATATTTTTGTAACACTGCAAATGCAAAAAACCTAGTCTACGTCTTTACAAAAATGAGCCTTGGAAAGAAAAACGAAGTAATCAACAACATAAGCAGAAAACGTACCAACAACTCCATCGACCCTGAAAGGAGGTCGCATGCCAAAACAAAGATTGAAAGCCCTTGCCGGAGTTAGAGCACCATAGTCTATTCTAGTGATGCAGCAGGAAACACCTCAGAGTGTCGTTGGAAGCTGGTGTCCACCAATAGCAAAACACAGTTGAGGTCTATTAATATAAGGAGAAAAACCAGGCAAAGAGCGGACTAAAAAAGAGACTTATTTGTGCTCAACATTGAGACTTATTTGCAAATTCGAAAGAGAGAGTTACTTGTGCTTGTTGGGTTGCCCCTAGGGGGCAAACCTTTGTTGGTTGCCCCTAGGGGCAAACCCTTGTTTAATGGGTTTTGGCATATCCTAGGTATATGCTAGAATATCCCTAGGATATCCGGGTGACCCGCTCCAAACCTCCTATTTCCTCGTAAACTCTCGGTCAAATTTGGTAAAGATACGCCATCGCCACACCACCCTTCCCTCCTCTTCCTCTCCATCTTTGCCATCGCCCATTGTTGCCGCCGTGGGAGTTTACCTTCTAACAGCTTTGAAATGTTATTCTTTCAGATCCCAATTCGACTTAAAGATGATACTTTTGAGCCCAATTAGTAGAAAGTATCTACAACAATGGAGATGTTATTCGATGGAACTATCAATAATGGAGCCTCTTAGGAAATGGGAGTACACCATCCATAGCCAGATCAATTGTATGAGTTCATCAATAATTTGGTTTCACTATGTTTTTTTCATGCAATGAGAACATATTACTGGGATTTTTAATCATGATTTGAATAGGAATTAAGACAGAAATTCTGAAACATAGGTGCACATCTCTAAGGAATGTTTATTGCAACAATGATGTGTCATAGGCAAAAACTCAAGAGAAATGTTGTTGGAGTATGTAGGGAATGTTCAACCGAATTTATGGAACTATTTATAAAGCGGTCACCTCCACAGGTGATTTATGCATATTCACACGGGGGGTGACTTCGGGCAACGAGAGCTGTTGGATAGGCATATTCACCCCTTATTCCTTAATCTACACCGTACGTAAAGTTCCTCGTTTGTGGGGTATGCAAGTACAAAGTTTGCTATACTGTATAACAAGATTTGCAAAATACTATAAGATTTCAAGCAAAATACTATATGGTGTTGATTTTGTACGTGTAAAATATAATTATAAGGGCTCTCGCTGCCCTACGTCACCCCCCGTGTGAATATGCACCCAAACCAAAGGGGGTTTAAGGGGGATTTTAAATGTGTTGAACCCAATGGTTGTGTTATTTAATGTTAATAGTAGTTATGTGTTGGTTGTTATACTAAAAAAAATTTTGGGCCCTTCGGGCCCTAACTAAAGCAAACATAAGTAAACTTTATGGGTCTAAATATCAATTACTAAAAAGCACAATAACATCAAGACAAACAAATTATTTCCATTGCAAGCAACTATGAATATATGTTGTGTAATCATTAGGACAAATTATTATTATTATTATTATTATTATTATTGTCACGCCTTCAGACCCTCAGGTCTATCAGCGAAAAAGTACAACAATATTCAGTCAACAAGGGCTCACCGTTAGGTGAGCAAATTTTCAGCCATTTTATATAATGCTAATAGCTCATCTCTCGATTTCAAGTATTCATATAGGTAAGCTCCAAGTTCGGATGGGGGTAAATCTAACAGATTTGAAAAAGAGCCACATGTAATATTGTGACTTTCTCGAATATGATCGAAAGCCGAACATCTAATCAATGCATGTTCTTCATCCTCCACTTGTGCTTCAAAACAACATTGACAAAAGCGCAGCTCTCTCTTGGAATCTTTTGCTCTCGCCCCTTTTTCAATCTGTAAAAGAGTGAGAACTGAGCCTAAGTTTAGCAATTACCCGACGTTTTTCCGCTAAGCTCCGCCTTTAAGTAGCCTTGCTCCTCGTATATTACCATCGCATTAACTTCTTGCCTATAGACATTTCTTTTTAACCCCAAGATCACCACGTGGCCACATCTTCCGTAATGCTCGCTCAATCACAAATGCACGTAACCCCACATTCGTGTGCGGGAGATCATTGAGATCTATACCCCAAAATGTCACCCAATCCACAAGATGACTATACCACCGCATGACGCCAGAATCGGGATTCTAGCAAAGGCTCGTCTAGGTATCCTAATGTCATCCATACTACGTATCCTCCGGTAATAGGTTAGGGTTTGAAACAATGCTTCTACCTCCAAAGGATATAATCCCCGCCTCTGCTAGTAGCATCTCATAGGGAGTTTGCACTTTTACCCCCCGGCTCCTCCACCGTAAATCTCTTCTTCGACTGCTCAATCTCTAGCCACTTTGCCCTGGCCAAACCTGGCCCCCAAGCTGGACAACCATAAAGTACAACTGTTTGCACCATCACTTTGAACATAAGCCTCCTAAGAGACCCACTCCAAATGTTTCTCTGGCGCCATAAACTGAGGGAGTAATACAAAGCACGGAGACCTCCAGACACTCGTTTCCCTACTCCCATTGACCACTTGTAATCATTAGTAAACTCGATCCCTAAATATTTATCTTTGTTTTACTTGTTCCAAAATTTCCCCATCCAGATACATCACCACTGAATCTCGAGAGCCAACCACCATAACTTTGGTTTTATTTTTATTCACTTTCATACCTGTTTTTTCGCAGAACTGCTCAAGCACATATAACAAACGTTGCAAACCCATTTCTGTCTTAGATACCAGTACCACATCATCGGCGTAAAGCAGAAGCTTCAGAAGATAATCCCCAACCTCCACTCCTACATCCGCCTCTGTCATCCATGCCTCAAGCTCATCGATAAAAAGGCCAAAAAGTGTAGGTGATAAAGGACACCCCTGCTTCACCCCTATATTGCTCTCCACCTTCTCTAATCCATCTAATGGGAATGTGAGTTCCACCAATACTTTTTCATACAGCCGAGCAACTGCCTTTCGTAGTGAGAGTGGCACTCCCAATTTCTCCAGTCGTGCCCCCAATTGTGTACGAGGCACTCTATCAAATGCTTTCGTAAAATCAACAAAGCAGCAATATAATGCATTACCTGCACCCTTAGCTCCCTCTGCCATGATCGCCAAGGTCACTAAGTGGTCCACGGTGGAATGATCTCTGCGAAAACACTGCTTGGCATAAGGCTCGCGCCCCCATATCTCGCCGGAAAGATGAAATTTTTTCTCTGGTACAGCCCCAAAGAGCTTAGCCATCACACTACTAATCATAATAGTGCGATAATTCGAACACAGTGGATCTCCACTTTCGGGATAGTTACAATCCTGCTCAAACACCATTGGTTGGGAAACCCCACATAAGCGCCAAGTTAAACAACTCGGCCACTTTAGCATGAAGAATTTCTCCTCCCCATTTAAGCATCTCAACGGCAAAACCTTCAGGATCATGAGCTTTTCCATTCGCCATCTTTTGCAAAGATAGCTTAACATCCTCAGCATCAAATATATCTGGCACGTCTCCAGGCTCTAAATCCATAGGAGCCGCCCCTGGTACTGTATAAAGTTCACGGGCATAATCTAGTAACTCATGTCTACTGAAATCTCCTGCATTAGATGCAGGCGGTTTCAGTTTAGCCCAAAAATCTCTAGGAAAATGCTGGAGTTCTTGTGCAAGCTTCTCTTGCCATTCCTTTTCCCATATCCTTTTTTTCCTTTTTGTGATCTTCTTAAATTTCTTTCTAGCATCCAGTTTTGCATATGACTGATAGAAGGCACGCCTGGCTTCTACACATTCTTCATCCCACCACGGTTGACATTTTCTTAGGTGCACACCACCTTTAGTCTTTCCAAAAACACTAGAGGCCACTGCATACATTGTATTCATAAGCAATGTATTTTTTTCTACCAAATCTCCTGACCAGTCAATATCTTGAAGAGCTTTCTCTAATTCTATTGCATAATCTGCTGCCTTTTTCCATCAGACTTTACCTTACCCCGTAGGCGCTTTTAATACTTGCTTTGCTCAAAGCTTTTAAAGACAGTTGAATTTTAATGCGGCATGATCGGTCCGAGTTACGCCTCCACTCTAAAATCATCTACGAGCCTCCAAGCGGGTTCTCCCACTAGATAATCCACCACACTAGCCCCCTTGTGGTCGAACACAAGTCATGCCGCAAAGAGGAGGGAAATTTAGGTATACCATTCGTAATTACCATTTCAGAAGCCTCGCAGAGCTGAAGCACAAGATTACCCATATCATTTTCCACCGTGATCGCCGGATAATCTTTGCCAACCTGCTAATTTCATCTCATAAGCGGATAATTCCCGCAACCATAAATCTCTTATCCCTTCCAATTTGATACCCGCCAGTTTGAGCAATCCGACCATTAAAATCCCACCAAAAAACTTTGGTCCTTTCAATTTAAATTCAAGCAATATCACGTGCAAGTTGTATAAATGGATCTTCGCAAGAATACCTGATTGGTTGTATATACGTAACTATCCGGAGGAGCAAAATATACCATTTGCAACATAAACCACAGTTTGCCCTCTAATTGCTAGCCACATGTATTGTTTAAATTCACATGTTTTGACTACTTTTATCATTTGGGCACCGGCCGGGCGGCAAGATATGAGTGCAATGCCACCAAAGCCTGCCTCGCTTCTTCGGTGCCTTTTTATATTCCATCCGATTCTATCGATTACAAAACCCTGGTAGATTTCCCAATCTACTAGTCTCATGTTCCCATGTTTCTACAATGACAAACAAATCCACTTTGTTTCTAAAATTGATGCAATCGTAACTTGTTTCTCGCCCGCTCAAACCATTAATATTCCATATCATGCACCCGAGGGTCCCGAAGTTCCTATTCATCACTCTTAGCCTGTCCTCCGTTTCTTTTATCCACAAACCTGCCTCCTTGAATGTATGCATGCTTTCCCTTCTTTTATACATTTCGCATCTTTTGCAATTTGCCCTTAAATTCCTCTTGCCGCTCTTTGTGTTAAATCATCATTTAACCAAAGATTCAATCCTTTCAAAGACACTCTTGTTAAACATGACTCGCTCCCCGAGCTTGCAAGCTTTGAAACTTAATTATGATTGGCCTCGGTTTACCCATTTGTTTTTTCCCACCACGGAAACAAGCCCGACAAAACCAGGATCATGTAGGTGCATTGTATTCTCAAAAAGTCATTCCACTTTTTGTCACATCTACTTCTTCTTCAGAAGGCTCGACGAATTTTAATATTCATTCGGCTTATTAGCGCGGGCTTGCTCTTCTCTCATGACATTGCTAACACAAGATTCTACATGCTCAGCGATTTTTTCTACTTTGTCATCTACTTCTCTCTTCTCCTGATCAATTTTAATCTCTTCTACATAATTCCCCACTGATCCCAACTTTTCCTTTACTGATTTTAATTCAGTATTTGCAGCTATCAGCTCTTGCTTCACAGATTTTAAATCAGTGTTTGCAGACACAAGTTCCTGTTTCATAATGCCAATTTCCATTGAAAACAACTATGAGTATATTTTGTGTAATCATTAGGACAAGGACATGTTGTCGGAATTGAACACGCCGAAATCTTGCAACAACAATGTATATGATATTTTTCTTTTCAGCGCAGAGTCAGTGCTCCCATGGTTTGTTTGGTGCATGTGGAGCTTGCTATGCTTAAGCAAGATCAATACATAAACGAGTTGTGCTATAATTTGACAGTATCAAAGTTCGGATAAGCTTTTCCACCTGAGAAATGGTACAAATCTGAAAACGCATATATGAGAACATGATCGAAGCATACATGCTAGATATTACCATTACACAACAGTATAAGGTAGGAATTTTACGTCTCTTAGTTTCTATGCATGGCACAATCTTAGCTCAGTAGACAACTGCTTCAGCACAATTAAACAACTTCTAATCACACTTAAGTAACCCTTTATACTAGGCATCAGGAACAGAATTTTGAATGGTGAGAAAACAAGAATATATCCTGAAGACGCTAGTAGCCATTCTTAAGTCTAGATGCTCATAAACTGTGCATCAGGAAGATAATAAGAGCACTGTAACAAGATAATAAGAGCGTGTTTATGGGAGTTAACCCATCATGTCCTTGTACGACTTATCATTCTAGGAGAATTAATGGCCATATTTACCTGATAAGAAATGTTTATCCAGGTCAATGGCATAGATTGTTGTCATGTGATCTTCGAAATGACAAGAACGACTCCAATCAGCTACAATGTAGCTGCCATATAAGAATGGGAAAGTGAAATCAGGGCAAGCATTAAGAACTTTTAAAAAGAAAAAGAGAGTTGTTATTATGCTAGATATGCATCTTCCAATAGTAAAAACCTTACCCTGGTGAGAATTCGTTTTGTTGTAGTATCCAAGGAAGACATAAGTGCGGGGAAAATGCTCTTGGACATGGATAAATAGCATCTTTGTGCAGTAAGTAGCCCAAGCATCTTCACAATGCACTGATCCAAATCGAAGTTGAATGATGCAGACCATGGAGAGAACTAGAAAAACTATGTCAACAATGGAGCCAATGGCTGAACAACAATAAGCAATTGAGGGAGAGCAGTTCGAACAAAAAGAAGATATTTCTTATTAGCTTTCCCTGTGCTACACACTATATACAGTCGTTGTTGCCCGCCCTAAGTCAAGAGGAAATCTATACCCTAAGCACTTGAATCTTAACAATTATGAAACTCTGCAAAGTTTGGCATGCTCATTTCTAAGTTCCAGTTACACAAAAGCTCGTACATATACAAATTTAAAACTAATGAAATGATGGATGAACCGAAAGCATTCATACTGAAATTTATAAGCCCGGGATGAAACAGGGAGCTCCCGATCATGGGCAGCGGGATCTTCGGCCAACCCCGCATATGCGCCACCAATTTCCAATATGACAAAGCTCATTGAGGCAAAGCAGGCCCACATGGGAATTATCTCTGCTCGAGCTCGTCATACTAGACATACCCTAAAATTCTCTGCAATCCAATGGCGGCGAGGGCAAATCGACATTGAAAGCTCTGCATGTTCGCTAAGCTCACCCTAAATCGTGGAGGCCAGCTTGGTTGTGTCGAAGATGAAGCTTTAAGCCGTCCAGTAATAACCACGAAGAATAGACACAACCCTTCGGGTTTGTGTTGCGGATTAAGGGAAAGCAAATAAGAAATACATAAATCCATGCAAAAAAAAAAAGGGACTCTACCACAGGATTTTCGCTTTCTCTAGAATCAATGGCCAAAACCGGATGCACTCTAGAAATACCATTTAGTATATGTAAATGAATACGACGGCGAAATCATAGAAAAACCATGCAAAAAAGCGTACAAAAATCTAAAAGCAACCCCCTGTTATTATGCTACATATGAGTGCTCTAGAAACGGACATTTTGAAGCTTTTATAGTTTTTTCCTTTTGAAGTTACGTATGGGTTGCAAGAGGTTATTATAATTTTTGTCGTTGCACTTGGTTGCCCGCTATTCTACAATGTGGTTGAAGCAATGCGGCAACGGTGACATGTACAACCCTCTTTGGTTTGTATGGAAAATAAAAAAAAAATGGTATAGTCGATGTATTTAAATTATATGTTTCCTTAATAAAATTTTTTACATTCTTGGGACTCGTATTTGAATCGAGGTTTTAGAAAATCTTGCATGACTTTATGTACGTATTATGATGATGGGTACATGTTTAGCAATGCCCAATATCGTCTTGAGTTGCAACAAAGTCTCAATCTGCCGCATTGCCGATGCAAATACAAGCGAGGGGTAAACCTTTTGTTTCTTACCATTAGTCTTCATTTTTCAAATTATGCGTCATAACTATTTTGTTGTTAAAATCTTCTTATACTTGCCATGGGACCTTGGAGAGATTTTGGAAAGGAAGTTATTTTTGGATTTCACTTCAAACAATACACTCCGGGATGTGGTTTTAAATGACTTCATGTACTTATGTCTTTGTTTTAAGGAGTTAAGCGATGTCATATTTCTCTTGTCATTGCAATAAGAACTGCTTGCTCTCTTTACGGTGAGGATGATTATGAAAGGGGCTCTCGAAGTCACATGTGAATGGGAATGTATTAAGATGAAAGAAGAAGGACCAAAGGAAATGGATGCGTGCAGAATACATTGAACTATTAGAAACCGAGATTCTTGCGAGCTAGAAAAAGAAGTAGAGCAAAGCGAAAAGTCGCCCTAAGTGGGCAAAACGAGCTGCTCAATATCTTAAATCTCTTGAACCTCGAATTTGAGGTTTAATGACTTCCCTCACTACCATAAATACACCGCATGTCATCAGAAGATTAATACTAAGTATATATCTTTGTGTATGGAAAAGCTTGTGGCGCATTATTGCATGTCTTTGCATCTATTGTCTGAATGCTAATGGATTAATTATGTTATAGCATTAGGCTAGTCATAAATGTCCGAAAGCTATGCGACATGCACATTCTTGAACCCATGAACATGGCGGATTGCAAGGACCATTTGTTTAATTTTCGACACTTTATGCCAATTTTAATGATCATAGCATCCTCACCGGGTGGTGTAGAATATTTTATCTCTGCATTTAACGATGGTGGTCCGAGCCCACTTAGAACTAACAAGGTTGGGAAACTTGTGGATGGGGGATGAGCAATATTCATTAGCACTATTTCATTGATTTTATCTAACCTGTTCCACATGCCATTCCCATGATTGTGCTCTTGACCCGTGGCTAGTGGTGACTATGAGAAAGCTGCACCATGTAACTAAATTTCCACCAACCGGGCCAAAAAGCGTTAAGGTCGATTTGTATTCTCCTCCGTCAGAAGTGTGGTTACGCTAGGCTTATATAAGCCCGGTTCGCCAATGGCTTTATTTGGTCTAACGGCTCCTCTCTGTTCATGTATGATCATTTGTTAGTCTTATAGAAACTCAACTTTTTGCTTTGTTGAACATAACTCAAGGCTTTTGTTGCCAATCGAACAAAGGGATCCGTATTTGAGTTACAGCGATAGGGGATGTCCTATTCGGACATGATGTTTTTGTTGTCCCTAGGAACTTACAATGAGTGCGGGGAGAGGATGATTGGAAGCAATGAACACTTTTATTCAAAGATTATTGGGTGTTCAGGAAACTACGGTGCTTAAGGTTTGTCATGAACCGGTTCCATCCGAAAGTGGAACTTCACATTAGTCTTGCACCCGACTTTCCCAACTTTTTTGTCTGAGAGGCGTAAAAATATACTTTGTTGTGGTGCTTCAGAGAGGAAGCAAGCGAGGCGGACGACAAAAGAACTTGCTAAGATCATCTTGGATCATGGTTGTTGATTATAGCATTACATAACATTGAGGTCCGCCATGTCATGGAGCGTTCTTGGAATGCCGGTGAAATTAGCGGGAGTTACCTCTGGAGGAAAGCCATTTAAGGAAGCATTGTAGGAAGGAAAAGAATTTTCTACGAGGATACTGATTTTTGACTTGAAATGTGAAATATATGTGAAGAACAAAATTTGGGTTATTATAATTAGATACGGTTAGATATAGATCTAACACAGTCAATTGGAACTAAGGAAGAAGGAATGAAGAAGGTGAAAAAGCCCGAGGAGAATGGGGTTGGTAGCATACTTAGATCAGGGAGGCAAGGCCATTGTCACAAGCGAGAAAACACAAATAGGAAATAGGGGCTTTGAGAGTCGACATATGGGCATACATGGACTTCGGGCTAAGATAAATGCTACTCTGAGGAGACATGGGAAACTTCGGGATTTGTTATGCTTCCGCGAAACATGGATGCATCAATTTCGTCTTCCCCTACAATGCACGGCTTTGTATTACTTGGACATGTTTGGAATGAGAAAAATCACGAGGTGAGGCCCGAGGCTTTGGAGGGATTGCAATATATAAAAAGCGGGGCTCCCAACATGAAGTTCAAATTTTTAAAAGGATGCAAACAACCGGTATATATGGCGCACATGAAAGGTGTCTACCGCGGATATTTTTCTTTGTTTGTTACTTTGCTCAGAAAACTCTAGTATATACAATAAACCGGGGAATGGATAAAGGGAACCCATTTGGGAATTTTTGTTGGATATATTGGAATACTCCTCTCAAGGAGAGATAATCATAACGGTGACTTCTTGGTAAAGCTTGGTTGTTGCCAACAAGCTTCGGATGTTTGATGACCTTACAAACATCTATCCGGATGAAGTAGAAGACCCAATATATGTTTAGAACAGGAGGATAACATTTCAAGCGAAATGGGTGAAAATTTTGCTTGAAGTGTGCATGACATGCCAATTGAAGATACTAAATGGAATCAAAGTTTTTCCTTTATCGGGAAGTTTACCTATCGGAATCACGTGAGGTGCTAGCACAATAGATTATCTCATTGCCGCAGAGATAAACACTTGATAGCATATTTTGATGTAGGCACAAAGCGACCCGAATCGGATCATGCACCATTGCATTTGGTGCTTAAGATTCCTACAAAATCGAGGGGAAAGCCACAAAGAAATTTTGCCCTAAGCTCAAGGTGAATTATGAGCTTCCACGAGGAATATGAGCAACATGTAGAGGACAACCCGACAAGCGCGGTGTGGTGGGACACCTTGAGGGAAGACACAAGCCGGTTCCAAAACATAGTATTTGCTGCGGCAAAGAGAAGTATCCGGGCACTCTAAAAAGCATGTGTGGCCAGGCCATGCAATTCATGGTGGGATCACGAGTGCCAAGAGGCAAGAAACCAAGCGCCCGCAATTGCATCATGTAAACCAAAATGGTACAAGCAATTGATCGAGGGAATAAAAAGCGAGCATTTTATGCAAAAAGACAAATGCAATTATCGAAGCAGTTCAAGAAAAACCAAAGAGCTTAAGGACACGCTAAAAGATGCTTAGAGCATGATATTTTTGGGCGTGGAGGACTTGGCTAAATTAGTCAAAAGCATCTATGAAAAGGGAGGCGAATGCATGCCAATTATAGCTCCCTCTGAGAAAAGATATTTCTGAGAATTTGAGGTCCAAAATTGTTTGTCCAAAGCAGCAAATGGGAAGGCACATGATGCAGATGGGTTTTGTTTAGAGCTATTCAAATGGGGGGTGGAGAAAAAACCATATCCATTCTCACAGATGTACTGAACAGAAGTCTTATCACGGGGATGCGACAAATTGGAGAATTAACGTGTTCATCAATTCATAAGTGTGGGGACAAAAAAGGTAGGCGGCAACTTCTGAGAACCATATTAATTGGCGGTGTGTTCGCCAAACTCCTTGGCGACCTTTTGGAAAGCAAACCTGAGCTCTTGGGCGAGAAAGGGGCAAAAATGCATTTCGCCCAGAGTGTCAAAGTTGGTTTGGGGAAAGATCACAATACACTGGATCATGTGCTCACCCTGAGAACGCTAATTGAAGATGCGAAAAAACCCAATGCAGCATTATACCTGGCATTCATAGATTTTACGAAAGCTTTTGTCTGAGGTCCATAAGAAACTTCAATTGATAGAATAGTGCGAGTTAGGGGTCCTTGAGAAATTAGAGGAGGCTGTTTCACAATTGTATCTTTGAAGTTTTGATCAAATCTCATCGGACCTGCGGATTGAGCACCACCATCGAGGTGCGCCGAGCTGCCCTATCTCCGGAGCTTTGTTAGGAATCTTCATAGATGAGTTAGATGATTGGCTGAAAGCTAGATCCCTACTTGGGCACCGGGTTGGGCATTCTCTCTGCGAGATGATGTGGTGTTACTAGCAAGCAAACCACAAATACCTAAAGGGACCATCTATTTAGCTTGGAAGTTTACGTGAAACAAAAGCAGGATGAGTGTAAACTTGGCTAAATCCAAAATTATGGTCATTGGCACCCGGGGAAAGACCGAATTTACATACAAAAGGGCAAATTGTGGAAAGCAGTTGAGCACTATAAATATCTTGGGCTAGACATTGCTTCCAATTATAGTTGGAAAATCTGTGTGAGCAGGGAGAAGGGAGGAGGAAGGCTGACCTTGTATAGCATGCTGGCCAAATGTAATCGAGCATCTCTTACGAGAATGGGGATTGAAGAAAATGCATTTTAAAACATTGGTACAAGCGGTGGCATTGTATGGTGTCCCCATTTGGGGGCGGGGATCTCGCTCGCATGTGGGCGCAGTTGAAGGAGTTGAAGATGTTCCTAAAGGAGGAACTAGGAATTAGATCCCAAATTCCCTATGCCATCATGTTAGCGAAGTAGGCATGTTTCCTCTTGAAATGGAAGGTCTATTCGGGCGATTAATTTCTTTAGGGGGGTCAAGATCTGAAATCGGACGGGTTATCTCGTCCGGGCCATGACAAATTCGACCTACGGGATGGATGAAGGACTTGATGGCATGGGCAAATCGATGGGGTATAGATGAATCGAATTGGCCACATGATAAGCGAGGGCGAGAACTACGTTAGATAAGCTTTGGTAGGCGGATTTATGGGAAGATCGGGGAAGAGGATGATCTGATGTCGAATAACATAAACCACATGGAAACTTATGAATGCCGGAAATACTTGAAGGCATGCCTACCAAGGTTCAAAGCGGGCTACTATCTAGATCTGAAACGAGGTTCCCATAAGCGGTAAAAGCAGTGGAGATGGTCAAAACCCCAATAGAAGGCGGGTTTGTCAATCATGCAAAGCGAGGAGACATTGAAGATGAACAACATGTTTTCCTACATTGTCGAGTTTGTACATATCCGGCATGTTTTGGGTATTCAAGTGGTCGATCTTTACTCATTATTTTCTCTTCCTGTGACATTAGGACCATATATAAAGGCGGTGGATGCACACCGTTTCCTTGTTACAAAAGGCTTTGTAAAATATTGTTTCATGTGCTCCATGGTCTCTGAGGCCCAAGAGAGCAATAGATATAAATTAAATTAAATTAAATAATGCCATAATTTTAAGTGAAAATAGTCACCGGCGACTTTGAAAATATTTGTACCAATTACTTTGAGATATATGGAAAGAGTATTCATAGTGTTGGAGTTCCATAGATTTTAAAGTTAGGAGAGACCTTATGAAAATGGTCACGGTCCAGATGAAGAATAGGAACACATCTTGGTTGAAAATGCTTAGTTAAGAAGGCACTGGTATAATTTGGAAACGATGATGTTGGAGCCGGATCAATTTCTCCGTAATGGTCCAATACTGAAATAATCCATTCCATGGTATGATTCATTCTTTGCTAGGGTATATTTTTTCGATTCTGTTTCAATATGGTATGTTCATACAGGGAGGAGGATTTGTTGCTGGTGGCATTGCGAGGGACATTAGGTGTTGCATTATGCAGGCGCTAGGCTGAGAACTTGACAACATCCGGCGAGAAAGTAAGGGGGTTTGAGTTTTTGGTTGAAATACAAGGTAGTTCAATGGGTTCCATTTGAGGTATAATCTTCATTTAGATTTCCATGCTCGTATCAAGTCTCGAGCTCAAACTCGGGGGATCAAACAACCGGATGACAATATTTTGACCATTAATAGTAGATAACCGAGTAGTGTGGATCATCCGTCGTCTCAAAAGGATGTTGGCTCATCTTTGCATAGCACATGCACCAAAGTTGTGGAATCACCTTTTAACTTCTATTTTACAAATGGGTTCATTTCTAAGTGATGAACTATTTGCTTCTAGGATAAAGGTTAAAAGGCTTCCTGTTGCATTGCAACTTCGAAGCTTCTTTCTAAGGCTGTCGCATTCCACCTCTCGAGAACATTTAATCTTTTTACATGTGTGGAGCGAGAACAATGCCCTTTACGCAGATTTGCGATTGTGGCTATGGCGTAAAAGAAAGTGAGGAAGCTTAACAGAAATATGGCAAAAGAAAGTGCTTGGGGTCTTTTGAATAATAGAGGAGAGTTGAAAATTTGTGATTTTGGTTTGGCTCATCAATATGGTAGCCATCTCAAGACCTACACTAAGGCAGTTGTTACACTTTGGTATAGGTATGATATCTTTTATCTTGAGCGGAAAACTTTCCTTTCTCTTTCGGCCGCTTTTTTAATTTATGATCGTCCTTTCTCAATGGATGCCCGAAGGAAATATTCTATTGCAATCGATATGTGGTCCTTAGGTCAGATTACGACGTATTTAACTTTTAGCAAAGGAGCCTTTTCAACGGAAAATCGAAATAGAACAGATTGACAAGGTGAGTATACATTTATATTTTATCTACTTTAAAAACCGGGTGCAATTTGGCAAGAACATGACCAAAAATGTGGTGTTTTCCGGATCTTCAGCACCTTGGGAACTCCCAATGAGAAGATATGGCCTGATTATGTTAACCTGCCTGCAGTTAAAAAATGTAACTTCAAGAACCATCCGTAAGAGCTCAGTTTTCGACATTTTCCAGTGGCTAGTGGCCAGTGTAAGAAAATAAGTTGGAGGCTAAGATCTCCTAATTCCTAGCGTCTGGGATGGCTGTAGCCACAATCCAGGACCCAAGCTGAGTTAAGGGACATGTATGCCCTTTGTAGATTTTGTAACTTGGCCGAGAACCTTTGGCTTTGATCTCTGAGTTTCCCTGCTCTAGCTTTTCTAGATGCATTTGAATTCAAAAGGAAATTGAGAGAGGTATTTGTTAAACGTATTCTATTGTCTTTGTCTATACAATTAATCATTGTATAGTGTGTGCCGAGATGACACAAGGAACACAGTTTGTCTGTCAAATCTATTCTAACAATCTGTTGTTGTATTGCAAGTGAGAGTCTCACGATTGAAAATGAACAAACTGCATCTGCAATGGTAAATCTAATTTGCATATTGTTTTGTGAATCATTTTTAAGCATTCAATTCTGACCATACTGCTTAGTCCTTTTCTACTTCTAGAGTGCAATCCTTATAAGAACCCTCTTCGTGTTTGTTGTTGGGCTAGCAGTGACACAAAAATTCCATTTCAATATGCTTCATTCTCTCCTTTATGCTCCAATGTCATCTTTCGACTCAACCCAGCATTCTCTATTGCATGCTACAATGTCCCTTTTTTACTCAATGCTAGCTGGTCAGATTTTAAGCAGGGTAGGAAAGCTGGACCATTGTATATATTTACTCTTGCATTAATATATGCTAATTCTTATAGGTGTCCAGGCTTCCATGCTTAGTTGTAGTAAAAATTTCAGGAACATTCTTCAATGCCATGTCTCATGAGAACATAATTTAATGTTGAGATTCCATTAACGTTCTTCTATGCCATGTCTCCAAAGCCTTAAACAAAAAGAACTTAGTTTTTCATAAATTCAACATGGGATATATATATCAAGGAAAATCCATTAAAAGACCATCTTTCATATTTTGCAATGTTAGATATTTAATTGGCAAGAGTCACAAACATGTTTAAAACGTCATTATTTTTAAAGGTAGCTCTAATTAAAGATGCAAAATACTTTTAGAGGTAGCTATAGATAAAGGAGCTTTTAGAGGTAGCTATAGATAAAGGAGTAACACACAATGAACAAATGGTGTAAGAGCACACAGAATAATGCAATGCCTTCAAAAGGTTACGTGGTGTTCACAACACATCCATAGCCACAACACACATCTACATAACACAACACAACACATCCATTGCCACAACCCCTCCGCCTAGACTATCACACCAACCGTCTACAACTAATTTTTGTGCAAGTGATTACATCTCAAACTTAAGCTATAGGAATTCAACAACACATCTGGACAATAAGTTATGGCTCAAGCACTCTTACATCATATTGATGCCATTCCTACACCATATCAATGAAATTCTAGATTAGCACTCTTGGTCTTGGCCATCCACTGGTCCAAACTTAAACCATAGAAACCATGATCGCATTTGCATCAATGCTCATATATGGCTATGATTCCTATAGGTGCCATATCTAGGTCTTGGAATTGTTGTTGATGCTTTTACAAGATAAAACAACAAAATGAAAACCAAGCAAAACACACCCGTGCCCCACTTGGGGGGGCAACCCCTCCGCGGCCAAAGACCTTGTTTAGAAGTTGCAAGAACTTCTGGAGCAGATATATTCAAGGAAAAAAGCCACGACTTTGGCAATGCGGCACATGGCTATTTCGATCGAGCATACAAAATTGTCCCTACCCTTGAACAGAGCCTACTCTCTGCCATTGAACAGAGGGAAAAAACTACAACATGAGTGAGTGAAGCTTACCAAGACTATCAGCAGAACCATCAGCCGTCTCCTTTTTTGTGTTGAATCGCCATCGTCCATTACACAAATCAAATCCTCACCGTCAAATCTAGAAATAGATGCGCTAAAACCCACTTCGGCAACGTTAGCACAACCCAAACGAAGACAACCCATCGTAGGACAACACCTTATTAACAGTGGAAAACACATTTTTTGCTGTTCTTTTTTGTTCGCTTATGTGGCAATGGAAATGGCTATAGTATAAGACACCACCATGGTGCACCATTGCACCATTGGAAGTCTTCTGCGTAAACGTGTCTAAGCCTTTAAGACTTAATGTACAACAGCTAGATACATAAAAATGATGCAAAATTAAATGCAAAAGAAGGCCGAGTTACCTTTATAAGAAAAAGGAAAAGAAGGCTGAGTTGCCAAAAGGTTAGGATTTTGTGTTTTCTGCTGCAAGAATGACATAATAACAAACTACTTTAACAATTAACATATTGCGCAGAACCAAGGATGTTAAGGTATTTCCATATGCCACATGTTTGCTGATAGGATTGACACATCCTTTCGTTGGAATAGAATAAATATTATGTTTAATTGGTAAAAAAAAATTCTACATAATCAGAAAGTGGATCGTAGATCGATATATGAACGTGCTTCCTGTTCAGACAAGTTTCTGCCCTCAGTAAGGCCCCTCATTATAACATCTGCGTATGTTGGGGATGGTGGATTAATTGGATGCACCTTTTCTTCGAAATTGTTGATGTCAAAGGAACAACACCTAAATCAGAACATTAAGCTATTAAGATTTGCCGAAAATGTTCATGTAATTTAATGTATTAGAGGCCTTACGTAATTGCCAAAATTGGAAGTCCACCCCTTTCACCTAAGTATATCATTGCTCCATACCAGCAGTCCTTAATCAATTCAATGGTACGTTGATCACCCTTCCTGAGGATTTCTATATGTGATGTATCCAACCATGTCTTCCAGTTACTTGGTTCGATTCGGTTTTCTTGAGAGAACAAATCATTTAGCTGTTGCAATCTGCATAACAAATCATAACCATGCTTGAATAGAGTGGATTACATCGCAGGACAACAAGCATATATCCGTTGCAATATTTAGGATCAAAACTTACTTAATTTTGTAGATACGGATATGACTAGACAAGCCATCTTCGCAAGGTGTTGGATGCAGAAATGCAACTCCCCCTTTTCCCCAGGTTAATGTCTGTGCGTGCCCAAAGAACAACCTGTGGGGGACAACAAGCCAATCACTCTCCACCGGCAGACTTCTGTCTCGTGCACCAGCACAAGGACGAGCCATCGGAGCAACCTATATAATGCATTTAATGTATTCAGTATCTAAAAAAAGTAGACAAACATTTTATTAGCATGACACACCTGGCCTCCAAGGATATAGCACATGAACCGTGGATACCACATATTTGAACCATAGGATGCATACCAAACATAGGAGTCTTGTGTTTCCACATCTTCTTCGGAGACAGTAAATTCATTTTTCTCAATGGACAATGTTGACTTGTCTTTTGCAGACACTTTTAATTGGTCAAGAAGAACAACGAGCTCTCCACATGATGTTTCATGTTCAAAAATAGTCTTGGCTTCTGTCGCAATCCAGTTCTCTTGCTGTTTGCTATAAGCTTCTTGACATTCCCCATCACTACTAATGCTTTCAAATGTTTCCTCCTGGGAAAGATAGCAACATGCATATTCTCAATGACTATTTCTAAAGCTGTAAATGCGTATAGGGAAATATCTTGCCTTCTCACTACTTTCAATCTCAACAAAACTTATCTCAATTTTCTTTCCTAGACAGGGCCAATAGCTATAAATCTCCTGACGTATCTGTCAAAACAAAATCTGGAAAATCTAAGTCGCATATACTTTGTAAGAAAAATGCTGTAAAAAACATCAGATAATCAATAAGATGAATATGAGCCAGCTCTGAACGAACATGACCTCCTCTAAGAGGCACCAAGTTATCCCCAATGGTTGTGAGATTCTTGGAGATTCAATTGGAGACTCGCCAAGAAGAATTTGGAGACATGCATGATATGCATGTGCAATAGCATGAAGATTATAGCCACCCTCAAGGGCCAAAACAACTTTCCCTCCAGCCAGTTCCATCAACTGTAAACAACATTGTCAATTTTGCTACGGAGCTCACAGATACAAAATAATAGATTAGACTACCTTGTGCATCATATGAGAGTAGCCGTATGGTGTTACTTTGCAACCACCTAGAGGATCCCCTTCAGCTAAAGTTGAAGAAAACCAGGTATGTTGTCAGAACACCCTAGATGGAAGGAAATCAGAAAGTGGTGCCTTACCAGAATCAAATCCGGCTGAAATCAAAACAATATCAGGATTGAAATTCTTTGCTATTGGCATCAATAGGTATTCCCAAACTGTCAGATAATCGCCATCTCCAAACCCACCATGTGGCCAAGGAACATTGATATTATATCCAGCACCTTCAGATGCTCCAACTTTGTCATAATAACCATCATCTCCTCCAGGGTAAAATCCTCCATAATCATATCTGCTATGTATAAAGCTTATGTGAAATAAGCTGTACGCTTAACAAATGACAAGAAGGAAAAATATACAGATCTTATTCAATTAAACATCCATTCCTTTAAAATATGCCAAAAAAGATTTATGTCAACTCAGAGATTAGACACCCTAGGAAAGAAATTAGACAAACTAAATGTAAAATGGTACCAAACTTGGCTTTCCCATGCCTCTCATATGATTGACATCACAAAGTTAAGATATTGCCAGAAATCATCAAGCAGCTAAAAGTCTTTCGCATTAAAGCTGTAGAACCATCCCCCATGTCATTCCTGTGAGTAAAGGGTGATGGGATGAGGGGGCAACATAGATTGTCTTCCATAGATTGCCTCCACAAGTATATGCCTGCCTAGTAGATGCTGATCTAAACCACAACTAATCTAAAAAGCCTTTCCAAGCAAGGTAGTTGTGACGAATAAAAAGGTTATACCCCTTGAACTCAGCACATTACTCATTATATGAGCACATTAAAGGTGATACCGAGTGAGAAGATGTGATAGAACGTTGCCCTTCAGATTATGAATTCAAAAAATGCAGAACAGAAAGGAACTAATGCTATACCTATGAATAGAGAAGTACAACACCTGGGGATCATTCCAAAACATATGTTGTGTTCCATTGCCATGGTGCACATCCCAGTCGACAATCAACACCCTTCTCACTCCTGTAACTGCCTGAATTAAAGCTTACAAACAATCGGCATTCAATGCTAGTGGGCTGATTGGCATGGAATTTGTAGAAATAAATAAATGAATGAATATACATACGTGCCTTGCTATACTTGCAGCAAATACAAAATGTTAAAGTGTAAGAATGCAGAGGAATAGAATGGAAACCATATTTTGTAGCATTCCCCGTGGATATGGTATCACACCACAGAGGGGACTTGCCCAAGTCTTAAAGCTTCTAGTAGATGATATTACTATGTAAAAAACATCTTCAAACGGGGTTCATGAGTAAAATAAGACCTCCATGCACTCAAGAAGCAGTCAACTACAGATGTTTCAAAAGTAAGATTTACTTTGGTTGAAGGCAGTTGTAAGATTCCTTGGTCCTTGATATGATTTCCTAACTCACAGGGCGCTCAAAAAATACCTAAAAGACAGCGGGCATACTATAGCATATGGCTGCCTGTATTGAGCATGGCCAGTTGTTTGCTTGTGGGTCACATGGCTAATTTAGAAGATGCATCTTGCAAGTGTGCTATCGATGTATTTTGTTATAATGCTACCTCCACTTCAAAAAATTTGTGCCTATGCAAATTGTAACCTACAGAACTTCTCTTAAATTCAGAAGTTTCGTGTTAATCCAGTTTACAGGGCAAAACATGCATACAGACTGAACATTCTTTAGATGCAGAAGTCACCAACATTCACGAACGTTTTCACATCTGCCTTACAATGTGAAGGAGAAAAGTTGTACTGGATTCACCAGTCACAAACAAATTCATGAAGGGAAATGTGTCCTATAAGAAAATACCTTGCCATGAACAAGAATATGGGCTGCAATGGCAACATTGTTGAACAAACAGAACCCCATAGCTTCGTCGGCCTCTGCATGATGCCCCGGTGGCCTCACTACAGCAGCTCCCGCACTTAACTCACCTTTAGCCACACGAAGTGATAACTGGATTTGATAGAACAATAACATAAATTAGAAGATGAATGGACTAAAGGCTAAAATCCTGTAAGTACCCCTAAAAATGCAGGTGTACTATCTATCAGGAAAATGTAGCAACTCGCATCAAACTACCTTATTCAAAAAATTCTAGCAGCTTTTGAACCTCGTCAACGCAGAAGTTAATCTCTTGAGAAAAGTAGAAGGCCATTTAGAAGAAGGCAGCTCAACAAGGATGTATCAAATCTGATCATAGAAATTGAGTATAAGAAGTGGCTGGGCAATCGTTCTTCTACTCCAAATACAACTAACAGCATAGAAAATTCATAATCATGTCATCGAGAGCAAACCTAGGATCTTATTGGGTGCATTTGCATTCAATATATGTATCTTCCTTATGCCAGGTTTCTGTAGATCTTATCACACCCCTTGGAGCACCCAAGCGTATCAGTTACAAATCAAATCAGATGAGCTTTTCCTAACCTTTTTGAAGCTAGATCATTTTACTTGATGTGGTAGAATTTCTTTTCTAATCTGGCAACCCATCTAGCCTTGCGTTACCAACTCAAGCCCAAACCCCTCTCACTTTTAAACTGGCACCACAAAGATGAATGCAACTTCAACAGAGAGATTCCAAAAAGTCATTACATCTTACACATATTTGATATCCCCCAAATAACTACCATTCTTCTCAATGCAGCAATTAGAACATATTTGGCCACATCCAAAGAGTTGGCATTTACCACCATAATGATGCATCCTAAGGGAATGACTGATAACTGAAACCTGGGTATTTTGGGAACAGTACATCCAAGGTATGTGACTAAGTCCAAAAATGTGAAACCAGCCATCATCAAAAGATTTTTACTTGGAAAGTAAAAGCCCTTCCATTTATGTAAAGAAAGACGAAACGATACTTATGCTAAAGGCATTTATAACCACCTCCACAACAGAGCCAGCTGCGAGAAGTGCAGACTGTGATGATCCTTCATTGAAATAAATGGAGTTGTACCGGTGAGCTAGAGCTGCCCTGCCTCCTTTCCCATAGGTTCTGCTGCTTATAGCTTTCATGAGCGCAATGTGTTTTTCACTGTGTACACTAGCCAACTCCTCAGTAGTTGCTTCCCTAGCTTCTACGCGAACACATCTACAGGTTGGGGAAAAGGTCATGGAGTTTAGGCATGGAGATTCAATTAAACAAGAAAAGAATTTCAACTTTTTCTACAGCTTACCTTTCCAATAATCCGACAGACTCCAAACGATCTATGATGGAGGTAACTCTTTCAGGTGTTTCAGGATGATCTGGATCATCTGGACATGCATGGGCACACATCCGGTGATCATAAACAATACCCACTTTCGGAAGCTCCATCTGCTCTGCCAAAATGGAGCTAATCTGCACCTGGAATAGCCTTCTCCTTTAATTTTACCATTCCAGAGGCGATGCCCTGCCGTGCACAGCCCCGACAGGGCTTTCCTCCCCCTTTTGTTTTTTTTTTTAAATAAAGATATATTCTCTACGACACACTTATACCTTGCATTTGTAATGGTTCGAAAATTATACCTTGCGTTTATAATGGTTCGCAAATAGGGAGGTTTGGCCCCGAAAAATCCGGCCATCCTTAAAAATTTCCATAGGGAAATAGGCTTAAAAAGGAGGTGAAAGCTTAACATCAAACGAATGGCGGCCACTAAATTCGAGCCCTGATATATATGCCTCTTTTGTTTGACTTTAAAAATTGCAAGTTCACGTGCATTAGTGCTCAGTTGCTCCATTTCATCGCCAAAAATTGCCAAATCACCATCCACAAAGGCTTCTCACAAACTTCAAGGCACTCTCAAGAATGGTGAACTGGTGATGAAATAGAATAAGACCAAAGAGAAAACAGCCAGCAAGTTTGAGAATTTGTGGGAAGGACCATTTGAAGTCATTGGCACAAGAAAAAATTCTATTGGTTAAATCTACTTCTTGATGGCAATGAACTGCTCAACCCTGTCAACATTCTACATCTCACGAGTTATTGGCAACAATATCTGTTGCCTTAATTTTATTTGAGTAAGCATGCCTTAGAATTAATTATTAGTTTGATGTAGGTTTGTACTTGTTGCAGTAGATTAGTCTCTTTTTAGAAGCTTGAATAGGTTAAGTAGTGAACAATCTTAAAGTTAGCTTATTTTAGTCAAGATAGATTGATTTCAAATAAAAAAAGACTAAGCAGTTCTTCAAGTGCTTGCAGAAGAGCAGGATCAAAGACCATCTAAGAGCAAAATGCAAGTTGTTGAGCTTAACTAGTACATGTTTTCATGCAGGAGCATCTGATATGCATTTTGTCATACATCAATTCTACCTGCCTTCAACACCATGCATTGTTCACATTTGCCCTCAATATCCATCTCATTAAGTTGCTGACAGTCCTGCCATAACAGCAACTCAAGTTGTGTTCTAACATTCACTTGTCATGCAGGTTCACCAGAGGTGACCAATACCATGAACACTTTGACTCCTACTCCATACAAAGTTCCCATGTTGCCTATCGCCTTCCCATCTAAGGCAATTATCTGAAGACAAAAGAGAATTTCTTTAGCTCCAAGGGGCTAGCAGACCAGCCTGCTTCCTTTTTTAGCATGATGCTGCCATGATATGACAACATAGAAGAGCATTGCACACAACAACATGTTGACTTGAGCATTTGAGCATGAAACTGCAGATCTGATGACTTTGATCCCCGAAGATCATAAGAAGACACTAGCTTGAAGACCAAGGTGAAGGCATTCATGAGAGACCACACAAGCATGCAAGGAAAGGAGATTCAAGCAAAGCAACTAAAGGTAAACTCTGACGTGTCTTAGTAATAATACGTGTTGTCTCCACGTGATGCTGGCCCGTTGCCCTCTCACATGCCCGGAGGTACCACGTGGCGAGGGGAGATTGGATGGGGTGAGTGACTTGGGTGCCGGGAGGGGGAGGGATAGGAAAATTTTTTTACTTCTTGAACCTTGGCACGATTCCCAAGAATTAAAAAATGAAGGTCAAAATGAGCCCTTTTTTGAAAATTCTTTTTTGCAAATAGAATCTTTTTTGATGCTCTATGAGATGGAAGAATCTTTTTTGCAAAATGAATACTTTGACTTTTTGGCTCAAAATGATGCAAGGTGAGTTGTCAAGTGGAGGATGACATGGCAAAGCGAAATGATGAGGTGTTAAATAAGTTGGCAGAACATCTTTTTTCTAGTCAAAACTTTTGATGAGATGGATATGATGTGTGTGACACTTGTGTGGTGATGTGGAGGCATTAGTGATGATGTGGCATGATGACATGTCCCCTTAATAGTCCAAGTAACTTGTTTAGGAAATATTTTTGAAAGAATAAACTTTTCATGAAAGGTAATATGTGTGTGTGATGACATGGCAATGGTGATGATGTGGATGGTGATTTGGCAATTTTTGGTGATGAAATGGAGCAACTTAGCACTAGTGCACGTGAACTTGCAATTTTTGTGTAATAATTTGATTGCTTGACTTCTTCATGCTCCCTTTTGGAATTTGTGCACTTTCTCTCTCTACTTTGACTTTTAGAGAGAGAATATGACCTTAGGTCATGGGAGTGGCCAAATTGAGTGGAATTTTTTGCTTTTTCAAGATGGTGGTGGCATGATGGATGTGTGAAGGGCGAATGGAGTATGAATGACATGTTTTGACTAGAAAAAAGGCTTTTTGCCAAATTTGCTATGGGATATGAAGGTAAGGCATGGAATTTGAGGCAAGTGGGATGTTTTGCATAGGGGAAGAGGTGAAGAGCTTTTAGAAATGGTTCATATGAAATAGTCATGCCAAGAACTCAAAGTAAAACCACATACCAAGTCAACTCAAGGGGTCTTCCAAACTTCAAATTGCTTTGCTTGAATCTCTTTTTCTTGCGTGCTTCTGTGATCTCTCATGGATGTCTTCATCTTGGTCTTCAAGCTAGTGTCTTCTTGTGATCTTTAGGGATGAAAGTCATCAGATCTGCAGTTTCATGCTCAAATGCTCAAGTCAACATGTTGTTGTGTGCAATGCTCTTCTCTGCTGCCATATCATGGCAGCAGTTATCACAAAAAAATCGTTTGACAAAGAGTAACAGAAGAAAATATTGGAAAATTATAAAGGCGGTCTATAGATAGCGTTCTTAGAAGGGAAAAACTACAGATTACCCTTATGTTTTGACATATTTTCCCACTTACCCCTAACTTTTCAAATATTAATAGAATGCCCCTGGTCAATGTACAATGTATAATGTAGTTTTGATAATTGTTGAAATACCCTTATGTTTTGACATAATTTCTCAAATGCCCTAATGTTTCCTTCAAATTCACAAAATACCCTCGATGCCTCTAACCTGTGTTTTATTTCAAATTTCAAAAGTTTCAAGAATCACAAAATACCCTTAAGTTTTGGAAAAAATGTTTGGAATGCCCTTGAGCCCAAACGTTTGTTTTGAATGCTCCATACATCATTAAAATTCAACAAGATAATTTCAAATGCCAAAGTAGGCCAAGATTAACTTTAAATCTCATAAATATTGTTTTGAAGCACAATAAACACAATGGACGATTGGTTAACTAGATGGGTGCCCCCATGTTCTTGAGTTGTGGTCCCTACCTTGCATCTACTACAATGATGAACTTCCTTCACTTCTTCTTCACCTTACGAATCCTCTTTGTTGTTTACGGAGGTCTTCTTGTCATTTTGGAGGCAACATTGTACCTAGAACATTAGGAACAATAACTTGGGTGCATGATCTCCCTATAGGTTTAGATTAGGAAGTGAGAAAAATGCTTGATGAGCATAGAACACGCCATTTATATAGTATTGCACATGCCGCATGTGCACAAGGAATACCCTCCTAATGCCATTCACGCAAGAGCATGTTCTCATTTCCAAACCACAATCCTAGATTTTGGAAGACAAAAATCTCATACTCAACTTCGAGGCCGCACAATCCTAAGAAGAGCTTCAATGCATCACATGCCTCTTCACATCATGCTTCAAGACGTGGGAGTCAATGCCAACCGCATATTGGTCAGCCTATGTAGGATTCTCGCTTTTTGTTGTCGACGCTCATGGAACCATGTCATTAGCTTATGCCGAATTAACTCCAACATAGCTAACACGTGCAACTCCCTAGATTCACGAAACCAAGAATTTAGACTCCGAATATTAGAAGTTAGATGACCATACCTCCGTCTCCCTTGAATTTTGAGTTAAGCCCAATGTATAGGATCAGCTGACAAGTATCCAAATGGTGGCTTGGGCATTAGCAAAGACGCGCGTTCGTAGGATCACTTCATCATATTTCTCTGGCAAGGTCACGGCCGCATTCCATAACAAATGCACAAGGGTTGTACTCTTGAAGACCCTCCTAAAATTGTCGGCTAAATGGCGATGCAATAAGCATGAGGTACTTGTGCCCCAAAAATAATCTCAACACCTTCAACCAAACCTTTACGTTTATCCGAAATGAAAGTGACTCACAGCATGATGCATACAATTCTTCAAATTTTGAAGGAACCATACCCAATTATCAAGTTTTTAAAGCACTTACTACGCAAAAGCAATTGGAAACAATCCATCATTCCCATCTATTCAGAGCCTCGGCAATAGTATACCAAGATATCGTCCCTTTAAATGGGTGCCATCCAAACCCATGGTCTCCCAAGAAGAGAATCCCTTCAAACTAGCATTATAAGCTTAATTCGAAAAACGCGACCCTCGGAAGACTTCTCAACAAATGCTATGCTTCCTAGATTCATCTTCAATATTTTTTTCACAATATCCTCCAATTTCTTATAGGCCTCACATTGATCAACATGGATTTGGGAGTTTGCCGCTTCTTTTGCTTTCCATGCAAGGCCATAAGATATTCCTATACCTTCTTCTCCCGACATCACCAACGAGATCTTTTGGCGCAGAACTAGGTCGTTTCAGGAATCTTTCAATAGTGCGACAATGAGCCATTCCGTGCTAACTTCTTTGTTGCCAAGACGAAGCCGCTCCAAAGACAGCTTGCCAGTACTTCAAACTTCTTGATTGCGCACTGGGGACCATTTTCTATGATAGAAGCATGAAGACGCCAATTGCAATTCCCAGCACCACAAGTCACTGTGTATCTACAATGGAAAAACACCGTAAACAATCTTGTAGCAATTGCATCTGAGAAGGGAAATGACAAAATTACCTTGTCTTATCTGACTTTAACACTTTTAGTTCCACATGGTTCGATATGGCATATTTTTTCACGGCTAGTTTCAATTCCTTCAATGAAGGCCAAGTAGAGCCTTGTTGCAGCTCCATAGAAAAGTCTATGGCAAAAGTCTGTAGCAAAATCCTCTAGCTGTGTAAAGTCTTTGGCAAAATCCAAATCTGTGGCAAGATCCAAAAATCGAAATCTATCTCTCTAGCTGTGTGAAATCTGTGGGAAAATGCAAATCGGAATCGGAATCTTCTTCCAGTAGCTTCGCTACAATTGCATGGCAACAAGATTTCTATGATGAAAGAATCTGTGGCAAAAGATTTGTTGCTATGGTCTGCTGCTCTGATCGATACCCAAATCGAAAATCTGCTACAGTCTAAAGATTTCGGCTGCTCCAATCGATACCCAAATCGGCTGCTCCAATCATTAGAATACTAACAGACCCAAATCGTTAGAATACTAACAGACCCAAATCGGAAATCTGCTACAGTCTAAAGATTTCGGCTGCTCCAATCGATACCCAAATCGGAAATCTGCTGAAGAAATCAGGAAATCAGGGAATCAGGAAATCTGTATCAGGAAATAAGAAAATCTGCTGAAGAAATCGGATTTGCTGCTGCTCCAATCTTGCATGTCATTAGATCGTTGCTGCTTTATGCTGAGGAAATCGGATTTGCTCCAATCGAACCTTAAACCCAGTGAAAATACTAAGCTCAGTAGCACCGAGAAAGCATAAGCACCGAAAAAGCATAAGCACCGAAAATTTCTTGCTTTAGCACCGAAAAAGCATAAGCTTTTTCTAGAAACTGGCGGGAGCGGAAACGAACCGCTTGCAAAAAGGGTATTTGAAGAAATACGAAAAAACTGGAGGGTATCTTGTGATAAATGAAAAACTACAAGGCCAAATACGTTGACCAGGGGCATTCCATTAATATTTGAAAAGTTAGGGGTATGTGGGAAAATATGTCAAAACATAAGGGTAATCTATAGTTTTTCCCTTCTTAGAACTAATTTTACATTTGATTCGTTACTTCTTTGTTTTATTCCACATCTCGATATACTTCTTTGTAATTCCATAGTGTTCAATAAATGTGGATATAATTGCTTAAGTCATATAACTGCATCCAAAAATATCATTAGTGAGCAGCATAGACATACAAATAGATGGAAAATATCAGTTTATTATACTATATCCTAGCTACTTTCAATTTGGAAGGCAACTTTCATCCAGAAAATATCCACACTCTTTCTTAAATAATTAACCAGATTTATGTACTTCCATATTGTGACATTCCCTAGAGTATATGCTATGGAAAACATATACGACATGCCACTATACAAGCCTCAACAAGCAACTTGTACGAGGTCCAAAGTAGCCTATGAGTAGATGCAAAGAAAAGGGCCCATATTTTACATTTACAAAGGCAAAATGCTATGGTTTTCTTCTTATATAGAAGAGAACCATCATTCTAGGGAATGGAACGCCAGTTTTGGTGCCAGCTCTCCTTGCGGACCCAGGCTTTCCTTGGCATAAGCCTGCTATAGCGCAGGCTTTCTTTCGCCCGTTCTCCTAAAAAAGCCTTGTGTCTTCCTGCATTCCTCATCGGCGTTTCCTCTGAGCTGTCCTATATCATCTATTCTCATTAGCTAGATTTCTCCTTCTTCTCTATGCAATTTCTTTAGTTTCTACTTACTACTATCTCCCTCTTAATTCCATATCAATGCACAAGCTCAGTCTTGGGTCTTACACCATCAATTTCTTGGATGTCTGATGCTGGCGTGGGTCATGTTAAGATATGTTGCTTTGGCTTGTTTGTTACGTTTGTAGTTGGTAGCTGAGCGGTGCGTCTTTTATAGCATAGTGCTTTTTGGTTGCTCTTCTTGTTTTATGCTCGTAGGGTTGGCATGTTGGCGTAGGGTCTTGCTCCATCAATCCCTATTGGCCTGGGGTGCATGTCACTTATTTCCGTGTTTTAAACATGTGTTTTTGTTGAAAAGGAGTTCTTGCTTTCAGTTTGTCCTTTAAGCTAGATATGGTTGAACTCTAAGGTCTTGGGTCTTATGTTCCTAGATTAAAAGCATAGCCTAGATGCTTTAGGTATCCCTTAGATTGTGTTGTTTGGTTTTGTCTTATAAGGCTTTGTTGGTTTTTGAGGCGTTTTGAGTCTAAAGTCTGTTGCCATGCTTCTTGGATCCAATACAACATAGCCTAGATGCTTTTTGTATTTTTTAAGCATAGTGTTTTTTTGTTGCTCTTCTTGTTTTATGCTCGTAGGGTTGGCATGTTGGCCTGGGGTCTTGCTTTGTCAATCCCTGTTGGCCTGGGGTGCATGTCCCTTAATTTCGTGTTTTAAACATGTGTTTTTGTTGGAAAGGAGTCCTTGCTTTTAGTTTGTCCTTTAAGCTAGATATGGTTGAACTCTAAGGTCTTGAGTCTTATGTTCTTAGATTAAAAGCATAGCCTAGATGCTTTAGGTATCCCTTAGATTGCGTTGTTTGGTTTTGTCTTATAAGGCTTTGTTGGTTTTTGAGGTGCTTTGAGTCTAAGGTCTGTTGCCATGCTTCTTGGATCCAATACAACATAGCCTAGATGCTTTTTGTATTTTTTATATACACTCGGTCCTTGTTCTTATACTATGTTTTCCTGTTTTCAGTTTGTTGCATAGGTTGGGCATTTAGACATGGTTTCATGAATCTTGTTGGGTTGTTATGTCAAAAAGGTTAGGTTTTTTTGTTCTGGGGAGCATTTTAGTTTGCTTGTGTTTTCCCTTTGAGGCAGGCTTGGCATGGTTATAAGATTTGTCAGAGGACCGTCTATTTAACTGCTGGAGATGGCCTGAAATATGAAAATATTTTTATATAAGAGAGCAGTAATGAAAGAAGGAAAGTAACAAAAGAAGAAATAAATTTGCTTCTCAAGTTATGAAGATTTTACAAAAATCATAAACAAATTTCGAGTTTGCATGGAAAGTATGGCAGATTGACGATGGGATATTGTGTGGATGCACAAAGATGCTAGCAACAAATGTACCTAAATTGGAAGGGTGCTAAGAGGCGAATCCATCGAATTGGTCCGCTACCTCCATAGAATTGGCGGCTAAACCGTAAACCTCGGCCCAAGAATCTGGGGCTAAAGGAAAAAAAAATGGGGAGATGAATCATCGAAAGTTGGCGAAAATTCTTTAATATTATTTAATGGTATCCTACTAACATTTAGAAATACATTTTTAAGAAAAACTCGAAAATAGCCATTGGGCTAAAATTCGCCCCTTAAGGGCAACCCTATCTGTGATGCCTTAGTGGTCTTCAACGGGATGATGTCTCCTAGAATGCAATACTTACATCATATGTCCAAAATGGGCTTGGAAACATGACTTTTGGACTGTATAGGAAGGATGATAACAGGCTTTTGTCCAGATAACTTCACATGTATGACCCTTCTATATGTTTATGATGTTTGCAGTATTAGTTGAAGGGAAGCAGTTACAGGACTTGAAGTCAAATGTCAAATGTAAAAAAATATTATCTATCTATTTATCTATTACATATTCTGTACTAGCCCATTGTATGGGTCCCATGACCTATTGGTCTCCGTGGACGTTAAAAAAACTATTCTATTCTATTCTATTCTCTCGTAAGTATTTATGCGAATTGTGGAGCAGTGAAGATGCATGTAGAATTCATGACGAAATGCATAACCCTGATGTCATTTTCAAGGACTTTTGCTTGCAACATATTTTTAGAAATTGCCATCTTGACAAAACCCTTGAGTTTTAATGGCTCCAAACATTATCATCCTTGTCAGTCTTCTGTTCAAAATGGCTTACTAATTGAAGGGTTTTATTTCTATCTCCGATAGTTAGAATTACAACAATACATTAAGAAAGGACCACTATGTATTTTCGACCTTCTTGGACACACTGGAAGGCTATAGATGAAGCAGAGGATCTGGTTTTGAACATGGGTTTTGACATCATTACAACTTTAGAAATACATTCTTCATTTTGTTTGGTTGTGAGTTTTACAAATTTTTCGTTGCCGCACACACATTTTGGGGTGGCTAATGCTCTGGTTTTGTTTTCTTAGTTTGAGGCTATTCTTCATATTGAACTATTGGTTCCATTGGAATGAACACATGAAAGAAATGTCGTTGCATGGTAAGTTATTGCACCAAATAAGGATAGATAAGATAAGGATAGATAAGGATTCAATGTTAGCTGCAAGTAGATGTTTATTTGCAGGTTTACCACATGTCTAATGAGCAGAATGTCTGTAATTTTGAATAAGTGGCTAATTCATTTATTTCAGCTTAGTCCTCAATGTTCAATGCAGGTAATTAGAGATAACACATTTGATTAAAGTGGTTCTCATGTCATTCCCACCCCTTTTTTTTGCACTCGGTTAAACTCACCCAAAAGGACGTGCGAAACTTTTGAAATGCCTTAATTGCTTTAGAAAATTACGAAGCTAAACGAAAGCTAAGGAAAAACGAAGCTAAGGAAAATTACATGGTCTCCTTTTGCGGTTAGCAAGTCAAGAAGGTAAAAAGCATAGTTAAAACCAATGAAAATGCTTTCTTTTTGTAAAAAAAGTACTAATCTGCACTAAATTTTCATTCAAAATAATTCCATTGCATTGTATTTTACAGTGGTCGAAGAGACCATAGTGGCCGTGCTGTCATAATGATTACACCACTTAATCGGAACAAGGTGTGGAGCCCTCTTCGACATGTTCCAACCCACGAGAGGAACTTGAAGACGATAAAAACTTGTACGAGGAGGTGCTTCATTGGCGAGGATCTGGCCTGTCCAACTAATTTTACCACACTCGTCTCATCCCCTTTCGTCAACGAACGGGTCTTTTTATTGCTTCTGAGCATGTAATCTAATCGGGATAAGGATTGCAACATACATAATCAAGTTAATCAAGAAAGGCATTTCCGGGAGAAAAATGGGTTCAGGGTCCTTTCTTCGACTCATGAGTCGAGAAAGGCAAATTTTTAGAGTGAAAAACTGATTCGATTGAGAAAGGGCCTCGTGAACTGCATTTTTCACTCGGACCGCGATTTTGTCGAGAAAGGGAGCTCATGATGAAAAACACAGTTCTGAGGCCCTTCTCGACTTGCGAGTCGGGAAATGTAGCTCAGAGTGAAAAACACAATTTTGATGGCCTTTCTCGACTTGCGGAGTCAGAAAGGTAGCTTAGAGTGAAAAACGCAAGCCTGAGGTCCTTTCTCGATTTGCGAGTCATGAAAGGCCGCTTAGAGTGAAAAACACAAATTTGAAGTTAAAAAATGCAGGTATGAGAAGGTCGAAAATGAATAACTTTCAAACATCATGTCGTATTACTATACCTTTATTCACATGTGATCAAACATGCAACAAGTGTGGCGAACCTACTTGCCTACAAACATGGTTTCTAGCTCCAATATCATGGAGCGCAAATCATGACTAATTGCACCATATCCTATGTATTTTCTAATGCGCACCATAGCTATGCATTTTCTATGTACACATATACGAAAAAATTGACCCTTCCCCTTTTTTAATATAACAAATGTTTACCCCATAGCTTTTTCAAAGATAGGTTTTTTAAAATAAGACACCATAGACCCTCCCCAAATATTTTCTAATAGACACCATACCTTATGTATTTTCTAGATATACATATATCAAAAAGTAAACCCTCCATTACATTCGACCTGGGCTTTTTTTAAATTATTAAAGTCTACTCCAGTTTTTTTTCCCGCCCATGCTTGAGATTTAAAATTTGGTACATATCTTTGGGAATGTTCATTTTTGCATAACTCAGAATCCCCGCTTCCAGTCTTTGCATCCTGGATACCTGCTACTGAATTTGGCTATGTCTCTCTTCCGATGGCCGAGGAGCACGGGCGATTTTGGAGGAGAACTATATCTCCTTACTAAGATTGAAAATAACAGGGAAAATATTGGAAATAAACAAGGGATGCATCCCCCTTTCGGCAGCAGCTAGAGCAGAGCACATCTAGAGATGTTGGAGCTTAGCTGAAGATGCTGGAGATGAGCAAAGATGCTAGGGCTTAGCCGAAGATGCTGGAGTCTTTCAAACCCTTGTGCTGAAGATGCTAGAGATGCTGGAGACCTTACGTTGGATCATGCCGAAGCATCATGCTAAACATGTTGGAGATGCTAGAAACCTTATGCTGGATCTCAAGGTTTTGGAGATGCCGAAGATGCTGGAGCTTAGCCAAAGATGCCGGCCAATGAAATTGTGATGCAGCGGACCTTTGTTATAAATTTCCACAGTGATGCACTTAAATGCATCCCCGATCACGGATTTTTTTAGCCCAAATAATGAAATTTTGGTTCTATACCGGATCACAGCCTCCATCTTCATCCACTCTGGTGTGGTACTTAAATCTGGAATTGATCCAAGCTATGGCATAGCAGTGCATGTGCCAGATTGAAGAATCCCTCTTCAGGCTCTTGCCAAAATGACTATTGAGCTCCAAGGCCATCTGTCCTTCCATTTCTCCTTTGTCATTATTTAGCCTAGAGCCAAATTTGAATGGCAAAGATGCAGTGCGAAAAAAGAATAACGGATTTGAGCATGTGGACAAAGATGCAGGGCTAGAGAATGAACATGGTGTTGATCGATTGTTGGTCCGGAATGACAAGAGGATGGACTTTGCCCTGGTCTGTGTGTAGGCATGGCAGAAGCGTGGAGCCTTTTGCTTAGAATCCATGTGCTGAAGCTCCCGATCAGCTAGCCAGGCACTGCCTAAGGTAAGCTGAACTTCCAAATTATGCATTCCTCTACTTTAGCCCGGTTCTAAAGGAATGGCAGAAGATGCTTTAGATGGGCTTAGTCGGTATGAAAAGTAGATGCTTCAGATGTGGAGTCGGTCTGAGCAAATCAATTGATTCATCCCATTCTCGACTCAGTATTCGAAAATGGTTTATAATATTTAGTCATTATAAATTAATTTATTTGATTTAAATATAATTAAATTGATATTAATTATGCTTTAATACTAATTATTTTTTGCAAAGAGATCCATTCCCCTTTAATTTTTGTTGGCTCCTCCCTCCCCACCCCAACTTCCCCCCTTGCCCCTAACTTTTTGCCCTTCCCATTTGGGGCATGTCCATCCCTTTTCCCAAAATCCCCTGCTCATCTCCCTTCTCCCAAACTTCCCTTTCACCTCCCCCTTTCCCTTTGTCCCTCCCTCATACAACCCCTTTGCCTTCCCCCTTTACCCTTTGCCCCTTGTCCCTCCTTGTAAACTTTCAAATTCTTTAGAACTTTCACGACTGCTTGTCTGTGAATTTTATGAGAAAGACATAAGATTGGTTGTGGTTCTATGATGTGATTTTTTTCTAGTGATGCAATGCAAAATTTAATTTTTTCGGTATGAGTCTCATTTTACTGCATGAGGCTTCAAAACAACATCTGCAGAGTGGTCCACAAGATTAATGGCCTTTAAAAGTCCCTGCCATTATTCCTGTGGACACATAAGCAAGCATTATTGCATTATTCATGTATACATACAGAAACAAGCAAGATTCCAATTTTAACTACAGATTATGCGTGTGCTTTCAAATGAAATGAAAGGCTAAGCCCGTTCATACAAGAGATACAACTCTATTCAACGGCTTTGGAAGTGCATGGGATCTTGACCTAACCTGCACGCAAATATAACAGACCTGAGGATTCGAACCCCATGTGCAAAGCACGGTTCCAAAATGGTCTGGCCTCATCAGAATAAAACTCCCAAATCCTAGCTTGTCTTCCACATTCCTGTGCCAAATCCCTCCACATCACATCATGAGAAGTGTAACGTGCTTGGGAACCCACCGGCCGGAGCAGGTTTCCCGCTGGAAACTCGCGACGACGGTGGGTTCCCACACTTGGACCACAAGGGCAGTGTTTTGCATACACGTGGCGCCAGGTGGAACACGTCCACATTTACCCTGTTTTCTCTTTTATTCTTTCTCCTCGGCGACTTCATTCTTTATACGATGTCGGGCTGGGAGTGCCATTTTTTTGAAGAAATCCACTATATCCCGCCGCTATGGTGTTAATGTAACTGGCGCCAAGTGGAACACGTCCAGATTTACCGTGTTTTTTGTTTTTTCTGTCTCCACGGCTCTGGCATCGTTCTTTGTGGATGCATGTTGCTGGAGCAACGATTTTTTGAAGAAATCTGGTATACCTTACTTGCTATGGTGTTAATCTAACCGGGCGCTTTGCCCTATTTTTAACATTTTTGCATCCCTACCCCGATTTCAAGATTGTGAAGCTTTTTGACTAAAATCTGTTGCACAAGGTAAATGACGATGGCATTGCTTATTTTATTTGATATCTCGATTATTTATTCAATATTTCACTATTTTTGAAGGTTCTTGACGGTTTTCTTTTGTTGGAGTTGAATCTTGGCGGTTTTATCTTGCTGAAGGTAAATCATGGTGAATCTTGCATCAGAAAGTAACTATTTCTTGTCTTTAAATGCTTTCTTTTGTAATCTTGCTAATTTTGCATTTTATTTTTGTGGCAGGATACTTGTGGAGTAAGAAATCAATGGAATGGAGGATGGAAGGTGGTTTATTTTAGTTGCTTTTGCTTTATATTTGGTAACTGTAGCGATTATTGACTGCAATACAAGTAGTGGACCAAACTTCTCACTTGGAAGTGGTTTCCTTTCGAGTGACAACCTTGTTGATGATGAAACCATTATTGTCGATCAATTGATTCTAGAAACTGATCCCCATGATGTTGAAGTTGCAAGGCATTCAAAACGAGCCTTGGTTTAATCAACCATTTTTTAGTACTGATAGTAAGGGTGAGGGCAGTAAGCAATGCAAGGAATACATCGATCTTGATGAAAAGGTTGTGGTTGAAATTGAAAATGGAGGGAAGGATAGGTCTAACAAGCAGATTAAATGGGTTAGAGGCCGGGTTGATGCTTGGAGAAGGCATTTCAAGAAAGAGTTACCTGTTTCGCCAGATATTCCAATTGAAGACATTCCATTGTTGCAGCCGAATGAAATGGTTATGCGGTTTATGTTGCGAGTCAGGAAGAAGGACGACAGTATATTTCCAGCTGGCATGTCGGTTTTATTTTTATTTAGTAGTTTATTTTAGGGTAGTTTCTTTTATGGTAGTTAGCTTTAGGGTAGTTGTTGTAGACATTTTAATATTTTTTACTTGTTTATTGCAGTTTAAATTGTCTACTCAAGGCGATAGGTCATATCGTCCGGAAGAAGCAGGAAAGTATAGTGAATGTGACAGGTGATCTTAAGGAGCCAGTTTTTAATATCTTGAGAGATCTAAGATTCAATAAAGCTAGATTAGCTTTTGTTGTTGCTGCTGCTGATAAAGCAAGGAAGGAGGGTGTAGGTGTGAAGAGGGACAAAGATGTTCATGTTCCATTCAATACAAAACTAGATCTGCTTGCAGATGTAGATTTTCAAATCCATAGCCCAAAGGGGATTAAAAAGAGGCTCTTTTACTTTCTTGTTACTCGGTTTGCTATTAGAGGTGGCGCAGAGTTGTATGAATGCAAGGATGTTGATTTCAGTTTAAAATTTGATGGTTCTTCTGAGTTTTTACTTCATGACGAAAGAACAAGAAAGAATTGGGGCACAACAGTGACCCGGTTTGATGAGTCACACTTTAGGCCATCAATATGGAGTTTTGTAGAAGACTTCATTCTTACCTATAAACAGTATATTAGGCATATTCCAGTGAAGGAGACTCCAGGTCCAAGGCCATTCTTTTTGCAAGCTATTCCAAACTATCGATACAATGTAAGTTTTAACATCCTTTATTTGTTTTTAAGTATTGTTTGAATAATAATTTTGAATATGTTCGTTTATGTAGATGTGGTTTGCAAAGACTAGGGTTGGTGTGAATAAAATATCTAGCTGGGTACGAGACATGGGCAGCGTTGTTGATTGTGAAATTTCAAACAAAAGTGGTCGGGTGTCTACGATAACTCGCATGTCACTTGCTGGTGTGCCTCCCGAGATTGGGAAACTTGTTATGGGACCCCGGAGCATCGACTCATATCAGAAGCAAGTTCTTAATTTTTATATTTCTTAGTACTATTGTTTAGAGATTATATTGTTTTGTTTAATTTTGGTATGATAGAAGCAAGGATATCAAGGTGAACGCTGCTATGGAGATTAATGCGAAACCTTATAATGACTGACGGTTCATTAAGGTTGTACAATGATGTTTTGCGTGATTTGACTATTGCAAAAGAGAAGTCCTTGTTAGGTTCAAGGTCATCAAAGGTGCTTTTGCCACTTCCAATTGCTAGCGCAGGTTAGTGTCTGCTTTATTTGTTTATTAATTGTTTTATTGTTTGTCTTATTGGTTTTTTGTTTGTTTTAAGGTTTGAACAATGGTGGAAACTTAAGTTCAGACGTGGAAAAGATGGATATTTGTAATGTTTCTAGTGTTGAGAAGTACATTGGCACAGTTGCAGTTCCTTTTATTGGAAATTCTGGTGAACCTTGTGATGATTTTAGTAATGACATGCTCGAAGAACTCCTGGAAACCACTCCAAAACTGCGACAGTATTTTCCAGGAAGACCGTGCAAGTAAATACTTCTGGTAAGCTTCATATTTTTATCTTTTCGATCTTTCATGTGTTTTCTATTATGTTTATACTTATTTTTTGATATTGCAGGTGGTCAGAGTTTTGTTGGTGCAACATTCAATAATTGTGCATTTGTGCTTCTAGATTCTAGTGGCCGCCCTCTTGCTGATAAAACAAACTTGATCTCAAAATGAAGGATCAGTGTGAGTTCAGTTGAAGCTGTATTCAGGAATTTCTGTTGTCTTGTAATTAGAATTTGGAATATCAAGACTTTTGGGAATATCTGAATGAACGTCTGAATATCTGAATGAATATTTGATTGATTGAATGTCTGAATACCTGAATGAATATTTGATTGAATGATAAAGGTTTACGGTTGGTGGCGCCGCCTAGGACACTGAAAACCTAAAATACTAGAAAAAAACACACACCATAATAAACAGCAAAACACTGGCCCTAGTGGTTTACGATTTTTGAATTACCCTTTGCAGATTTTTGAATTTTGTACCCCAAATGGGAAGAACGGCATTGCGAAAGCTTCTCCTTTGTCGGATTTGAAGCAGAGAAAGCATCTTTTCAATAACAAGCAACCCCCTCGGAAATAAACAACAAAACCTCACCTTCTGGATATGAAGATGCGAAAGAGCAAAATCTTATTTTTGGCTCCCCGCAATGCTGCTCCGTGACACGCTCCCCTACCTTTCAAATCCGCCAAGGCCTTTCTAACAACAAGAATATCTACCTTCTAAACATGGTGACCTGCATCAGACCATCGCATCGCCCTGCTCGACCCCAACAAAACCCTTCCAACAATAGAAGAAATGAAAAGATTCGATTTTGCCCTATTCCTATACTCATTTTCATACAATACCTCCTTTCAACCTTCCAAAACATATGTTATAAATGTACCCTTTCATCAACTAGCAAACCAGGTCAAACATTGAGGTTAATAGGGGGTCCAACAGCAAAGGATTTAAACCAAGCCCCTGGCCCCAAATGTCTTGTTAGAATTATGAATATGAAAATAAAGGATTGGATTTTTGGTTGAGTATACTTGTAAAAGACGATTTGTGGCGGTTTGGAAGGAGGTGCATTTCGCGGCTCCCCGGTTTTTGGTTTTTTGTAATATGCCTGAAGATATCCTGGTTCTTTCACTCAAAAGGAAATTGCTTGCTTAGCGTTCTGCTCGAAGGTGGGTGGGCAAAGAAACTGTGTGCGATTTCTTTATGTAGGCACTTCTTGAATAGAAATATGGTCGTGCATTCTTGTGGATTTCTCTGTACTTGGGATATTGGGGTTAGCCAATTTTTTAGTCATACAGAGAGTGGGTCGGAGCACAAGATCATTGTAGAGGAACAGACAAATGAAAAGCTTGGCATCAGCAAGACAAGCTCATGCTAAGCTTCTTAAGGCCCACGTTAAGCCCAGCATCATTTCATGGAACAATCTTATGAACATGTATGCCAAGTATGGTTGCTTAAAGGCTGCATGTGAAATCTTTGATAGGATGTTGGCACATAACGTGTTTAGTTGGACTATAATAATTACGGGATATGTACAAGATGGAGGAGGTACTGAGGCACTTCAATGTTTCTTGCAAATGCAACAGGAAGGCGTTCAGCCAGACAAGGTAACCTTTGTCAGCTGTGTAAGTGCATGTGTTATGCTTCAAGATTTAGCAAATGGAAAGCTGGTGCATTCCAACATCCTGAAGTGCCAATGTGGTTCACATATTCCTTTGGTGAATAATTTAATTAACATGTATTATAGATGTGGAAACATACAAGATGCTTGCCATATATTCGACGTGATACATGTGCGTGATGTTGTGGCTTGAGCCATGATTGTAGGATATGCCCATCATGGACAAGGTAGAGAAGCACTCAAACTTCCAGAACGTATGCAACTTGAAAACATCAAGATGAACAACTTTGTATTATCTGGGCTTCTGATTGCATGTTGTGCCATTGCATCTCTTTCATATGGTAAATGGTTACATTGTCACGTTTTACAAAGTGGCTCTGAAGCTGATTCTATTTTGTCAAATGGTCTGGTTGACATGTATGCAAAATGTGGAAGCATCTATTATTCTTGCATTGTCTTTGACCGGTTGTTTATACAAGATGTTGTATCATGGACTGCAATAATTGCTGGATTTGATTATTGCTGTGGCAGCAAAGAGGGAATTAAACTTTTTCAACAAATGCAACAGGTTGGCGTGGAACCAAATGAAATAACATTCCAAGGCATCATGTGTGCATGTGCCAATGAGGCCGCTCTAGGACAAGGTAAATTTGTTCATACCATGATCCTTAAAGCCAAAATAGTTTTGGACCACTCTGTAGGTAATGCTCTCATCAATATGTATGTAGAGTGTCAAAGCATGCGTGACGCCTGCAAAATCTTTGACCGATTGTCTGGGCGTGATGTTGTGTCATGGAGTGCAATGATCGCAGGGTCTATACAGTTTGGTCAGAAGAAAGATGTGCTTAAGGTATTTAAACACATGGATCTGGAGAATGTGGAGCCAAGTATAGTAACTTACATAATTGCAGTGAATGTATGTGCAGTTTTAGGAGACTTTGAGATGGGAAAAAACCTTCATGCTAAATTTATTGAAAGTGGTCAAGAACTGGATCTATTCCTTGGAAATAGCCTTATTGATATGTATGCTAAGTGTGGGAGCCTGGAGAGTGCCCTCCAAGTATTTGGCAAGTTAGCTTTGAAGGATATTATATCATGGACTGCATTGATTGCAGCATATATGCATCATGGCAGGGCTAATGATGCCTTTCATGTCTTTGCACTAATGCAAGAAGCTGGTATGAAGCCGGGGGAGGCCACCTTCACATCTATTTTGTCTGCTTGCAGCCACTCTCGTCTTGTTGATGAAGGTTTTTACCATTTAGGATCAATTACTCAAGTTTACGCTGATAAACCTATAACCAAACATTATGCATGTTTGATTGACCTCCTTGGTCGTGCTGGATTTCTAGCTGAAGCAGAAGACTTACTGAATACAATGCCTTTTGAGCCAAGTATCGAAATGCATACATGTTTTCTCAGTGCTTGTGGACTTTATGATAATATTGATCTTGCAGAGCACACTGTTACCACATTTAGGTTATGGGGTGCTGCAGGATTCTGCCTCTTATCAAACATTTACTCTCTAGCTGGGGGGGTCAAGCGACATTATACTTGATTAGGCTGAAAGTCGAACTATTTCTAAATCGAGATGGTGTGGCTATTGCCTTTTCGATGTGGGGAATCCCATTAATGAGAAATAAGTTCCAAAAATGAAAGCATGAGCTAGTAGGAGTGTTGTCAAAAATTTCTAAATTTGTCCTTTAAATTCGACTAGGAAAAACAAGGGGTAGATAGCCAGTTTCACATTCACTAGGTACAATTCACTATTACTAGACCCATTTTAGGGTGCATTCCCATTAGAGGAGGGTGCCCATGAAGAGCCCACTTCAAGGGAAAGAACTTTAGTATAACGGGTTCTAAAATTTTTGATATCAAATGTAAATATAATGTAGTAAAATTTAGAAGCTCGGCTTTAATTTGATACCACGCACGAGATATTTATAAAAATTATAAAATTTTTGGAGTTTGTTGTGAAGGTTTTGCCCCAAAAACCCCTTCAATGGACCATAAGTGCCCTTCAAATGCCCACCTTTTGACCTTCATTAGCCCATCCTTACCCAGCAAAAATTTTAAGCAGTTTGAAACAACAAAAAATTTGAGTGGGGGGATTTGAACTGAGCATGGGGTCCTTGATCAACCATTACAAATTGTTACTTGAAATGATATGAATAATACAAAATGTCTACATGGAGAAAATATAATTTCGCTTGTGAACGTAGTATTGCCATATGGAGGATGTCCATCATACTGAATCTCCTAGTATGGCAGTTATGTAGTATGGCAGTTATGTAGATAGAGGAGACATTAGCTGGAAATGATTTGAAACCAATCATTCTATATATTGTCATATGCCAACCTAGTCGTTGTTCTATGGAAAATAGCCTAGTTTTGTAAGAACATAAATAGGAGAAAATTTGACATGATCTACACACGAGCACTTGCATTTGTGCAAAACAAAAAAGGTTAATGGGCTCAACAAGCGACCATAGAACAACTGCCATTTCCCATATTCTATCAAAAGGATGTCCAGACCTCAACATTGAACAAAATCTGGCTAGACAAAGTGACAAATAAGTGTTACACATCAAACACTGGCATGGCTTCTGTATGCATGAGAGCAACTCTTATTTACTATGAAATACAAAAACTTGGCACCATGGGTGTATCTGCAAGATTATTCTATGAACCACCATCATGATGCCTTGCACTTGGAGCAACCTCGACACTTCACATTATAATGACCCGTTTTCTTCCCAGAGATATCCAGGTTGTGTAATGCTTTCTAAACCTTCGTCATTATTTCATGTGGGTGGGCTCGAGTTTACAAGGATATACTCCGTCAGCAAAAATAACCATGCCAGATTTGAGAAGGAATAGTGCATTTATGAGATAGAAATACAATTGCAGTGTACTAGAAGACCCAAGACCCTCAGCTAGAGATCGAGATATTTACCGCATCGAACTAAGTTTGATTAGTAGGATCTCCATGGAGTATGTGGATTGTGGCATAGCGTCATGAGATCATATCTTTCATCAAACACTTTATCGCTATTGCATGTAACCTTTTGAAGAGCAAAAAAGGCATTCAAGTGCTAAATATTTGGAACCCCTATACCAAGGACTGATGTAAAAAACGCCTGCCACTTTCAAGAACTTCCACCATATGCAATCTAGCAAGTTTCACAAGCCTCAAACAATAAAAGCTAATCAAACTATTCTAGAGCGAACTTTGAAAAATGTGCAATTACATTAGGAGGAATGAGTAAACAATCAAGGAGAGCAATACACAAAACAAACTGATAAGCCATAACTTCCTCAAAATTCAAAAGGCCGAAGCTACAGATATTTTTAAAATAGGGATGTCTATCCATGTTCGATGCAGACAAAGGGGATTTTTACAGAAACAAGAGATTTTCCTGCAGCAATGGAATGAAACATTAAAAGTTTTCGAATCTTGAAATTTGATTTTAAATGAATGCAACTAGAAATGGAAATGCCCTTAAGAAACTAATAACACTTTTAAAAAAGGAAAACACAACAGAAGGAGGGATAGAAACATCAGATTGAACCCTAAGTGAACTTTACCTATGGTTGCATGATATTATAGAAGGGGCTAGTCCTATTTCTGCCCCTGTTCATGTTACTACTATGGTAGCAGCGGGAATCTTTCCCGTAGCTCGAATGTTTACGATAATTTTGTAGCACGTATATCACGCTTAGGATGTTCCTATTTGCAGAACCGAGGCACTAAGTTATTGCGTTTAGGATGTTCCCGTTTGCAGAACCAAGGCATAGTTGTTCCTGGATCTGTTAACAACAAAGGTGCCTACATCTGCAGGTGAAGCCAAATGTAAACGAGATCTCAATTTTTGCATAGCAGCTAGTATGGCGATGGCTGAGGCCATTCCAGCCGATTTACTTCTAAACCTAAACCAAATAAAGATTGAAGACCAACGACTCAAAAGCATGCCTTGTATGCCTAGTGGCCTTTTGCGTTATCTGGCATCCTTTAGATATGGCCTTTTTTTATACTGGATCAGATCGCCACAGGATGGCTGAGTCCTTGCTGAACTTGGGCTGAGCCACCATTATGAGAGTTTAGCTATCGCGGGATGCTACCGACGTGGCTGATTCAGCTGGACGTATTTGGAGTAGCAGAATCAGCAGCTTACATCTGCTGACCCAAAAGATTATCATGTGAACGACCCTTTACTCTACGCTAAAAATCTTAAGGGCCGCATTAATGTCAAAAGTCATGTATATTGATTCCCATCAAAACCAATAGAAATCAATAAATTAGCGAGTCATCATCACATTAATAGTTCCCACGAGAATCTGCAAGTCATGGGACAATTTCCCACACTTAGGGGATTTCAAAACTTGCAGCAGTGCAAATAACCATCATCCAATTAAATTGGGATTACGTCAACTCCAAAATTACGCCAACCTGTTGTTGTCTTCTGGGGGTTTTTTTTTTTTTTTTTTTTTAGTCCCTTTTTGGACTTGATAAATAATATAAGGTTGCAATTCCCATGTGTCGTTTCATATGCGAATTGAAATATGCAAAAAAGACCAAAATAGAACAGCATTGAGATGAAAATATTAGGTTGCAATTCCCGTGTGTCGTTGCTAAGATAGATGAGACCAAAATAGAACAGCATTGAGATGAAAATATTAGGTTTGATAATAACAGATTACATATTTGCGAGGCAATTGGAGACCCGGGATTATGGATAGCTGACACAAATATCATACAAAATAATCATATATTCCAATAAAACATTAAGGGATCAATCCATCCCGGGATTATGGATAGCTGACACAAATATCATACAAAATAATCATATATTCCAATAAAACATTAAGGGATCAATCCATGTTTTTCCACGTATTTAACAAGGTGTGGTTCCATGTCGGGTCGTTCTATCTAGTTTCGGTGTGAATCTAACACTTCACGATCGTCATCCCCATAGCCAAATTATTCATAATAGAAATAAACTTCACCAGAAAACTATCTGTCGCAAAATTTTTTGGATCATAAGATGGTGGATTCAGGGCCTGCATTTGATTGTAGAAGCATTTGAGAGCATCATTATCCACTATGATTATATCATCCTTATTCTCGATACCAAGCTCATCCATCATGTTACTCAAGTGTTTGATAAAGATAGGCTTGCCTGTTGGATTCATCATAGTCCCCATGTCTTTAATGAAAATACGTTTACCTGCAGGCCTTTGAATGGGCCTAGGATGGAGTAACAACTAACAATTGGATGAGGTGAAAGTTGCAACATAGACAAGTTCTTACCAATTTTTTCTAGGGAATTCTTGGAGTTCCCTAGAAAACCCCTTGTGCATTATCAGATTCAGTATGCAGGTGATGTGGTTATTACCCTGGCAGATTCAAACTTGTTATGATGTTCCTCAAACATTCTATGCTCTAAGTGTGCATTACAATCCCACATGATTGTTGGAACAACAAAATCATGCTAAGCGTGTATTACAAGGATAATATTGTAGAGGAAACCTAGTTATGGAACAAAACATAATCATACCCAGTGCTAAGCAAGCATGATATCGTAGATATGGAATAAAAAAAATCACACCGAGCATGTACTAGCCAACATAATAATATTGATAGAAAATACACCTCATATAAGATATAAGATACCTCATATGTCAACTTAATTACGAGTTCTAAGCAGGAAGTTTTACTACTATGAAATTTTACCACTATGGTTTCTTCTTGCTAAGGTACAAAATTCACATGAAAATAATGCAAACCATGTGTGTGTGTGGTTTAGGATCCACTCCTATAAAACAATGAAGGCTCAACATTTAGGATTCACTCTTTTGCAAATCACGCCTAGCGTGTTTTGGATTCCATCTTCGCTTGAGGAAATTGCAAATCCATCATCTGAAACCATGGATCACGCTTCATGTTCACATGAAAAATAAGTCCGATTACATTTTTAAACAATCAAGTCTTACGGAATTATCTATAAAGCAAGAAATTGTGGACTCAAGGTTATACACAGGAGCCTAAAGATTTGAACTTGGACTTTTAAGAGGACTAAGCGTGCCAGAACTTGATTGTTTTGGGAATAGTAGAAATGGGAATAGAAGAAATTAGAAAGGAAAAAACACAACAGTGGACCTGCATAGGGGCAGATGGACATGGAACAATAAGACATTACCCACTTACCAGCAATTAGATATGACGGATTTCCCCAGAATCGAGCTGTTTAGGTCCAGTTGCAAGTTCGCTGGTTCTCTCCTCTTCTACCTGATTTCTATCTATTTCTGGAAATCCTTTTCTGTTTCTACCTCTTCTATTCTCTCCTCTGTTCTACCTCTTCTGTTCTCTCATCTTCTACCTAATTTCTACCTGATTTCCTCTATTTCCTCTCCTTCTGTTTCTACCTGATTTCTATCTGTTTCTGGAAATAGAAGAGGAGGGCGCTCCAGATACTACATAATGGCAGATGATCCAGATATTGCAAACTGCATCCGATTTAGTATAGTTCGATCTCCATTATATGGTATCATGACTTGGCTTCCCAAATTCGACGCCTGGATTCGTCCTTTTTGTGATCCTTCGTGCTGCCTCTGATTTGTTTGTGCCAATAACGGGATTGTCTGTGTTTCTACAGGAACGGTGCAATCTGAGGCCTCAAAAAGTTTTCAAGCCTCCAAGCAGATGTTTTTGGGGGCGTGTCTCGGATGCTTTCTGTAATTTCGGTGAGTGAGAAGAAAGAACAAAATGGACAAAATTCAAATTTCATGAACCATGTGCGTGAAGTTCAAATTTAGGAAACACATTTTGTGCTTCTTTTGTGCTTTCTGTTGCAGCTTCTTGCTCGATCCATGCCTTCTCCTTTCATTCTTTCATGCTGCAGATGGGATCCTTGGAGTCCACATCAATGATGCTCCTTGGAATCATGATTGGATGGGCAGGCACATTCTAGAGCTTCTGATGCCCATTTCGGCATCTATTCTTGATGCAATTTTTTCACTAGGCTGCTCTTCTACCAACTCAAGGCTCCCTTCCATCGTATCTTACTAATCCGGCAAAGGTCAGCTCTATTTTCTTTTGATCTGCCCATTTCTTAAATATTAATTTTTGAAAGTTCTATTGCCCTGTTATATTAACATAGAATTCGTCTGCTACAAGGCCATCTGAGCGAGGTCAGTTGTGCAACATTTATATAAGCCAAAATCATAGCAAAATTCGTTTTGAGCAAAATCTTTTTGAGGAAATTCATTTTAAGCAATCCATCTGAGCAAAACTCTGTTCCGAGTCTGAACAAATCTCTTTCGAGCTTTTAGGGTCGCTGATCGATGTGGAGATTGGCCTTATCTGTAGCCAACCGTAAACCTGCCGGGATCGTGGATTCAAATTTATCCGATACCGCCGAGAATTCTCTGATCCAACATCAAGAATATGAGCGCCCAATTTTTTTTTTTTTAATCTTTATGTCTTTTTTTTTTTATTATTTCTTATTTGGTTTGGAATTTGTTAGGCTTCCATTTCCGGCAGCTATGCTGACTCGTGAGGAACCTGCAAAATAGGATTCCTTCCAGAACAAAACTATTATGTTCTACAAGATCACTTGGAAAGAACTCTTCAATCCCACAATGTGGAGCATCAATAACTACACATCGAAATAACTTGAAATTGGAGGTCGATTACGGTAAGCAATTTAAGGGTTTTCAATCAAAGAATATGGTTTTTGTATTTGGATTTTCAATCAATTTTAAAGCTTTTCTGGTCTACTTTTTGAATCAGGAAGTTATTTTTCATATTGCCATTTTTGAATATGGTCTGCCACCATATTCACGCCAAGCGTGTAGTTTTAGCATGTTTTGGGCTTGTTTTGTTCTTTATCAAAATGAGTGAATAAAAAATTTTCGGGCGTTTTTAAGTTGACAATTAACTTTATTCTTTCTAGTTATGCTTGGGCTAAATCAATCTTTTTGGGTGTTTTTAGGTGAACTAAATTCTTGGAACATATTTCAAGCTTGTTTTCAGCTCATTTTCAAGGTAAACTAAGATATTTTTTGCATTATGCAATAAAGTCGAGTGAATGTAAAATATTTTATCCATTTAGAATTTTGTTATCATGTTTGTGTGTTAGATAGCTTATTACTCATTTACAATGTTGTCATATTTGTCTATTAGATAGCAGGAAGCACACATACAATTTTCAAACCATTTCCGGCTTCACCAAAGCATTCCTTTCTTTCGTTCTTCTTCTTTTAAAGTATGTAAGACTATTTACCACGTTTGGTATGGCATGGCTGATTGGAAGTTTTATTGAGGAAAATGAAAACATGTTTGGTATGGCAACATGGCTTCTAGTTCATAATGTGAGAACAATGATATGGTACTAACCTAGCGATGTTTTTTTTATTTGCAGTTCATCTCTTCACGAACCAACTTTTTTATTGTGAGTCTTTTTTTTCATGCCAATTTTGAAAAAATTATACTCAGTTCTGTGGTCTTTGTAGCTTTGATGAAAATGCTACATGATGCTATTGTATGCCAGGATGAATTTTTGGACCACGCAAGAAAGCTAATCAATCTCAATAACAAGCTATGGAAGTTGGAATAATGCATGGGCACACATTGTGATTATATAAAACATAAATGAAATATTTTTTTCTTGTGTATGATGTTCAATTTGTGAGACTCAATTGCTTGTTATTCTTTTATCTACCTAAGAAATGAAAAGAGATTATACACACTTACTCTTTCTTTTTTTCTTAAAGAAAAGATCAAAGAATTACGAAAAACTAAAAAACTAAACTTCCCTGAAAAACTTCAAACTAAAATTTGTCCCAAAATTAAGACATAATCCGAATTTAAATGAATGATGGTTAAATTTACCTTCATGCAGTCCTTTTGTGAAGGTTTTCTGCTACTTGGTCTAATGTGTTCACATAAACCATTTGAATATACTTCTTTGCAGCCAAATCTCTGATAAAGTGCATGTTCAATTCAATATGTTTGGTCCTTTCATGATCCATAGGATTTTTCACAATTGCAATACAACTTTGACTGTCAGTAAATATTTGTGTTGGTTCAGTCTGCTTATAGTTTAGTTCTTCAAGAAGTCTCCTTAACCATGCAATTTCTTTTGCTACTAGTAAGGATGCAACATATTCTGCTTCAGCTAAAGATATTGCTATTGCATTTTGCTTTTTACTCTTCCAAATTATTGCTCCTCCTGCTAAGAAAATAATATAATTTGAGGGTGATTTTCGTTCCCTTAAATCTCCACCCCAATCAGCATCACTATAAGTATATAATCTTTAGTCAACAGAATCAAATGTAATACCATAATCTCTGGTCCCTTTTAAATACTTCAAGACTCATTTAAGCAGCTAGCCAATGAATCTTGCTTGGATTATTATACCTTCTGCTCAGAATATTGTGAATATAAGATATGTCTGGTTTAGTGTTGTTCCCTAGATAAAATAGACACTCAATTAGGATTCGATAGAGTATCTGTTCCATTTCTTTCAAAGAAATCAACTTGTGACCGTGTACTCGGTGTTTTCTTGGATGTGCATCTTGCATATTAAATCTCAACAGCATATTGTCTATATGTCTTGTTTGCTTAAGCTTCAATATTCTCTTTTCCCTGTTTCTTACACTTCTATTCCTAAAAATTGCTGCAACTTCCCAAGTCTGTCATTTTAAATCTCCGATTTAAATTTTTTTTTGCATATATTTAGAACATTAGTTCCGTTGGCTGCCATAATGCAATCATCAACATATAAAGCAAATATGTAGCATTATAACAGGGGGTTTTTTTTGTGATTTTATACACTTTTTGGCATGGTTTTTATATGATTTCATGGGTGTATTGCACGAGGCATACTAATCAGTATATCTAGAGTGCACACTGGATTCTCATATTTGAATGGCATTTTATCTATGGTTTTGCAATGGTTTTGCCTTGCATATTTTTGTTCCTTAAAAACTTAATTAATTTAATTTTATGAAGGCCATGCAAGCAACGAGGCATTCAACTTTAGGGTTCGACTTTAGGGTTCGTGGAGTGAAGGGGATTTAGGCTATGGCTTCCACAGTTCTCTTCTCTGATGGCTAGGTTAGTAGCTGTGGCAGGTTGCAAAGGTGATGGCGTGTTACAGATCACAGAGACCATGATGCAGATGCGTGCTCCTTTTGAAGAATATGTCCCAATATCTGGTACAAGTTTCACAACCATTGGTTTCTCACCTGATGCCGAGCAGTGGTGCTGCCGAGCAGTGTGGAGCTATGACAGCTTTTGGGCGGTCCATATGAGCACGAAGACATGTACTTTGAGTTATCTTTGTTATGATCTGAATGGAAGTCACAGCGTATCTCAGCATATTTGGGGTTCCAAAGAGTGGCAAGTAAAAGCTTGGCAAACAGAGAAAAAGTATGTATTCTAGAACCTATTGCCATATCGCCCTATATTTTGTTGCAAAACTCTGGAATCACTATTTTTTACCGAAGTAATTAATATTTGAGCATATTTGGGGTTCCATGATGAGGATATGACAAGTTAATTTTTGTCATCAAACGGTGAGTATATCTAGTGAGAATCATCCACCATATATTATGTATTAATACCTTGAATGAAGGAAACCTGCGCTTTTGTCAACTTCTGTTATATCAAGGAAGATGAGATGATGCGTAAGCTTTTGTTGCAATTGTTACAATACCGATTACATTTTGCGGGGTGCAAGTCCTGTTATACCAAGGAGTGAGATCATTTTCCGGTAAGCATGATTTGTTGCGGCATTTTTGAAAGCATCTAATATATGTTGTTGCGGTAGCTCCACATGTTTCATCGCCATTGATCCATTGTTTCCTCGGTTTGCCATTACGCTTGTGGCTATCTTGCAGAAATCATTGCACTACTAAGAGCATTGCAAATCATTGCGTAATATCAAAGAAGCGGGCATATGAAGGATACCGCTCATAGATACAATGAGTTCTAAATCGAAACTTGTTGTGCGGTTGCTGATTGTCGCTTGGTAATGAGGCGAGTCTTCTCGACTTATTCTTCAATGATGCTAAAATCTGAGCAAGTTTAGTATGCAATGCATATTTGCCCAATATTCCAAGTATTGTTGGGTAGAGGTGCATGCACGGAAGTTCCATGAATGCATGTTAGATTTTGGGATACCTTGGTGCTATACTAGCTTTGGCGGATTAATATAATTCATAGAAGGAATAAAGAGGCTACAAGCGGAACTCGAGCAATAACTTTCGTGAATGAGAATGGTATGAGTTACCCTTTTGTTGCCTCTTATGTACGTAGATCATGTTCTTTGCTTTAGTTGCATAAATTCACAAGCGATTTCAAGCTGGCCGCTTTCGACCATTCGCATTGGCGCATGTCAAGCAAGGTTTTAACTCTTTCGTTATTTTAAAACACGTGTTCATGGTGAAACATGTATATCAAGAAATACAAATCTTTGTTCTTCTATGCCCCGGATATATTACATGGCATTTTAAAAAGGGGATATGTTGGGCAAAGGCATTATTATCTTGTCCGTACCTCATCAATATTATTTGTATGTTGCAATATCAATTTTGTGTAGTACCTCATCCTTATTTGATGAAGATATAGCTGGTGGCAAGATTTAAGCACTACTATTTTGCAAGGATGCATTGGTTTGAAGTCCCTATTTGTTCTTTAAACATCAAATTTGAAGCTTCACCATCTACGGTGGTTGCAATCTATGGTGGTTGCAATATCGATTCCTATGGTCCTATGGTATCTCATCCTTATTTGTCAAACATACAGGTGGTATAGTTTTGACAAGATATAGGCACTATGGCTTTGGAAGAAGCCCCATATTCTAAAGTTGCTATGTTCCATTGCACTTTTCTTATGTTTGTTCCGTTGAACTTTTCTTACGTTTAATGTCATCAATATTTTTCTACACAAGACATGTTGCCATCTCTTTGTTCGGGCCCAAAATTTTTTTTAATACAACAACCAACACATAACTATCATTAACATTAATTAACTTAAACCATTAAACCATTGCATCTAACATTTTTAAATTACAATCCCCCTGAAACCCCCTTTGGTTTGGGTGCATATTCACACGGGGGGTTACGTAGGGCAGCGAGAGCCCCAAAAAAATTTACAATACATGTACAAAATTAACACCATTAAGTACATTCTCCTAAACCTTATAGTATTTTGTAAACCTTAATATACAGTACACAAAAACTTGTACATGCATACCCCACAAACGAGGATCGCTATATCGGTCCGGATCTTGGAATAAAGGGCAAATATGCCCATCCGGCCATTCTCTGTTGCGGAGTAACCCGTGTGAATATGCACCCAAACCAAAGGGGGTTTCAGGGGGATTGTAATTTAAAAATGTTAGATGCAATGGTTTAATGGTTTAAGTTAATTAATGTTAATGATAGTTATGTGTTGGTTGTTGTGTGAATAATGCAGTTTTCATGCTCAATCTTGTACCTGTAGAGGATAAAAAAAGTATCCATGCGGATATACCATTCCCTTGGAACTGTTTTGAGCCATACGCATCTCTTTAGCTTCCATACCATATCTTTTTCATCTTCAAAGCCTAGTGCTGGCTTCATAAAGATATTTTCTTCAAGTTTGGCATTAAGGAAGGCTGTCTTAACATCTATGTGATGTAATTCAAGATTTTGAGCATTTGCTAATGCCAATAATAACCTGATGCTAATGAGTTTTATTGGTGAATAAGCGTCTTCATAATCTTTCCCTTTCTTTTGAGTATATCCTTGAGCCACAAGGCGTGTTTTATACTTCTTGTTGCCATCTAGTCCACTTTAAATCTTATACATCCACTTACTTCCTATTACGTTCTGATTTTCAGGCTGTTTGACCAGCTAATAGTTCTCAGTATCTACAAAGGGCTTCAATTCATCATTCATGGCTTCTTTTCATATAAGACTCTCATCACTGTTTACGGCTTCCTCTATTGTTCTTAGAATTTGTATATCTTCTGCTATTGCCATGATTTGATCATAACCATGTTCAATACTCTCTATTCTCCTATTTCTTCCAAGTTCATTTCTACCATATAGGTTACTTCTTGATCATTGATCTGACTGCATCCATAATGGTTCTATTTCGTCTTTCTGCTACTCCATTTTGTTGAGGACTGTACCTGCATGTCAATTGCCTTCTAATTCCATTAGTAACACAGAAATATTTGAATTTGCTGGATAAGTATTCTCCACCCCTATCAGATCTAATGCATTTTACCCTTTTTCTACTTTCTCTTTCTACCTCGGTCACAAACTGCTTGAATACACTTAGAGCCCGTGATTTTTGTGCTAAACAATAACATTTGCATTTTCTTGAGTAGTCATCAATGAATGTGATAAAATACCTTTTGTTTGTTCTCCCTCTTATATTTAAAGGTCCACACAAATCAGTGTGGATTAGTTCCATCTCCTTCTCTTGTTCTTGATCTTGAAAAAGGTAACCTATTAATTTTCCCTAAGATACATCCCTCACACATAAACTTTTCATTGTCAGTATGATTGTATGAGATCCATCTTTTCTTTGCCAAATATTTTATATTGTTGCAATGGGTGTGAGCAAGCCTGTTATGCCACAGTCCAAAATCTGAAACATTCAGGGCATTAACTTCATTGTACACCAAGTTTTCCATTTGGAAAAGATTGCCAACACGTTTTGCTTGAAATTTCTTTTCATTTCCAATGAAAATATTACAAAGTTTTGAGTAAAAAATGGTTCTATAACCTAGATCCACTAACTGACTAACTGATATCAAATTCTTGATGATGCTTGGAACACAAAGTACATTTTCTATGTCTTCTACATTTCCTTGTAAGTCCATTAGCTGCAGCAGTCCTCTTCCTTCAATATTTTGCAAGGCTCCATTTCCCATTTACACACTCCTGGTATGATTATTTGTCACCTTCTTGAGCAGATCAATAGTCTGAACTATTGATCTTTCAGCTCCACTATCAACTGCAAGAGGATGGTTGAATTTGTTAGTACTTCCTCTTTTGTCAAGAATAATATTAACCATATTTACCTCATCCTCATTATCCACTTCTCCCGTGTCATTATCTTCATATTCTCAAGCAATGTAGGCTCCTGAAGCTTTCCTTCCTCCTCGAGCTCTCATGTTGCCCCTTTCCTCCTCTACTAGTACTTGCTTTGCCTCTGCCATAATCCTTTGGAGTAGGGCACTTGGTTGCCAAATGCCTTTTGCCACCACATCTGTAACAATTAAACTCAGCTAAATCTTCATCATTGCCTTTCACAACCTTTTTTTGTTCTGCTTCTGTTCTCAGAATATTTTCAGCCTCATCTCTATTCCTAGCCACATTTCTAATGAACAATCTAAGTTGTTCATGATATATTAGTGTTGTAGCTATGGCAAGAACTTAATATCTGGCACCTCCTAAATCTGCTACAATATTATCAAATTTGTTGAAAAATTCTGATACATCATCCTCATCATGTAATTTCAAGTTTCTGAGCTCATTATCCAGTAAGTCTATTTGAGAAGAGGTTTTCTCCTCAAAATGTTTCAACAAGTAGATCTACATTTAACTTGGAGTTTTATTTCTCAATTTGAGTCTAATTGTGGCACTTATCTTTGAGATTATAATGCCTTGTGCTTCCTTCAGCCTTGAATATTCTATTCTTCCTCCTCTGGTTTTACTGCTAGTTTCCTCAAAATTTACTTACCTTTGAGATTATAATGCCTTGTGCTTCCTTCAGCCTTGAATATTCTGTTCTTCCTCCTCTGGTTGTGCTGCTAGTTTCCTCAAAATTCACTTCTCCTGTTAATAGTGTTAGCATCATTTGAATTTGAACCTCCAGCTACTGACCTTGTTGTTGTGCTTACGACAGTGTTGACTTGGGCTGCATTGCTTTGTAATGGATCAACAAGATCCCAAAGATCTTCTACCTCCAAGATGTGTTTATTGCTTCCTTCCAGACTTGAAACCTAGGCCCTCCCTTGTAAACCTCCACACTACTTAGCAGAGTTGCTCCAAATTGGCTAGACATTGTGCTGATACAACCCAACCTGGCTCTGATACCAGATGTAAGCAATACAAGGAATATTCAATCTTGACTCACAATTTGAGCCTAAATGTTGCCAATACAAGTGCTTCAATTTTATAGGAAAGAACCAAATCTAGATACAATGATTAATAGATAATTTCAACCATTGAACTTGTCAATAATAATAAGATCAAGTATTGTAGCAGTAGTGCACTGTAGCAGTAAATGGTTTCGATCCTAATTGATGTATTAGGATTCAAAGGTCCTCCTCAAGCCCCGTACGAATTCTGTCTGTACTCTATATGATCCGATCCGGTCTTCTAATATATCTGTGTCTTCAACGATTTAGCATGAATCCCAAGGCCGACTTCAGCTGCTTTCCATTTCGAATATTATTTGCCTCCATGTTAACCGACCCAGCTCATCAATTTAAATTTAGTAATATGACCTTGGTTATTTTCCTAAGGTCGGCTCACAATAACCATGTGATGAGAACTTATACCAATAACCATGCAATGACGACTTATTCTCGTATCATGATTAGGGAATATCTTTTCATTCTTCCACCACAATCGAGAGTATGCACCAAGTACCAATCTTCTGTGATCTAGATGTTATGCAATGACCTTTTTGAATAACTATAAGTCTGAATTTAGTCAATGAGAACCATGCACCATTCTCCCAAAGGTCATGTAAGTTTAGCACCCCATGGGCTCTCCATTTCTTGAAGAATCAAGGATGGACTAATGCCAAAGGGAGACCATCCATTCCCAAAACACAGTATTCCAGAATATACTAATTCTTCCAAGCTTCTTTAGGAATTTTGGGAGAGAGAACACCTTTGTTTGAACCTCTTTCCAAGCATGAAGAATTCTCCTCAGGACTGGAGAAGTGCCAGGGGCCACCTTAAAGTGGGGTCATGGGACAGTTTCCCACAGTGAAGGGATTTCAAAACTTGCAGCAATTAATGCTTGTGAATGGTAAAATTGGTAATTTCCAAAATCATGGGGAACCTCTTCCCTAGGAATGATCAAAATTTGTCAAGAAAAGTTAGGCTAGAAAAACTTTCGTTATCTTTAAATGCAGTACAAACCATTCCATAGGATTTTGGAAAAGTGCCAGGGGCCACCTTAAAGTTATAAAAAAGGCACCTAGTTCATCCTAGGGAGAGAAGGCTTGCCTTGGATGATTGGATCTTGCATACTTCAAACCAGTGCTTAAGAAATATCAAAGCGGAGATGTATCCCTTGTAAAACTTGCGAGACAAATTTGACCAGCTAATGCTTGAGCACGCTTAAAAGGATCTGCGACCTAAAGCCTCCGGCTTTCCTATATCTACATATCTCGAGACCATGGTATATGCCCCCCTCTCCTGAATGAACTTTCTAATGATGGCCTGTATTTGGTTGTAAACTCCATTCTGAGCTACAAGCACCACTGAGAAATATATATAAGAGCTAGCTAGCACAGCATTAGCAATAGGATTAACCTCGAGTAGACCAAAGCCCAATCGTTTTTTTCAGTTTATCTAAAGCAGGGGCCCAAAGACCCTTCATATTGTCTGAAAGAGCAAGCGGCAAACCTAGGAGCTTGACTGTTTCCCCAGCTGCTACAACTAGAAAGCCTAATCCATTAGCACAGGGGTCAATATCCCCCTCCAAGGCCTATGGAACTGTGCATTTATTGGCATTAAGTCCAATACCAGATATAATTTCAAAACCAATCAATATTTCACGAAAAGACTAAAAGCTACCATCGATCATAAATCTTTATCGCATCTTCCACAAAAGGCTTAGATTAGGGTTATTCGAGTAGCTCGCAAGTTTAAGGCCGCAGATTTAAGGTTTAAGCTCGCAGATGTTTTGAGCTCTGCAGATGTTTTGTGCAGGTATTCTTCGCTGCAAATGTTTTATGCAGATGCTCTATAATCTTTGTCTCTGCTCAGAAACCATAAAACTATGTGCAACTCCACCATTTCTATTTTGTAGGGGAATGGAGGTTAGTCCTCCATTCCGGTTACTAAGTGACTCGCTCCCGCTAACGTCATAAGACCCCCACTTGCAAAACCGAGAATGGAGTCCCAACCTCCATTCCCCTATACAATATTGCTTCAACTAGTCACAATAGAGGCCATAGCCTTCCAGCTGCTAAGTTTACTTTGGCAAAGTTTCAGGACATTTGGATGATCTATTTTTTTAATGGCGCCATAGCCGATTTTCGTGTTTCTGATGGCGCCATTGCCGTGTTTGATGAATTTTTGGAAGATTGAGGAACTTTTTTTGCTTACATATTGGTTTCTTGCTTCAAGATTTGTGCGCCACGAATCTGGGGTTAACACTAGAGTTGTTACTGGAACTATCCTGGGTTCATCCACCAGAATTGGTCCAACATACCCTCTGCCACTTAAACCCAGATATCTAACAAAAGAAATTTCCATATCATAAGATACCACCACTTTTAGAATCTTCACTTGATTCTTTATGGTTATGGAGAATTTTAGGACCAATGGATTTACTGATATGTTAGATTGATTGCCCAAACCTTATAGAATTCATCAGTTTTTACGCCAGGCCAGAACTGCATTTTCTAAACTTTCTAGCATAAAGGGGTCCAAATGTTTCTAAAATTGAAAGTAATTGATGTTTTATTACATAAAACATGTTGGTTTGCATGTTTTCATGTGTCGCTGCTATTAGATGACATTATATGAAGTCGTCAAACTATAGTTAGCTCAAAAAAGTTGTTTGAGGTTGTGAATTGTTTCTTCTTTACTATAAAAAGTTTTGACGTAAGACTTATGGCCATAAGTTGTTAACTCTAAGCGCTATAATCCAATAATTGTTTGAAGTCTCCATAAGTCGCGTTGATCTCAATTTTCATGAAAGAAGATTCGACACAAAATCCAGGACAAAAATAGAACTAAAATGGTGTAACTAAACTCATATATAAGCTTTCTAAGGGCAATAAATGATTCATTCCATACATTCCACTTATATCTATATAATAAAGAATTTTATCAACTTAAATATGTTGAATAACTATGTATTCTTTATATTTAGAAGTGGTTGTCAGTACACAAAATTGGAGCTTAGTTAAGATAATAGTCCAAAAAACTCATCTTTTATGATAGGCAATATTTTTTTTATGAATGTGACCCTTGCTTGGCAACATAGACATGAATTTCATGTTAAAAGTAACACATTATGTAGAAGATTTGATTTAAAATAGAAATGGACCATTTCTAGTTTGTACTTAGGCTTGCCATATTTTAAAGCAAGATAACATTCTTTTTCAACTCATGATTGATAAAACATGTGATAGAAATACAAAAATATAGTTTATATAATCTTAGTGCAAAACATACGATGAAATCTTCTTATTTTTTACTATCATAAACTTAGGACACGTGTTTGCTACTTAGAAGTTCCTATTTTAGGTGTAATAATAGTAACTTTAGCTTGTCTTTTATGATAGACTATAATTTTTATGGACTTAAGCTTCATTGGCAACATAGATTTCAAATTTGATGTTAAAAATAACATACTACTGTATGTAAGACATGAATATAAATAGGCATGGACCATTATGGTCCACAATTAGATGAATTGGGTATAGAAATAAATCTCTTTAAGTATCATTACCAATTTTATTTATTGTTCATTTGTCACTTATACAATGATATGGTGATTTTCTACATTCTCTAATGTAAAGTCTCTATGACTGAAAGGTAAATTGAAGGAATAGAGAAAGGCACGGAGGGAGGCGTCTACGCATGCAAAATAGAAGACCCCTAACCCTAACGTGACCATGGCCTTTATAGATAGGCCATGTCATCACCACATGTGACAAGGTGATATGCTGAGTCATCATAATAAGGTGACCTAGCCAGATAGCATGCTGAGTCATCATAATAAGCCATATGACATGTGGCTAACATCTAACATAATTTTTGGAAGAATGAGTGGAGATTCATATAGGTTCAATTTGCGTGTGCTTCAACATTACCATTAAATAAGGCAATTCTAGCAACCAACTAATTTTTTCAAATAGAATATTATACATGGAATCTATATATTCTTAAGGCGAGTTTAAAACCAATTAAGATGATGATATACTGGCTTTTTGAATGATCTTAAGCCATGTGGACCAACAGTAGAAAACAGACGTAGCAGTCTAACTTTATATTTTATAGTTATAGCTTTTTATATTTGTTTTTCATTCTTTTGCATTACTTCCACAACTTGAGAAGTTTGAAAATACAAGTTTTGAGTTCATCATTCAATGCATAGGTTTATGAAATCCATAGAACGCGTAATCTAACAGATAACTTGGAATGGACACTAGAAAGTTTACTCTAAACCTCAAGATAATGAGCAAAACTGAAATCAATTAAGATGAGGGAGTTTCTAATTTTAAAAAGGTGGACCAGTAATGGTCCCAGGAAAACAAACCTTTCTTGATTTCTTGTGAACAAATGCTGTGCTTTTTTAACGTGTTTGTTTTTAGAGTGATTCCATATTATGGTAACCTTTCATAATATGACTTTTTGGAGGATGAATTTGCATCATTTTACTCCTATATAGACATTTAGTGAAAAAAACCTTTTAAATCTGTTCAAACAGACTTTTACTATCCATGGACTTTTGCAAAGACCACTTCAGGCCAATATGCAGCCTTAAGCCAAAACAAGTGTAAATTTGACTTAAGCCTTAAAAATGGTTAACATTTATCAAATTCTCTTTACGAATAACAATCCTCTTGTCAATCCAAAGAAATTTTCTTGTTCAATACATCATAGTTACCCTCAGAAGAATTCAGAATTGACTAAACAATATAAGATTGAAAATGAATGTTTAGAAATTCCCTTGTCTTTTAGCAGCTCAGCAGCCTTGTCAAAAATATGACTTCATTGTCATCGCGTCTTTAGCTTCTCCAACTTGAATAAATGGGAAACATATATAGGAGCAAGAAATCCCGTTACCTGCAATGAAACTAGATGCAAGTTAGCCTAAGAAAGGTCAGTCACTTGTAAATGAAAAAATAAAAGAAAATCAAAACTTCATCACTAAGGCTAATGGACATTTTTCTTAGATAAAGCAAGTTGTCTACCACTTGTATTCAAAATTTTAGGTCAAAATTCATTTCCTTACAAAAGTTAGAGATTTGATTTGGGAACGACTTTTCCGAAAACGGTATTGGTTCACGTAAGGCGGACAACGATTTTGACCCTGTCATATTCAAACAACCCTATCTCCCTTCTGAGATCTCGGATTGAGATGCAGTTTTTTGTGTTTTACTCTCTAACTTGTGAAGAAAAATACAAAAATAATGAAAAAAATCATAAAAATCTTTTTGTTGAGACAGTTTTACTTTATCTAAACATAAAGTAAAACTGACTTGACCCCCTTGTGTTTACCTAAGTGTAAGTCTCGTGCGGGGACCAATAGATTTTTAGGTATTTTTCCCATGCAATGTGACGCTATATATTAACATATAAGAAGGGTTTGACTGATTATTGAACTTTTGATTTTATATGAATTTTAAAACAAATAGTGCAAATGCACCTTTTCTGGTACATCATGTGACGACTCTAGTGTTAATCCGGCTTAGGGTTTCTGCTTATGTAATCTGGGGGGGTAATCCATCTTAGCTCTACTACCAAACCACGATTTGTTGTAGGAGCTACCAGGTCTTTCAAGCTTAATGTCTCTGTTGCTTGAGGATCTACCGGATTTGAAGCTTAAGGCCTCTGTTGGATCTGCCCGATCTTTGAAGCTTAACACGTAAGGCTTCTATTGCAGCACAGCATCTGGCCATCCTCTCTTGCACCTGTAATCAGCCATGTAGAAGAAGGGGAAACAGGGAAAGCTGAAGCTACATATATTTTTAGAACAGGGATGTCTATCCATGTTCGATGCAAACATAGGGGATTTTCTCTAAAACGAGGAGATTTTCCTACAAACAATGGAATGAAACATTAAAAGTTTTTTAGTCTTGAAATTTGATTTTAAATAAATGCAACTAAAAATGGAAATGCAAGTAACTTAAGAAACTAATTACATTTCCAAAAAAGGAAAACATAGCAGAATGAGGGATAGAAACATCAGATTGAACCTTAGGCGAACTTTACCTATGGTTGCATGATGTTATAGAAAGGGCCACTCCTATTTCTGCCCCTGTTCATGTTACTACTATGGTAGCAGGGGGAATCTTTCTCGTGGCTCGAATGTTCCCGATAATTTTGTAGTACGTATATTACGCTTAGGATGTTCCTATTTGCAAAACCGAGACATTATTGCATTTAGGATGTTCCTGTTTGCAGAACCAAGGCATAGTTGTTCCTGCATCTGTCAACAGCAAAGGTGCCTACATCTGCAGGTGAAGCCAAATGTAAACGAGATCTTAATTTTTGCATAGCAACTAGTACGACGATGGTTGAGGCCATTCCAAATTGAAGACCAACAATTCCAAAGCATGCCTTGTAGGCCTAGTGGCTTTTTGCATTATTTGGCATCCTTTAGATATCGCCTTCTTTATGCTGGGTTCGCATGCACAGATTGCAGCAGGACGGCTGAGTCCTTGCTGAACTTGGGCTGAGCCAAAAGAAATTCAGCCCCATTATGAGAGTTTATCTGTCGCGGGATGCTACCCGCGTGGTTGATTCAAGCCGTATTCACATGGAAGGAATGAGCGGTGCATATGACGGTGCCCTAAATCGCGTTGCACAGCTAGCTGCCAACTCAAATCACATGGATCTAATAGTGCGCGATAGCGGCCGGGTTCTCGGGCCAACAGCCAGGGATTTTTAGTTGGCTCCACATCCGATTACCTCCTCCAACATCCGATTACCTCCTCCAATTGCAATCACATCGGCCATGCTGGAGAATCTGTGACCACGAATCTAGAACAAAACCTGCTGCACAAAGGTATTTGGGAAATCAAATTATGCAAAGGAAGGAACAACCTCGATATCGTCTTCTTATAGAGGTCTGATGAGATGTATTCAAATCCATGGAGGACAAATAGATAAGGAAATAGAGGAAATAGAGAAACAAGATATAATTCGAAGCTTTGTGGATGCTTTACGCTATCCGCTATTCGCTATCCGGATTTAAACAAGGGGCCAAGCACGCATGTGAATGCAATGAACCGTGCGCTTCAAATTGAGCGACCATGTGGGCCGCTAGCCATGAAGCGGCCGACAGCAAGCCAGCGAGATGGCCACCGATGGAACGGCGGTGGACGCCACCGCTACGGGTCGGCCAAAATACGCCCCTACAAAACCCAAACAAAGGGCCACAACGTAACAAAAAGCCGGATCTGCGGTCCATCGGCCGGTTTTCTTGCAACATAAGGCACGCCCCGCGAATACCAAGCATCGGCCGTACGCGATGTGTCCAAAAACTCCACCAAGCCGCACTGTATAGAAACGCATGTGCACATAAGGAACATCTAATAGATTGGACCTTAAAAATCCACAACAAACACAAAAAAACCCTTTCTTGCCCACCATTGCCCAAATCTTAGTATCCAGATAATTTTGCAACCTTATGCCCCGAATGGTCCCGCTTTAAAAAACGCATGACTGATGACTTTGTAGGTTTGGGCGGTTTGTGGAAATGGGAAGAGGGAGGCGGTGGAAGCCGCCTTCCCTAGCTGTGAGAATCTCCTCCCTCTTCCCATTTCCGCGGCGTCAAGGAAAGGCGGCAGATGATCCGAAGATCGCAGCCTTCAGATTTCGAGCATGATTCAAAAACTCGAAGTGTTCGAGTCGCCGCCGAGTATGATTCAACCTGTTCGAGTGTTTTTCGTCGGATTGTGAGCACGATTCAAGCTTCTAGATTCACCATGACGATGCTTCACCTAAGCAGTAACCGCCCAACCGGTCGTTCGAGAATGTTGCATCCATTTTTCATTCTTGGATAGAATGATCACCATGTGGCAATCCATTATTCGACTACAAACAAGAACGCACACCAACTTTTCGTTGGCGTATACGGGGAATGTCATTTTTGTTGACATTCGGCGTGGAAACTTATTTGCCGCTAGCAGCAGCGGAGGCGGCGTGGACACGGAATGTCAACAAAATGACATTGGTGTAACGTGAAGTTCACCTAGGGTTTATTACGTGTGTTTTTCTCTCTCTATTTTTCTGTGTTCTTGATGCGCCATAGCCCATCTTCCGTGTTTGCGATGGCGCCATCGCCATTCTTGCATCGATGGCTATCTAGGTGTTAGCATTACTTTGACGGTTTGGGAAGATTTGGACTTATGTCTTGCTCGTTTTTGAATGTTCTTGCTCTGTTTTTCCTTACGCCATAGCCGATCTCATGGTTTTGCTTTCGAGTTTTGAAGAGTTTTGCTCTGTTTTTCCTTCCGCCATAGCAGATCTCATGGTTTTGCTCGAAGTTTCACAAGAGTTTTAGTTGAGGTTCTCTTTGGTTTTCTTCTCCGTGCCCGCGCATGCCGGTTTTCGGCTCTAAGTTCTTCTTTGGCGCCATAGTTCCTTCCGCTAGCTCTTGGGGGCTTTGCAAACGTCATTACGCCTATGGTTCTTTTTTGCAAGATTTGGAGCGCAAGGCTTCTATATCTTTTGATTTGTTAGTTCTCTTTGGTTAAATCTTGCTCGTTTCAAGAATCGGGGGGAAAAACCAAGAATCAAGAAACGAGCAGACCCGGTTCTAGGTCTGCCGAACAGTAAGGAGGGTTTCAAGAAACCTGAATGCAACTAAAATTAGAATTGCAAGTAACTTCAAAACTTAATCACATTTCTGTAAAAGAAAATCATAGCAGAATGTGGGATAGAAGTAGCAGAATGAACCCTAGGTGAACTTTACGTATTTACCAGCACCAAATCAGCAGCTTACATCTGCTGCTGACCCAAAAGATTATAATGTGAACGGCCCTTTACGCTAAAAATCTTAAGGGCTGCATTAATGTCAAAAGTCACGTATATTGATTCCCATCAAAACCAACAGAAATCAATAAATTAGCAGGTCATCATCACATTAATAGTTCCCACGAGAATCTGCTGGTCATGGGACAGTTTCCCACGGTGAGGGGATTTCAAAACATGCAGCAATTAATGCTTGTGAATGGTAAAATTGGTAATTTCCAAAATCGTGGGGACCCGGGAGCCCCTTCCCCAGGACAGTCAAAATTTGTCAAGAAAAGTTCCGGCTAGAAAAAACTTTCGTTATCTTTCTGTCTGTACAAACCATTCCATAGTCTGGTTAGCAGGCGAGGCACATGGAGATGTCGACTCCTGCAACCTCCATCGCATTGCAGACCCACTCCGGAACGTCCCCTCTCGGGAACTTGCAACAAAAAAAAAAGAAAAGTAAAACAGAAAACAAAATATTAGGCCCAATCTTAAATGTAACTCAACTGTCAGAGTTGGTAACTCACTTGCTTCTGAAGAAAGTTCTGCACAAATCTGAAACAACCCACCAGTGCATTCATATCAGCCCATGTTACAGCGAAAATCAAGAGAGAGGCTGTAGAGGTTACAAAACTTACTGAGAAAAACGGCCTTCTAAAATGGAAGTGTGTAAATCACTGCTCAACTGCATAAGAAGACAACAATAAGCATCTGGCAATAATGTGATTTGTACACAATGAATAAATTCCACACGTGAAGAATCCAGAACTTGCCCTCATCATGTACGACACGTTATGGTATGACACCAACTGTGAACCCAATGCTTCCTTCGTGACAAGTGTATGTAGATATGCCCTAGTATATTGTTTGCAGACCTGCAGAAATATTAGAACACTTATAGCTTAAATTGTGGCTAATTAAGTTAATGACCGAAATTAACCTTCCTGTTTCATCAGGTCATAATCCCAAGAATAAAAGAAATGTCACAAGCATAACTCCTCTGCATAATGATTGCATTTTCCTAAACATGGGCTTTACTATTCTCATTTCCTGCTTGATTTCAATGTTAGCATCTTCGACTGGCATTGCATGCCATTGTAGATATGGTAACATGAAAGAAGCATGCTAGAAACGCAACATCATATTAGGAAAGCTTAGACAACTACAATTAAGCCATAGAACCATGAGATATGATGCATACCATACACGCACAGGATTCGTCAAGAGGCCTAAAATCTGTGGCCATTGCTGCATGTTTCAGTTTCAACACACCCTGCCCAAGCATAAAGTTACAACAATGTTAAGGTCTAAGCTAATTGTTTGTTTACAAACGCTAACAAAAATAAAATGAAAACTATGTTTAATTGCAATGGCTATGATGCATCATACATATGCATGAAAGAAGTTATTAGATGACCACTTTTTATGTCTATACTGAGTAGTTCGCCCCCAGTAAATGGCCATTTAGATTCCATCATCCCTTTTAAGTTTTCTGATATAATAGTTTGCAATATTTTTTAAATGAAACATTCACCTCAGGAACAAGTGCAGTGCCAAAACGAGCAGTGCGAGTTGGATAGACACAATCATACATATCAGCACCTAGAGCGCTACAAACAACAATGTCTAGGGGGAATCCAACACCCTGGAAAAAGCCACATGATGAGAAGAAATTTTATACTAAGAAATTCTTTCTATAGAAAATATACCATGACATAGCGAGGCTTATCCTCAGGCAGCCCTGCAGTGCATTGTGCAACCACCCGCCAAAATGAATCTTTCTCCTCTCCACCTGCTAGGCCACCAATGGCATAGCTACATGCAATCACAAAATTGAAAGATGGCAGCATTAGCATGGTGTTTGAAAACTTATAGGCCCCTTCATCTGGAATTTATAGAAGAGGGCGCTTACCCAGGAAGATTACGTTCCACAAGTCCTCTAACGCATACGTCTCTGACCCAACACCAGACAATCAGCCTATAATTTGATTAAGTAGAGAGCTGCACCTTTTGATCATACTGTGTTGATTACCTTAAATGGGGATCCAGACCCCCTTGCACAATTCCAAACAAGCTCTGCTCAGATGGTCTGGCATGTGCTGTTTAGTTATATCCATCAAAGAATCAATGTCAATGTCCACATGTCCATTTTTATTATCCAAATACAGGTATTGTAACAAATAATTACAGCATTATATCTGCTGTTTCTTTGGTCATGAATACCAAAAGCCTGAATGGAAACTTATGAAAGGAAGAAAGATTTAAACAACTATTGGCAATAAAATTCACAACATATTTATAAGTTTTGTGCTTCAGAATGTTTTGTTGCACGTTGCAAGTGTAAAATCAGGTCTGTGCCAATATAAGAACATCACCTGAGATGCAGCGATCTATCCAACGTAAAGTGCGATGCATTGCTTCCTCAATTCGTGGACCTGTTATTGTAGTTGCCACTACATCATCCAATGCCATAATTATGTCGGCCCCAATCTTATTCTGGAAACAAGGAGCCTGTGAGTAATGCAAGAAATGTGACATGCATCTTGCAAATTTAAGGCTAATGAAGAAACCTGAATGCGTATTGATTCTTCGGGAGTCAAAAGCATTGGCTTCCCATCAACTGGTGACTGCAAAGCAGCAAACAGCAATGACTCTTCAGATGCATACATGGATTTGTGTCCATATAAAATGTGAGCAGTTGATGTATTTAATATTCGATTTGTACTTGTTTTCAGGATAATCACATTACTGACAGTTTTGTTCCAGGAGAACTTCCCTTTGAATAGCTTTTTTAATCTTTTCTAGCCAAGATTGAACCCAATATACTCGCAAAAAAGCATGCAACCATTTACAGAGTCATTATTTTAACCTTGAAGTTAAAATGCGTTCCTGACAGACACAATATGAAATAAAAAACCTTATAAAAACAGCATATATCAAGTTATTGCCTTAATAAAATGAAAATGGCAAGTTACTAATATAACAAAAACAAGCAATAAATTTTCCAACCTGAAAGGTAACTCCTTCTTCTGTAATATCAGCCAAATGCAGCAGAGACACCTGCAGGACGGAAACACATGCAATAAGATAAACCTAGGACTTGGCATTTATGAATCACTGTATGCAAAGCTCATAGAATTATTGTAATACAGCTTAATATATAGGCAGATCGAAGGAGAACTTTGAGGTAAAGCATGACAGACAAAAGGCAATTTACATCGCAGGATAAAAAGGTGAAAGGAATAAAAAGAGACCATTTGAAAACCACCAGAATCTGTCAAAAGCCCTCGTCGCCAGCTCATGAAATTGTGAAGACCACCCAAATCATCTAGCAGGTCTGCACCAGGGCGAAGTTCTAAATGATATGTATTTCCTAGAATGATTTGACAGCCTATATCTTCAAGCTGTCTGCTAGTAAGCCCCTTTACTGTACCTGTTCAATGCAGAGAAAAGTGTGACGAAATCACCTTCATAATAGACTCTCGTGATTCTCATGTTATAGTATTCTGTCCCTCAATTTTCTAAGATAAAGCTGCTGACGTTCATTCTTACTATATGCATGCCCTTGTAGTTCTTATTGATTAAAGCCATGATTGACCTTACAAGTGACTTAACACATACCTTGCGTGCCCACTGGCATGAATAAGGGAGTTTGACATGTAAAATGTGGAAGCGTAAGCTTTGATGCACGAGCACGCTTGTATTTTGCCAGTACCTGTCAAATTGTAATGTAGATATCTAATTATACTTGTTACAGTATCAGTGACAGAATACTAAACTGCAAGAATCAAACACATAAAGTTATCCCCAAGAAAGCCTGCTTACATTCCATATTCAACCACGATGTTTTAATTAACCATTTCGAGTAGTGCATTGATCCATTTATGAATTTACTACAGTACATATGAAACTGCATTCATTTGCATCCTTTCATTTATAGAACTACCATCGCCTGACTACTACATTAAGAAATTGTTCACATTCCGAGCAAATGCAAGCATTCAATATAAGGGCAAAATGCGTTTAACAATACCTCAAATTTCAGGCTCATGACTTGCTCTTCAGAACAGAGTGGCTCGAGATTATGTGAGCCTTCCAAAACCGAGATAGATGCTGCAGATATCTTCAAAAGGGAATGCAAGTAACTTGAACGAAAATGGGACCTTCGAGCTTCGGCATTGAAGGAAGAGCTGAACCCATAAAATTTGTTGCAAAATGCGAGCCGTTTTTTGGGCATATGCTCATTTAACGGCCATTGGAGGCAGCTCTGCAAACACAATTGAATACAAATTGACGGTGGTTGAAGTGCATTGGGGCAAGAGTGGCCACCTATTCTGCTGTACCGTTGGTCTCGTGTCCATGCCCAAGTCCTCTCCGGCGGCCTAGGTTTTGGGGTTTGGGAAGGTCAAAATGCTCCGAGTCTCCGGGAATTGGTCTTTGCCATGTTGTCAGAGGCCTATAACGACTTCGAAATTTGTTGTCATCTCGTTAACGACCAAAATCTTGGACAGACGTCACTAGTTTTCCTTAATTTAATTCAAAGTGTCAATGCGTGCTAGTGAGGAAAGAAAAATAGATCCTAGTACGCCCTTGCCTCAGTTTCTTGAGTCTCCTTTATCATCAAAACCCAGGCACAAAAGGGTCGGAACTTTCTATTGTCTTAATAGAAAACAACAAGAAAACTTGCGACTCCTATGATACATTAACTTGGCCGAAAAATTTCCAATTCCAACCGGTTGGTTTATAATGTTCCCTGAAATTCACCCAACACTGGTAATCACTCACATTTGCCACTGGACTGGAATCGGGCATTGAAAACTAAAGGACAAAAGATTTGCTTGTCAACACCACAAACAAAGACTAGAAGACAAACCATTTTTTCCATAACAAGGCAAACAACCATCATTATATTCCAATGCCCAAGAGTCGAGTATCTTGGAAGTAGGCTCCAATTCCTTAAAAGAATCAGAGTTCTTTTGCCAAGTGAGCCAAAATTTGGTGGAGGGTATTACTAGAAAAAGTCTAAAATTTGGTGGAGGATATCACTAGAAAAGGTCTTTTTTGCTTCAAGTAGGCTTGCCATAGGCAGAGTAGGAGTCACTTTTAGCCTAGAGAGGGTGCCCTTCTTTGGCGCGACCCCTTCTTTGCCCACTTTTTGCCCCTTCTCCGCCCACCCTAACCCTTTTACACCCACATTTTTTCTTGTTTCATCATTTGGACCTCTGGAGCCTTTTTGCGATGGAGCAGCAGTTCCGGTAGGCTATGGATCTCATTGGAGCAGCATCTCTGATAAGCTGGGGATCTTGTTGTAGATCCCATAGAGTAGCACTGGGCTGGCCATGCACTGCTTGAAGGAAGGTCAGGTGATTCTTGTCGTTCCTAAGAAAGCTTATTCCTGCTTTGATGATTTTGTAAAACAACAATAATACCTCACGTGAACATCATAGTGTGACAACTCTAGGGGTATTACACTCGTACATACATAGATGGTTGACACATGGATGCAAAAAGTAGTTGCACAAGGCAGGGCTTAAACTCCCAGCCTTATAGCTGTGAGACACATACCTTTATTCCCTTGTATCTTCTTCATAAATGAAGTTGTTTCCAGGAGGTTTTGGAACATTCCAGAACCTACCTGTAAGCGCGACACTTGGCGCAATCTCACTCGTTGGAGTGGCACAATCCTGGCCAGTGGCCTATATCTATATGTAGAGGCGCATCATTCTTATCAAAGCATTCCGACTCAACACCAGCCTTAAGCATTTTAGCTCAAGCCCTTGTATTTGCTTTGTTCTATCAAGTATATCCTTTGTTTCATTGTATTCTTTGTGTATTTCTTTCATTTTTCTTCTGTGTTTTTGCATAGTTTCATGACAGTTTGAATTGAATCCCTTACTGGTTCTTGCGTACTCTGAGTCTAAGTATGTTTTTCGTCCACATTTGGTGTTTTTTGTTTCTATGGCGGAGGTTTCATCCTTGTTACAGCAAATCTAGCAGCTTGTTCAAGTATATCAGAAATTGCAGCTAAACAATAAAGAGCTCAGAGAATGGGTGGCGAATATTCCTAAAATGAGATTAGAAAATATGGCAAAAGACCAAAAAATCTCAAAGGATCTTATATTTTAGAACACGAATCTTTATAATAGGCTAACATAAGAAATGATGGTACACTTGATGAAAAATATTCTTGGGCACACTCGGTGGTTGCAAATGTTTGAAATGTTTAGTCGTTGAAGCAAATGCTAGTACATAACAAAATCTAGTTATCAACACATAGTGACCTTATGGGGAAATAGGTTCATTGTTATTGGTAAACATTCAACCAAGTGTTTAGTCTTCAAGTGTATAGGGGTATGCGTTAGCTAGATGTAATAGACATTGTTGTTGATTTTGTTTGTTGTAGAAATTGTTTGAGCTTTAATGTATATATGGGGTGCTTCTGATTTGAATACATTTAGAGTCACTTTGTTAGATCAAATTCCTTTAGAAGCTCAGTACGATTGTCTCAATGATCTTGAGAACCTATGTAATTAGACACATGTATCTTACTAGTAACGGGTGCATGGCATTGCTCGGTATTAGTACTCAATTCTAGACTTACGTAAGAATGAACTTTCTAGTTTGAAAATTCTATAAGAATATGATAATGGGTACGCAAAGGGGGATATGTGATTTGATGATAAGGGTCGTAACACATTAAGATTTGGTACCTACGAAAGTTTGTGGTAAATTAAAGCTATGGGTAGGAGAAGAGAGCTTAATTTTGGATTGAAGAATAAAGGGGCCAAGCATTTAAGGGAGACTATGGGGTATAAAATTGAGCTCTCAAGCCATATAAAATAATGGTTTAGGACACTATTTTATTAAAAAGAATAAAAGCAGAACAATATAAAGAATAAACAGCAAAAAGGTCCAAAACCTTCTAACAATATTCAAGCTATCGAGTTCTAGAAGCTTACCAACCCCTATGGTACAAAGAAATTACTTCATATATAGAACAAAGTTCTAGAATGCTCTAACAATATTTAACCTATCGTGTTTCTAAAAGCGTATTAACCCATTTGGAACATATAATGCATGCCCATAATCAAAATGCAAGATATTTGTGCATACCTTTATCGCAGGTTGCACTAGTGGATACTATGCTCCCCTTTCTTAAGTTCCAATCCTTGCTGGGAGCTCTGGCATAACTGGAGTCTACATAAGTGGGATCCATATTACCCCCAAGAACACCCTTGCTGCATTCATGCACATCCGCACTAACATTGTCGTGCATATGGTGTCAGCAACTACTGATATATCTTTGACTCTATATGAATTCAAATTGACATTTTAAAATGCTTGCAACCATCACACATTAATAAATGTGTCATGCATGAAGGTATTCTTGAACCTGCATAAATACCAGATGTGTTGTCTTAAGATGTATCATCCTAAAATGAACTGATATGGAGCTTTTATAGCATTTCAACCCATGGCATTATGGTATCCATACACATCTAAACCTCTTCCATTATGCCTCAAAAGAACCCAATTTGTTTAAGACATATTCAGATTATATAAATATCTGTTATGCCCAATTATTTGCAGACCATTTGACATGCATGTTTATTATTGGGCTAATAGAATGTTTCAATGCGGTTTTGGCATTGGAATTATTTGTCCCATGTTGCTCTAGTTCTATGGTTATGATGCACCTTGGTAGATCTTAGACTAGAGGGCGCAACCGAGTGTTTAATTAATAAACATGGTTGCGGGAAATTGCCTTAGGAAAATACCATTATAGGTGGGCATGGGAATATTGCATTGACAATGCATGGAACTAAGGTAAGTTTATATTACCTTATAATGGTTTAAATGCCATTTAGTAAGGATAAATGGTGAGCAATCCCAATATAGGGATTGTCACCAACGTGCTGCTTATAGCAAAGATAACAAAGATCGGGCGGGATGACCTCCACCGAACCACCGCCATTATAGGTGGGCACCACGTGCATGAAACGTCGTGCATGTATTCTATTGACGTCGTGCATGTATTCTATTGGAAGCAGAGGGAGCTTGATTCCAGGTGAGCTACGAAATTGCTGAGGCTGGTGATGGCACAGCCATAGTGGTAGTTTGGGGAGATAACAAACTTTAAATCAAGTACCTGCAAAACCATAAAAGCTCCAGGATAAACCCTGTGGAAATGTCCTCTGTGTTAGAAGAGGGCTTGCCTTAAATTGATGCCTCTTGATGAATTGCTCCTTAAGGCCGTATAGAATTGGCTTGAGGTAATGCTTAAGCCATAGATTGACTGCGCTTGAAGGCGTCACTATTAGCTATAGCTATGGTTAAGGAGTTGGCATGGAAGCCTAGCTACTGCAAGGTCATGGCCTCCTTAATAAATTTATTCCCTTCTTTAAAGATAAACTTAGCTTATCGTATTGAGACATGAGTGCTAGTGAGGCAGTGTGCAGTATTGGTATAGGACAATATCGTATGCTATCAACAGCCTAGTGAAAGCAGGATCTCTATTACCGAGTTATCCTCGGTTATATATCTTTGTGATACTGTAATGGGCATTATAAGCTCATCGTAGGGGAGTTGTGTGCAAGCACGAGAGGATAAGCGTACTAACTTATCCCGAGAGTTTCTTTAGAGATTGGTGAGGTTGCACTTGCCACTGGTATTGGATGGTGGTACGTGTTAACCAACGGTCTAGATGCTCAAAGAATTCCTGTTGCTTGCAGTTCCTCCCATACACTGGATCCACCAGCGCGGGGGGTCTAGACGACGTACTGACTAGATATGGTGGGATGCATCTGCTTGGCAGATGCTATAGTGCCGTGGTGGATTCCATATGTGTGTCCTTACAGTCAGTCATTGCTTTCCGATTGCTCTACTGGATATGATCTATGCATGTTACTAAGAAGTGGAGTTATATGCAAGCTATGTGACAGCTGGCGAAGCTACGTGTTATATGTAGATATCTAGTAGATGTGTTTTATCACCTTGTTAGCGGTATATGTGGCTTTCATGTATATAGCCTCGTGGGAGGCAGTATTTGTTCTGTGTACTCTGATGATTTATGTGAATATGAATTAAAGTTATGAAGACTAAAAAATTTGGTTCATAACAGTGGTATCAGAGCCTAAGTTGCAATTTGGATCTTGAATAGTTGAGATGGAACACGACAAGACTTGTGCAGGCACATATACTATAGCAGGATAGGCGACTCCTATGGAGGAGGAACCTGATGTACGAGGGTTGGCTACTCGCGTACAGAAAACGTAGAAGAACCTGGAAACCATGCAGATGAAGTGGGGTGAGGACTTGCTAGGTGTGCAACAGAGCCTCAAGGGAGTTTTAGACACTCTGGTTGCTATGAGAACTGTATTGGAGACCCTTGCTGGCAAAGATGACCATGGGAAGTCTGCAGAGAAAGGGAAATCTCTGACAGTAGTGGGGTGGACCTAGATGTACCTGGTGCTAGTGCTGTTGTGGAGCAGTCACTGAAGAGTTTGTGATTGAGCAAGGTGGGTATACGCAGTCTCGAGCATACCAAGATCTCCGATTGAGATGGGAAAGGTACTGCTGAGGAGGCGATAGTTTGGATTGACAAGCTTAAGACCATTTTTGAGGCTACCAATAAAGGCGACAGGGCGCATTGTTTATTACGAAGATGCGACTGAAATCGGATGCATATATTTGGTGGAATAGTCCTACCATGAAGGAGGAGGTTAATACATGATCAGATTTCAGGAAGTAAGATGCGGCTGAAATCGAATGCATATATTTGGTGCAATTGTCCTACCATGAAGAAGGAGGTTAATACATGATCAGATTTTAGGAAGTACTTTATTGGGGAGTATCACCTCAGCAAGGTGCTCGTGATGTGCATGAGAAGCTGTAGCTGCTTATATCCATAAGGTACGGAGGTATATCCATAGGGTTGGAGATTTGTTTGAAGCCCAACAGGTTTTCTTTTTAGGTGGTCTATCTAGTGTTGCTCTCAAAAGGCAGATAATCTGGTTGAAGCACAAGGATTTTGAGAGGGCGATGATGTTGACTCATCAGTTTGGAGAAGAGGGTGAGTCCCTTAAGAGGACACCTGAAAGTTCTCAAAGACAAAAAATAGGTTTTTCAAAAAGAAGATGTTTGAACAGTCTAAGCCTAAGTCTGCAGGTGGAGAGTCTAGGAAGCGCAAGGCAGACTCTAAGTCTAGTGCTTCAGGAAGGGGATTTTTTGCTATACATGTGGAGAGCCTAGACACTCGTAAATGCTCTCAACCACAGAACAAGAAAGATAATAATAAAAAAGCAAATGTGACTGAAAAGGTTGATGAGGAATTGGAACCTAAGACGGTTTCGGCCATTGCCATGGAAGAGCCTTGCGCGTTATCATGGATATGTTTGTTGAATTAGGTTCTTGGGCAGGATCATGGGCTGCAACATAGTTGCATTGTTGGATTGTGGCTCTTCGGACATGTTTATCTCTTCTAAGTTGGTGGAAGAACTGGAATTGCCTTGTATAAAAGACCAACCGGTACAAGGTTGATGGTCCTTTTGTGAACGATTCTCAGGTGGAGGATCATAAAGCTGTTGGGGTGTCCTTAAGTATTCAAGACTACCAGGAAAAGCTTGATTTTGATCTCTTGGATGTTGGCCAGTATGATGTGGTGCTGGGGATAGTACAGGGTTACAGTGGGTGAATCCTACTGCAATAAATTAGAACACTCACCAAGTGATGCTGAAGCATGATGGATGTGAGATCTATCTGCAATGAGTCCTTTGACTGGAGCTTCCAAGATCATGTCATCGTTTCAGATCAAGAAACTGGTACGCAAATCTTCCAATCAATGTTTTCTTCTATTTATTGAGGAATGTTATCCTGCCTTTGACTGATGTCATATGAGTACAAATAATGAGGTCATAGAGAATTCAAAAGGCCAGAAGGAATTGCAGAATCTATTATATGAATTTCAAGATGTGTTTCCTGAGGAACTGCCTGAAGTCCATCTAATAGAGATACTGAACATGAGACTGATTCCAAGCCAGGATCTAGACTTGTGTTTTGTAGTCCCTATAGACTGTCCATATTAGAACATGAGAAGGTAAAGAAGCAGGTTCACGAGTTGTTAGCCAAAGGGTTTTTGCAGCCTAGCAAATCCCCTTATAGTGCTCCTGTGATTCTAGTTAAGAAAAAGGACGGTTCAATGTAGATGTGCATTGATTATCGTGCCTTGAACAAGATCACGATCAAGAATAGATACCCTCTGCCTAGGATTGATGAGATATAGATTAACAAGAGCTACGTATTTTTCTAAGTTGGATTTGCACAGTGCTTATCATCAAATAAAAGTGAAGGAGTGGGGTGTGCATAAGACTGCTTTCAGGACCACATTTGGTCATTTTAAATTTTTGGTAATGTCTTTTGGTCTAACAAATGCCCCTGCTACTTTTTCTAGAATGATGAATGAGGTTTTTCCAGAGTGTCTTGATACTTTTGTTGACGTATTTTTGGATGATATCCTTGTTAGAGCCTAAACTCTAACCTCACAAGAAAGATGAAAAACTAGTAATCCAAGCTTCAATCTACCAGATCTATGCAATGCACAATATAAAGACTCATAATCTCTATAGCTAGATCAAGATAATCTCTCTCTCGTATATTGTCTCTGTTTTCTATCCCTGCTCAGATAACATAGTGATGGATAATGGATTCCCCACACCACAATGCATACGCATATATCCTCCATGCGTGCATGTGCATATATACTATTCCCTATACGACTATGTATATGGTCTCATATACCACCCCAACAGTGACGATCATAATGGAAAAATGTGCCACTCTGTGGCGGAGAACCCACAACAAATCATACTAGTATGGTCCTTGGGACATGTCCCCAAATGACACATTTACATGGATGTGTCACCCTCTGTTTTTACAACAATCTGTTGCGAGATTCTTGTAATTTCTGGGATTATGCAACAATTCCCCTTCTGGAGTCATCAAGTAGAAGGCCCCACCTAGTACCTCTTTATCAATCAGAAATGGGCCTTCCCATGGCTTTGAAATTTGGGTAGATGCTTCTTAATGGTCCTGCACAACACCAACTGCCTGTTTTCAAATGGATTGACAACCTGTAACTTATTTTTGATAAACTTTACTTTTTGTTTGTGCCTCATATTAAAGTCAGGTGCTTCTTGTCACATCTCTTGCAATTGCAGCAAATCATCCATCCTATTATGCACTTGATTTGGAGCTGCAACTTCTACTACATTCTCATAATAAGGTAGCTCCACAAATGAACACAAAGGAATGTCCAAATGAAAACTTGCACTCCATAAACCAATTCAAATAGTGTAAATCCTGTAGCCAACTTGTAAATGCATCTGAAAATCCACAAGGCAGCTGTCAGGCTTCATGCCAATTTTTTTTTATTATTCTTCATTGTTTTAGCCAAGATGGCTTTCAAAATTGTGTTTGTAGACTCAGCTTATCCATTAATAAGCAGAACCTTCCATATATTGAGCACCAATCTTTTCTGTTAACTGAGCTACTACTCCCCATGAAATGAGTTCCCCTATCAGACAAAAGAATGGTTGGAACATCAAACCAATAAATCAAATTGTGATAAAGAAAGCTTACTATGGTATAACATGCTTTGCTAGAATTGCTTCTACTTTGTTCGTAAACATGCATGTGGCTGCCAATATATATTTATGACCTTTGAAAGATGCAGGGTTGATAGGCCCAATGCAATCCAATCCCCACAGATGAAATGGACCAACACTCGAAATAGGATGGAATGGCATATTCTTATGACCTGTTAACTGTAACTATATCTTTGACACTTCTCATATGTGGTCTCAAAGTCTCTAGTATCCTTGTAAAGAGTTGGCTAATAATACCCCCAATGACGGATCTTCCTAGCTGTTGTTCTAGTTGCAAAATGCCTTGACAATCATGTGCTTGCTGCAACAAATCATGAGTCTGCTGACTAGCAACACACCTCAATATGAGATCTTCCATAGTCTTCTTATATAGAATAGCTTCATGCACCACTAACCAGCTGCTTGTACTCTAAGAGCATGCTTTTGTTGCTTTGAAAATGAGGAAGGATAAGTCCGATTTTGTAAATACTTGTATATATTAGCATATCAAAGATCCTCAGTCTCAATGAATCCTTGTAATACTCCATTATCCTAAAATGCTACTTGCTAGTCTGTTTCCTCTTGTATTTCATCACCACTGCTCAAATAGACACTTGAATTATGAGCTCCTTGTGCCATCTTAATATACTTCAATTCAAACTCTTGTATGATAAGAGCATATCTTGTAAATTTAGGATCTTGGGTTGTCTTGTTGTAAATGCATGGCAAGCGGTTCACATTCATATGAGTATAAACATATTATACATTTGCTGAATTCAATTGTGAAGGAAGAAGATAATATCTAAATTTGTTCAAGGCCCACTTCAATGCCAATCCAAGATGCTCCACATGAGTCCATTTCTGCTCTTGTGAAGTTAACAAACTGCTAGCATAGTAATTCACATCATAATGCTTTTGCTGATCTTTTTGGCATAGTGTGACAGCCAAAGCTTGCTCCGAAACTGTAAAGAATAAATGAATGGCTCACTCATTCTTATACCATCCAAGACACCATTCAAATGCTTCTTGAGCTTCCTCTTTCCATCTGAAATGCTGGTCTTGCTTCATACAATCCACAAGCAGCTTTGTCATCTTTGATCCACTTGTAAACCATTTTCTGAAACATAATTGCCTAATAGTTTCCCTCCTCTAGTGAACAAAATACACTACACAGGATTTAAACTTAGTTATACAATTGTAGCTCAATTGGTAGCATCTGTCTTATGAGCCAAAGGTCGTGGGTTTGAGCCCCACTAGGACCATAGACATCAATTCGAATTTATACATGTGATTATTGGCGGAAGCGGAACTTTGGCGCTTAACTTGGCAGAACTTGAAATAGGTGGATCGCTTTTACTCGGCATGTCCCTCAAAGGGCATCCTATAAGGAGCGTAACCGCTGAGGAGGAAGACGAGCCGATCCACTTGATCTCAGAGTCTTACATCCAATCGGGCGTTAAAGAGACGCAGGATAAAAACTGCATTATGATGAATTGAAAGTCAGCCAGAGAAGAGATACCTAAATGTTCAGAGGAGGTAAAGACAGTTGAAGGATGAATTACGTATGATCAAAAGTAGCATAAAAGAGGTGCAATCGATTGGATGAAGTAAAGGAGATGAATCGGATGAAGATTCATTCCCCAAATTAATTCTCAACCGAAAACCATTAACATATAATAACATAGATTACCTCAAATTTAGAGAGAACAAGGTCACATCCCAGCTTCTTGCAAAAGGGAAGGAGGAGATCAGTTCTACAAAAGAAGAAAGGACCGTGAAGGGCTTAAGAATTATTATCACTGGGTCTAAAGGAAGAAGAAGGTGAGAACATAAACGATACTGTTGATATGTTTTAAAGAATGCATGCATTTGCAGACCCGTGGAGTTTTGTGTTGCATGAAAACTCGGGTAAAAAGATAGAGAGCAGAATAGACTGAGCACAATAAATTTGGATCAATTGGAAGCATGAACAAGGTGATGCAACACGGTCATCTCAAAGGGCAAAACTATGGTTAAATGATGATTTAGCACCTAAAGAACAAAAAGAACTGAGGCAAAATTTTAGATGAAGTTAGTAAACTAAAAAGATGAGGGAAAAATGCATATCAAGTTAATAACCGATCGTTGTAATGCGAATCGAGCATAGGAGAACGTGATGCCTCCCAAGCTCCTAATTTGGAATGTCCATGGTTTAAAATGAGAATACCATCATCGCCAATGATCCTCTCTGCTTCAAAAAAATATGATATAATCGGGCTTTCGAGATGTGAATAAGAGACTAGCGGTGTTATTGGCAATCTCCTCGGCTTTGATATTATCGATTCAAATTGAACTTGCATTGGAAACAAAGCTAAGGATGGGTGGGATAGCCATATGCAAAGAATGTAAATCCTACCACAATGGAGAAGAAAGATAAATATGCTGGTATGCCTAGCTAAAAATTCACACAAGTAAGGCAAATGTATACCTTATAATCAAGCAGATTTCACACATTAGATCCACGCACGCGTCTATTCAAAAAAGGTTTGAGTGTCGATGATCCCTTCTTCACTAGCCTCCTCGGCGTCTTGAAATATCGAAAAGGACCTGCTTTTCATAATGGGTGACTTAAATGCATTCCAGAATATGCAAGCCAATGTACCATGTCGAGAAGGCAATGACTTTTGTGGTTAAATGAGTTAATCGAGAAACATAATGCTTGGCCAAGAACATCCGTGAGATTGTACGCAAAATAAGATGGAAGGCATGTTCTCGCATTATGCTTAATCATTTAATATGATAATTTATAACGACCTTAAAATATCCTCCGCTCGAGGGACTTTATATATTTTCAAAATTTCCAATGGTTGTAGCAATCATGATTTGTTAATTGGTGAACCGTGCAATATACGTGTACCGTGACGTAATTTAGTGTTATAGACAGATTCCGCATCTAATTACGCACCCCTTGCACATTTGTTCGATATGAAATGCAATAAAAAGTACGCCACCGCCCGCCACACAACCTAAAATTAAGGGTGAGCTATAAATTAGCATCCAAGTATGAAGATAGATTGACGCAAAGACCTGAAAAACATAAAATGGGATGGCAAAAGAAGAAGAAATATGCAGATTCAAAGATTTGATACGTGATGTTGCATCCAAAGATGAGTGGGTAAATCCCGAGAATCAAAGATAATGGTACTAGGAGGATGGGATACCACAATATTTTATGTAGGTGGTGTTCCACTTGAATGTGTCACTTAATTATAAGTACTTAGGAATTGAAGTGTCAAATAACTATAAGTGACATTGGCAGCCCGTAGAGGTAATCGTGGTCTCGCACATTTGCATAAGATGATGAATCAATGTAAAATCAACAATTTTGAACATCAAGTAACCAAAGGAACTCTTTTGGGATACAAGTTAAAACAATGGTTCTTATGGAAGCCCTGCTTGGGGACCGTGTTTGTTTTTAAAGGGGTGAGCAATATGTAGAGAAGATACAATAAAGATTCTCGATATAGTGAATCGGGGAGTCAAGGTGCAAACTCCCTTATTGCATGATGTTGGGTTTTAAACAGTCAATTACCTCTTGAAGTAGAGGTATCAGGCGTAACCATTTCATTTGTTAATGTGGTTCTAGATATGGATGACGTAACAAATTACCTTTACCAAGCCCTATCCTAAATTTGAAGAGATACATGATTATGTGGTCGCATGACAATTCGTGAACTTCATGAAAGTGTATCGCATGATAAGGATGTGAAAAAAGTTTTACTTTGACTAATCTAAACGATCCGGCAGAGTATAAAGAGCAAAATTTTATCTACTTGGAACGACCGGGTAAAAGTATAAAGAGCAAAATTCTTTGTCATATTTTGCTAGTTTTTCTCCTAAACTTTCTGTATGGGTTTTTAACTCGGTAGTAATGCTACCGCCGCTTCTCTCTCTTCTTTGTACTTGGGTCCCATAGGCCGCTTGGTCTCCTCGCGGACGCATAAAATCATATTCTATTCTATTCTATTCTCAAGCGTATCGCCAGGAAGAAACATGCTTATTTCTCAAGAATGAGATTATCATCTCATAATCCTTGCGACCGAGATCGGGTAGATGGAATGAAACACCTCATAAGGAGCTAGCTATTCAAAGTGCTTAGAACCATTGAAGATGAAGAACATGCACTCTTGAAATGTAAGCGCAAAGATAAGAATGTGTAAGGGCTCAAGTATGGCATTTTTAGCTTTAACACTCAGAACTATTTCTTTTGCCTACACATGCTACTCTCAGATTCATATTTAGAGATCTTTGAAAGAAAGAGAAGACATAATTGAGCTTTTCACCTATGAGTAATTTTGATATTGAAGACGCCCAATTAAGTGCCAAAGTTACTAATTGTATTCCTTGGCTATACAGGCCTGGGGCCTAAAATGGCTTGATTAATAAATAAATAAATAAATAAATAAATAATTTGCACCTCTCAAGAACTTTTCTAAGATGATCCAAGTGATCCATTCTTGGGTTAGAAAACACTGTTAAGTCATCTATAAAGAGTCTCAAAAAGTCTAAAATGTCATAAAAGCATATGCCATAGCTCAAAATGTGGCAAGAGCATTCGTGGAGGCTAAAGGTAATACGCTAGTGCCATGATGCCAAATGGTGTCTCTGAAGTCAAGCCATTGCTTTTGGTGTGGTGGATACATTTGAATCTGATTATATCCTGAGTAACCATCCAATAAAAAGTAGGTCTGAATTCTTGCAACAATATCCGACGAAGTGTCTATAGAACTAATCCAATCTGAATTTAAAACTGGTACGATAAATCCCGCCTCCAAAAGCTTCATGAACTTCACCCTTTACTTGTTCCTCTATAGTTGGGACTCATTCTCTTTTGAGCTTGTTGACTACTTTTGATCCTTGTTTCAAATCAATGGCATGAACTACAACCTCGGACATGGAATGCCTTTCAATTTCTTATAATTTCTTGCTAAAACATCCCCGCTGAATTCTCTAACAGATATCAAATCATGCTCTCTGAGTAAGATCTCCAATAGTAATTAATTTCTTCTCTTGATCTCCTTGAGAAATATTGATGTTCTTGACTGAGTGTGGTGATTGTAATGAATGTGGTGTGAATGTGGTGATTGTGGTAAATATGGTGACTATGATGAATGTGGTAAACATGGACTATCCTGTTTACTCCTCATCCTCCGTAATTTGTATATGCCACCAAGCCGCTAAGTAACCATTATCAATTGTGTGATCCATAAGTTGTTGATGCACCAACAAGGAGTCTCTAAAAATAGTCTTAACAATCAATACCTAAAATAGTCTAACAATCTATCAAGCCATCCCTTCAATAAGTGCATGATATTCAGCCCCATTATTATCACTAGTATCAGATGGCATACTCAATGTAACAATCTTCTTTCAGGCCCATATATTAGAAAGATCTAACACCTCTATAATTTTGAGCTTAGGAATGCACCATCAAATACATTCGTCCTTCTATAAGGCTGATTTCATTTGTCTCTGGCCCATGTTTGATGTCAAAATCAAAGATCTCTAATCGGATCATGGTCAATACTTGCTAAAATAAAAGTTTCATCAATGTGTTTTGTGATGGACTCCTCTCAGACGCTCACAAGAGTCTCTTGTAATTCACTTTCACTCAATACTTTCAAGTCTACCTTTAAAGATATTTGTCTCATATTTCCCGGGTCAGAATGATATATTTCAAATTTGGGTACCTTTTAACCACTTGGTAATAAAGTTTTTTATCTTCCTTTTCTACCCACCTCTAAGACACATGAAAATAACTACTACGCTCGAGCACTGGCAAGATCCTCTCACGATTTCTAATTTCGGGTCAGCCAAAAGAAGGGGATTGCAAAGAAGGATACAGCTTTTGTCGATTTAAGAGCATAATCTATAAGATTCCCTTGAAAGATGTTCATTTCATGCTTCCTCCATGAAGTCTCAAATTTTGTACCAAGATCTAACCATGTATGGCTCACGAACAAAGTATAAGTTTCAAATTGCACATTCCTCCTAAAAATTCCCCAAACTATGAAATTTAAATTTGCTTCCACCTCATATACATTACACAAGACATTTCCATATAACTCTATAGTCAAAGACTCTTCATTTGATTGAATGCTTTGAGCATCATAGTTGTTGGCTCCATCATTTTCAATCCAACTTGAAGTATTACGTGAGTAAGGCATTACATTCAATTCACGCCATATCTATGTTCTCATCTTTGACTAAATAACTACTGGAGCACCGACATCACAAAGAAATGGCTCGATCTTTGGACTAATGGCCGGTGGCTCTCGTTATACTTTGTTTCTACTATTCGATAGAAGTAGCTCGGATCTTTGACCGGCTTCTGGGCCGTGGCTCTTATACTCTTTGTTTCTATCATTCGAGATAAAATTTGTTGGATCAAATTTTCGACATCTTCTTCTTCCTCCTAATCCTTGAAATTCCTCTCTTCAACATCTCATGTGTGTAAGTGCTCTCTTCGCACGTGCCCCTTACTCCATCATGTTCACCTATGTTAAATGTTCATCATTTTAGCAAATTAATAGATGAAACATCAAAATTACCTTTTTCCATGATAGATGCACAATAATTCTGTAGTGAATTGGAATGCACATGCCTATAAAATCTACCAAGAAAGTAGAAGGTTCTTGCAATCTTGAATTGATGGGAAATATCAATCTAATTCACATTACATGATCAAGTATTTAATCCTCTTTGCTATATAAGTATTCAAAGATGTTCGTTGTGACAATGCCGACAAATAAGGTGTCAGCGATATATATCATCCGAAATGTAAAAAGTGTGTCTCCTTTGATGATATTCCTAATACCGCTATGTTGACGTACCAACTCACAGCTTCAGATGTCTATAAGTGATGTTCATGAGTATCAGACGCCGATCATTTCTCCAATGTAAACTTTGATTTCCCTATCAGATCTTGGAAGATGTAGTTTTCAAAGAAAGTCAATAATCAAACCATTGCGGTCTTCAAGAAAAGCCTCGCTACCTAGCTTCATAATTATATGGAATGAATTACATAACATTTTTGGCATATGCCTAAATTTTTGTCGCTAGGATTGGTCTTGTATAACGGGCTTCACGATTGGTTTAGATACTACAATCATCATCCCACCACCGCCATCGTGTTCTTTTGATATTTCTGCTGACCTAAAAAATGATATCATAATTTACACATAAGAGAACAATGATATTATCATCCATTCTATCAAATGTTTTCTAGTCCAAATGCATTGCCTCAAGGTGCATGTTTAATTCTTTTTTAGACACTTTGCATGTTAGATGGGCCACACCATCGCAGATTTAAGCATCATGCATTTATGATTATGGCCCATATTCATCGCCCACGTTCGAATATACAAGGACCTTCCACATGTCACTTGATGACGAGTAAGTCATCAAGTGTGTTTACACTTTGGTCCAGTCCACAAACAAAGACATGTACACTTGCAAATGACTACGAATCTTTGAATCCAACCTAATTTTGTTCAATGTTTGTCTAACGTAATCTAATCTTATACGATATATACAATAGCAAGTTTCCCCGTCCTTTACTTTTCGAACAAATGGAGGCTTGAGTGCATGGAATAATTTTATAGCAACCCTCTAATTTTGGATACTCTCTAAATCTTGCATAAAATGCACCGCTAATCTGGAATCGAAGCATAGTAATACAAACAATTCAAATGATAAAATGAGAACAAGTGGACCAACCTCAGTTTCCTCCAAGAAGTGGAGAGCATGCAGTATCTTGTTTCCTTTGCAAGCCTAATCTTAATTACATGTTTTTTGCATGGTGAAACTCGGGTCTGGAATGTCCAAAAATCTACTACCTTCAGTGATTGTCTAGTTCTGTTTAAAATATGTTTGGCTTTAGATTGTTTTTTGTCATTCATTGATACTACTTTACTATTGTACTTGCCTTGTTTTTTCCCACTCTTCGTTTGGGTTCATGAGCAATAATTATATATGTGAGCTTCTAACTGACATCATTGAAGTTTCTACTCTAAATTTCTTTTTTCCTAGGCCATTGCTCTAGAAAACCTTAAAACGATATTTTTATTACTACATTATTAGCATATGTAAGGGCTAGTAACATAGGGATGCTCAATGCTATTGCGAACTTCTCTAATTTATGAAGATGGCCTCTTCTTCAAGTGGAAAAACAAGTTGCCTCATCAAGTGAGAGAGAAAAAATAGGATACGTCGTGCTCGTAGAAAACAATGGTTAGTTTAATGTGCTAATATTCTTATTTCTAGTTTAAAATACATCTTTTGCAATTGCAATATTGGTTAAATGCAGCATGGACTCTTCTTCTTCTTCACATTATGGTCTTATTAACAGCTCACATAGTCATTTAGAGTTGTGAAATGCTGTTTTTGAAGAGATAGATATATATGATTCTGATCATATGGATGGACATGCTGGATTTTGTGTGCAGGTTTATGCTATTAAGAATTTGAGACTTGGGGGTGAGATATTTACTCACTATAATTTTTGATGACCCATATCAACTCGAAGACGAAGGGAGCTAGATGAGGGGGTTCTAATTGTTCTACTAGGGAGGTCAATAAAACATAGCCATGTCAAATCATCTTCGTGACTTTAAAAAATTAGATAATGCATTACTTTATAAGTTTCTTCTTCTTTTAGCACGCCACCAACCAAGCGTAACCCTCCCTTACCCTAGGCTATCCACGAGCATCTCCACCTCATCAAAGTCCTGGCGTGGCATAATATTCACCATTAGATCTTCATTTATGCAAAATCTAAGGCTAGGGAAATTAGAAAAGAACCTAAAATTTCAACGGGAGATACGTAACGATGTCGCGAGAGAGCATGGGCGCGTTCTTCGCGGCCTCACCGTGATCTTCTACTCGCTTATTCCAGCCTTATTTCCTTGCTTATGTGGCAACCGCTTGAGTTTCTGATCATATTCTTCGTGATCTTCCCCGAAATCACCCATATGTTCAATTCTCACAAGCCATTACCAAATCAGAATCACTTAATTTGTTTTTTCTCAAACAACATCCCCGGCTATTATTTTCCTAATTCTCTTATTTTAATCTCAAATGTAAGAAGTCAGCCATCGGTTACCAAAGCAAGGAGAGAAGCATTTATGCAAGGTCCAATCCTCCGTAAGATTTTGGCTTAAGTGAGTATTCATTTGCCTTGTTTGCCTCGCTTGTTCGGCTACGCCTTGAGTTTTTGATATGGGATCACCCACATTCATCAGGTTCAAATGCCGGTTGGTCATTCTCAAGCTTTTGTCTTGTGCCACTAAAAATGTTTCGTGTGAGTTGATTTGCCTCCAAACACATATATATTTATGGTCTTAGTGGTGAAAGAGATTTAGTTACATTTTTGTGTCATTCTGCCTTTAAAATATCTTGAATAACATATCATGACATGACATATATAGCTTAAGGTTCCATGTCCTGCTTCCACTGTGATTGTTCCAACCTCAGCAAATTTTAATTATTTCATATTATTCCGAATTCTATTAGCTGGGCAAAAGATTTATGAAGGTTGTGCCAATAATAAATTCTAGAAGATAATCATTTCAAAGGAATTGCAGATGGCATTGTTATGAACCTCCGCATAAGTTGACTCTTTCTGCAGATCGCTTATGCTTCCCCCATAAGAGATTATTGAATTCCCTTGTTTTGGTCAAAGTCTTTACTACGGTGGATACCTTCGTGCCTATGTAAAACCAGCTTTTGTCATTCAAATTTAATAGCGCTTACAAGCAACTCATTGATATACAAAGCATAACAAACTGCCAAAGTTAGCTTTTGTTCTCTCTTTGAAGTATCAGCAAAGAATGCAAGATTCAAGGGTACTTATTGACACGAGAAAAAGCCTTACTAAGGCATATCTCTTTTTACGCCGATGCTCAAGAAGACAACTTGCCTATTTCCTTCCAAAAGAAAACAGTACCAGCTTCTGCCTTCATATATCTATCCTAATTCTCAACCATATTTTTGAAGACATCTAAGAGTTTCATACTTGTTGATGTACTACTATGCACATTCTTAAGTTTGCTACCTAACTTCTCTCTCATTGACTCCTAATTGCTTAAAAAGTGACATCTTTACGGCTTGTGATTGTGCACAATGTTCTTCTAAAGGCGCTTCGCCAAGTCTCCGCCACTATGCGTATAACTAGAAATCATGGCATTTCAAGAACTATTCTTAACTTAAGATTTGTTCAAGACTAATTGCGCATAAATTTAAAGCAAGGTATGTTGTTTCAATATCCTATCATAAAGTTACCAGACACTTGCCATATAGGTCACATTGTCAATTAACCTAGACATTTTTCTCGCACGTTTAATGTTTATAGCTCAACAACTTGCGTACCAGATATCGCATTTTCATTATGCATGTGAATTGTTACCAGCCAGATGTGGAACTGCTCAATGCATAATATTAAAGTGTAATCTGCTGTGATTTCCCCATCAAAGGGATTTTATCTCTACACTAGTAGCAAAGCCATATATCGACATGAAATTGGCCAAGTCTTATAAAGGCAACATACTATTGTTATTTTCTCAAAATTTCCACTATTTTCTTACAAAGGAGCATATTGCTATTCATCAAACAAGCTTATACCATGCACTTTATAGATAGGTAGCTCATGCATTAGCTAGAATATCTTTGTCAATACCTAAATGTATCAAGTATTGCATCTATTTTCTCTCGCGAATGCCTCCACCTACAAGTTGGGAACATTTCAAGATGGGTCTTTCGTGAGGTTTCTAACATCCTTTCGTAAGTACCATGGATCTATATATTGTCAAGTTAGCTGCAATGTGAAAAGAACTCTCTAGTTTCTCAGAAGTTAATATACCATGAAGATTAATTTAGTTCTCATGTTCATATCAAGTACTACTAGTGGTATCACAATGCTAGCCATTAAAGCATTAGACATCGGGCTATTAATCAAGTACACATGCACTATTGAAAGACCAACCAATCACATATAAGTTCCATATGCATGAAAATAAAATAGCCTTCATAACATGCCTCACAAAATTTCAAAGAATGCGGTGATTTGTGTATCTATCTCAAAGGGTACCTCAATCTCCAAATTAAAAGTAAATAATGTGCTAACGCGACTATGGGTTGCTCAGAGTAGAATAAACAAAGCAGAAAGAAATGGGTTTATCCAAGCAAAGAAATTTAATTTGTGAAGGATGATGTCAAGACCAGCAAAGTATGGCTTTGGATCCCGAAATTTAAGAAAACTCCAAATCCCCAACTTCAAGATAAACCCACTTCAAACTCTCTATCCGCCCATTCTACCACAATCCAAAGCGCGTAGATGTGCTCTTTAATCTAAGCCTACAATAGCACATACCAGCATCTAAACTCTTAATGCTAGAAAAGGCACCAAGTAAGATAATGAAACATCTATCCAACAAACAGCCTAAATAATAATGAGCACCTAGCCTAGATTACCAAGATCATATGATTATGAACATCCAAACATACTTGGTTATAAGTAAAAGCAAGTTCATACTTGTAATCGCCACCATAGATAATACCAAATAGCTTCTATTCCAATGCCCAACCAAATTTGGAGACATCATAAACACAACATAATTAAGCAAATAATCCAATAATCTTTAAAACATCATTCTTGTTCAAAATAGCAACAAAATTTCTAAAACCCGAAAGTATTTTGAACTCCTACCACTCATGAGAGCAAAATTACTACTCCTTTGTAACCCTTTCTAGGTAGCCTATTGGAACACAATGTGCACAATAAAGCCAACAGATACCTCAACCCTAGTATGCATCATGATCTTTGTCGAAATCTATCCATAGCTTTTCTATCACATAACATGCTAACAAAATGAACCTAAAGAACCATAAAATCATTAAGAATTTTGAAAACATTTCAGTAACAAGGCCAAAATGAAATGCGGACTCATAAACAAAAGCCTCCAAATTTATATACACTATAAATAATTAGAGAGAAGCAAAATCTCAACTCCTCAAGTAGGAAACAAAGTAAGGGAAACGACAAGCCATGAAATTAAATGTAGGCCCCTCAAGCAATGCTTACTACAAAAGGCACTCAAAGAAAATATCTCCAAGATTAGCACGAACAAAAAGGCACCTAACTGTAGCAAAACCCCTTCTATCTTGTCACAAAGAGAACATTCAACTTAAAAGGTATAAAAAATAACATACTCCAAAACATAAAGCCAACAAAGAAAGGGGATGCAAAATAATAGAGACTTAAACCTCCATTCTCGTATGCAAACAAAGAAGAGAGAGGGCCTTCAACCAATGGACATCTCCATATCCAGCTAACCTAAACACAAACTTGTATAAAGCTCACAAGCACGAGGGCCAATGATGCAAAAGCCATTTAGATTTATTTGCCAAGTGATTTCTTTCTCTTTATTTCCAAATTGCTCCTAGGGTTTAATGGTTTTGTCTCCCCAGTTTCCTTCGTGAACCACTTTCATATATTTAGCACCTCATATCTCGGCAATTACATTCGGGGGCTGCGGATTTGTTAGGGGATATGGTATTGCTTTTTCCCCTCACTATTCAACATACGCCAACTTTATAGTAAGAATCACACCTTGCTCATCATCTTGTAGAAGTTCTCTTTGATCGGCCAGCTTCCTCAGACGCAGTCTCTCACCAAAATGCATGCATTCTAAGATCGCCGGACGCTTCATTTTGGGAGAGACGCAGGCTATATATAATGCCTTTGGACTCTCTTTCTCCACATCTGCTGCCTTCTCACAAAGCAGCCTTTCTAGTCTTAGTTCCCTCTCCCTCCCACCCCTAAGTTGTTCTCAGATTCACGCTTTTCATTTTGATTTCCGACGCATTTCGCTGGCTCGCGATGACCAAAATTTCATATTTGAGAGGTTATGTTGTTTAAGATATGATGTCGCTGCGGCTCTCGCTGCGGATGTTCTCTCAGATTTGAGAGAGGTTATGTTGTTTATATGTTTTATGTCGCTATGGCTCGCTGTGACTCTTTCGCTATTGGAGGATTGTGATTTGTCATGAACCAGCCCCTTTGGGAGGCTTCTTCTCACTGTTTGCCAAGTGATGGCTTCTATTTTTGAGTTATGCTTCTTTGTGTCATTTTCGTGTCATCTCATCCTATGCGCTTTTCTGTAACGCCTAATGCATTCTCGCTTGTTTTCTTTTCTCCTAAGTTTTCACAGTGATCATGGCTATTTCTTTCTTTTTGTTCGGCTTCCCATGGAGTTTGAGGTCTATACTATGCACTAATTACATTTAATTTATTAAGTATAATGCAATACAATGTATAACTAAAGAGTATGCATCAAAAATGCTAGTCTGATGGGAAGCCAAAATGGCTGCAGACACATGAAAAATTCTCAAGAGGGATATGCGATTGGTGCATGAGAAATTAAGGTCTTGCTAATGCAAAGCGTACTCTTTGATGACTTCTAATCGCTACATTGGGAGGAGGACGGATCCTAACTCCATTCCTCATGTGTTCCTATTACTTCATGTTCTTAATATAGCATTTGGCTATGTTCCAAGCTTAAGAAGACTAACTCACCCCAAAACGTAAACCCTACGAACCTCGGGTAACCCAAAGAGTTTTACGCTTTGAGGCCTAAAACCCTATCATTTCACATGGATAACTCTATGGGACCATCTCTAAGTATGCATGCATGGTGTGTATGTACCCAAAAATGGGGTTCGGGACGGTCCGGCAATGGGCTGCACGATCGCAATCGCAAGTCCCTCGCTATCGCAAAAGCAGCCGCTGGCTTCCAACTGCCACTTTGGGAGAAGGGCATATCCAAACTTCGTCTGGCCAGCTTCCCATTGCTTCAGATTCTCAATCAAGTAACATCTCTACTAATGCCCCAAGTGCAATAAATGTAACCTCACCGAAATGTAAACCCTTCAAGAATCCAGGTAACTCACAGTGGTTTATGTTTTGGAGGCCCTATCATTGTCGATTCACTTAACCTGCGGCAATATTCATGTAAAGGGAGGGTGTTGATGCAGAGCACGGACCCCAAAATCCCCACTGAAGTCGCTTGCCCCAAAAAGTCCTTCTTCCCAAGGCCCTCGGGACGACGCAACCTCCCCTCTTCTAACCGTTGGATTTGGCTCCGCTTAATGGACTCTAACGCCGACATTGCCCTAGTGGACCAAGTTTCGGCCCAAGACCACCCTCTTCCTCCAAGAAGCAACACCAAAGTAGCTCTCATGTCCACATACACCGTAGTCAATTGGCCTAGATGGGATGTTGGATAACGCTCGTAGGGCGAGTGTTTCTTTCTTTGCAAAACCGGATCTTGTGTAACTTGCTCCCCAAGGTACTCTCCATCATTCCTGATCATTTGGGAAAATCGAATCGCGGATTCTCGAGCCTCCATGATGCCCTAACGACAAAACACTGGAGCCACAGGACGCTTCGTGACGCCCGCCATTCGGTAGTTTCCCATCGGTCTTGGAATCTTTTGACCTTCCCGGAAGGCCCTTGAACGAGGATTCAAATCTGCCCGGACAGGAATCGGGGTTTCGAGTGTGGTCATTGGGCCAGATCGCTTCACCATGGGAGTGCGCCGCCAGAAAGGCCACGCCTCGAATTTTTGATCCCGCATTCCCCGAGGTTCTGACTCTCCTCTTGTGGAGGCGACGCAAGATCCCGGGAACTTGTTCGGACTTGGAAAGGGTGCCACTTCTGCTGCTCCCACAACGTTGCCCCACCGGCTCTAATGCTAACGCTTTGATTTAGACCTTCTCTCAAAATTTTGAAAAATCAAGGCCGTGATGAATTAGGAATTCAAACTGCAAAAATCGTAATTTAATTTCGTGACAATGCATTTCACTACTTAATTTAAGGAATGACTTGCCATCGGCAAAGCCCCCCACTCTGTAATTGCTACATCGAGGAGGACAGCTCCAAACTCCGCCTGGCCGGGCCTCTGTTCACAAGGTTTCAATCAAGCAGCCTTCTACCATGTCCCAACTCAAGTAAGAGAGTAAAACTCGCCCCCAAAATGCAAACCCTTCTAGAACCCGCAACCCACAGGTTACTGTGTTTTGAGGCTCCCTTCCTTGTCGTGATTCGCCGACTCAAGGCAGTTGTGTTGAGTAGATGGGGAAATCCCTAAAGTCGCTTTTGCCCCAAAAATCCTCAAGGCCTGGGGATGGACGCGCAATCTCCCTCTCCTGAATCCATTTCCTCACATCAGCTCGGGGACCAAGTTTCGTGGCTAGAAGACCACCCTCCTCTAAGAATCGCCAAAGTAGCTCATGCCCAAAGACACTCATAGTCAATTGGCCTAGGATGTGGATGCCTGGATAATCGCCGCGTAGGGCGTGAGTGTTTCTTTCTTTTATAAAACTCGACCTTGTAACTTGCTTTTCCTAGGTAATTTCGGGCTTATTTGACGACTTAGCTAAATGGTCTGGTTATCTCTCGAACTCCTCCTCCGCAGCGTCTCGAATGACAAAACACCCTACTTCTACATACCTATCACACGCAGATGCTTCATGGCTTTGACGTTCTCTCTCCCCTGACCCATCTTGGAATCTTTGACCTTCTCGAAGAAGGGCCCTTGAACGAGGATTCAACGGCCGGATAGGGAACCTGCCCTGAGGGTGGTCATTAGCCGCATCGGCCCACCGTGGAGCTGGGCCACAGAAAGGTCAGTTTCGCACTTTTTCTATCCCCTCCCGGTTTGGACCTCCCCTCAGGAGGTAGCCGCAGTGCTGTCTTGGCCTTGCTTTTGACTTGGGAAGGGTAAATGCAAATTTTGGTTGCCCCACAACGGCCGCCTTAATTCATTCTAATGCCAACCGCTTAATCTAGACCTTCTCCTAAAATTCTCAAAATTGGCCGTGTCGGGCCGCGAATTAGGAATCCAGCTTGGAAAATCGACTTAATTTTTGTACAATGCATTAATTACCAATTTATGAATGCCTCACATCGCAAAAGCCCGACTTCTAATTGCCATATCCGGCGCTGAGGATGTGCCCAAACTCCGCTCTCGACCGCCTCGCTTCCATCGCTTCAATCACAGCTTCTCACCCACGCCGCAACTACAATGCACTCAAAACTCACCCCCTAAAATGCAAACCCTTCTGTAACCCTCGCCGGCAACCCCACGTGTGGTTTACGCCGGATGCCCTCTCCTTGTCATATTCACCGCGGACCTTGTGCCATGTCTTGTCGCGGGAAGGGGAGGGGTGTTGACGCAGCACTCCACCCCAAAATCCTCCCTGGAAGTCGCTTGCCCCAACAATCCTCTTCCCAAGGCCCCGAGGATGGATTCGCAACCTCCACTTCCGTAATCGCGGATTTGGCTCCGCCAATGGACTCGCACGTTGATATCACTCGAACCAAGTTTCGTGGGCTGTGATGACCACCCCTCCTCTAAGAATCAGCTAAAGTAGTTCATGTCTGAAGCATTACACTCAGAATAATTACCTAATGTATGTGGATGCTCTGATCAGTATCGTAGGTATGAGTGTTTCTTTCTTTGCAAAATCGAATCTTTGTAACTTGCTCCTAGGATAATTAATTTGCCATTCCGCATCTAATTTAATCTAAGTCGCACTTCCATTCCCGAGCTCTCCATGGCTTCAAACAACAAAACACTCCTTTCTAAAGTACTTGGCCGCTCTCGACGCCTCCTAGCTATTAAGTCCTCGACCCCATCTTGAATCTTTGGACCTTCCTGAAGAAGGCCCCTTGGAATGGAGGGATTCAACGGTCAGGATAGGGGAACCGGCCCAGGACGGTGGTCACATGCATATCCACCGGGATCATCAGCTGAAAGACCGATCGGAACATTTGGATCCTCAGCCTGGTCTAGATTCTCCCCCTGTGAGGCAGCCCCAAGATCCCGCCTGTTTGACCTAGAAGGGTGCTGCTTTGTTGCCCCACAACCGGCTGCCTCGCACTGCCCACGCTCTACCATTTTGATCAGACCTTCCTAGTACTCAAAATTGGGATATATACGGTCATGAATTAGGAATCCGAAGAAAATCAGAATTCTAATTTCATACAATGCATTACCAATTTATGAATGTCTCACACGCAGTGCCCCAACTTCTAATTACCACATCGGGAGGAGGACAGCTCCACTGCTGACGTCCCTCAGCCACGTTTCAATCACAGTTTCTCACCCACGCCGCCAGAACCGCAATGCATCAAACTCAGCTCCCCTAAACGCGAAACCCCTTCTAAACCCGCAACCCAATGTGGTTTAGGTTTCAAGGTCTCTCCTTGTGAGATTCGGAACGAACTCATGTCACCTTGGACATGGAGGGGTGTTGATGCCGAGCACGGATTCCAAAACCCTCAAAGTCGCTATTCAAAAGTCCTCTCCCCAAGGCCTTGGGATGACCTGGCAACCTCCCTCCGAACTATAATTTGCCTCACAATGACTGAACACGACATTGCCCCGGGGAGCAAGTTTTGTACGGCATCTATGTTCTCACAGCACAAGATGTCACAGATGCCACACGCTAAGTCAATAATAATACCCACGCCACACACCCGCTGGCTTCACCTCGCCTCAAAGTACTAAGACATGGTATATACAAGATTATGACACACATCACACGCCGCATGCATGTGACTGCTGGACACCGGCGCGGACACACGCTGGCCCCTAATATAGCTTACTTGTGGTAGATCGTCAGTCAGTAATATGAGGAAAACGCAGTGACGCCGCTATGCATCGCCTTTTGCGATGTGATCGCCGCATTTATTAATTGACGTGACCTGGTCACGCCAATGTGACGTCACACCCCACGCCACGCTAAATGCCCATTTTGTTGTGAACTACCAAACTATAGTACCAATGGCCTCGCTTTTAGGCAAAATGAGAAAGAACATAAAGATAATTTAGATAGACATGATCGCACAAGGAAAGAACCAAAAATAAGCATCTTACTTTCTGCAATTTGCTAACACTCGATTCGAATCTGTTCTACCTCAATTAGAAGCTAATGTTATAAGAAATGGCATAAGGCTAATATCTTCAAGGTTAGGACCTTATAGATGAGACTGATAACCGGATCCCTTTGGGATATGATCAAAAGAGTTGGGGAGGCCACCATAGAACTATTTATGCTGGGTAGTGAGCATTTACTTCCTTTGGGAAAAGATGGTAATGGGAGAATATCTTCTGAATTGGTTCTTCAAGGTTATTAAGAGGAGTTATACACCAAGATTTCCATTTGCTTTTGTCCTCTAAAAAGAGAAAGCACGCTTCCATGTGGCCTCGGCTACTAAAGTTCCAAGAAACTATCTTTTCCAATTAAGGGCCCTATTCCCTCGGGTCTCCAAAATGAAGTCTTTTTGTTTGGCTTGTCCTCCATAATGTGTTTCTTTCTCTCTCATTACTAATATGATCAAGAGACACCAAGAATGTTCATAGTCTCTCTCAGCTTCCTCTTTGTGGTACCCATGATGAAACCTGCCATCCATATCTCAAGTGCCCAAGGTCAAAGAATTCGAATTACGTCCCAAATTAGCCCCAACCTCAAAATTCCAGATTTGGACACCATTTCCACTGCCAATCACAAGTAACTCAGATTCCAAAGTTAACCCAACCATCCTTCAACTCTGTTCCGTGATTGTCCGAAGCACGTAAATAATGTGGCAATCGCGATAGGTGATCTTGTCCGATGAAGCTCAACTTTCAATTTGAGTCACTGGGACAAAAGCATGGCTCATAAGCACATTAAACTAGAGAAATTTGATTCTCATTGGCTTCTCTTTTGGGGAACCTTTTGGGTCTAATTTCTTTGTTGTCCGCTTTAACTCCTCACTGACCTCAATTCCTTGTGGACCGCAAAGATTTTTGAACAAGCAGGCAAAATTGGGACAATTCTACTGGATGACGCTCCTACTTCACCACATATTCGTGGACCCCTTATTGCTGTTAGAGCGAATTTTCTACCAAATTTCTTTGACCGAAGAAGCATACAACGCTTCATATCTTTGTAATAAGTCATTAGTGCTAATAATCACTTTTACGAGAAGCAGCTCTCCCGCTAAGATTCATGTATTACTACCACAAAGGTAGATGTGAAGTACCATGGTGTTTTATTGGACATTATAGCTGTGTCCCTATTGATGAATTGTCGTTGCTTACCCTTCCTGGTTGAAATCAATTATCAGTTTTTGCTATGCCTATCTCTCATAATTTCCACTCTTCCTGGATGGTTCAATCCCCGCTTTCCCTTTCACTCCTATCGCCTCCCTTTCACACCTCTCCTTCATGCAACTCTCCTCCCCAGTGGAATTGGCTTTGATGAAAGTTCGTAATTGCTTTTGGTTGTAATTTTTTGTCTGGTTTTTTCGGAACCGAGACGGTATCCGGGCTCAGCCCCATTTTGTATGGTTTTAATTCTATGATCATTGTGAATCCTTTCCCTTTTCCTCAAAAAAAAAAAAAAAAAAAAAAGAGAAGCTAATGATAGGAAAACAAGGGAATAGCCAAACAACGACAAAACCAAGACTTAAAGAGACAAAATCCATTTGAATGGAGTAAAAATGGTTTCCAAACTATTCTATGTCAGTGGAAATCAAACCTATTCTTAGATTTGTGTTACTACTCTGTTTCTAAGCACTAGAAAAGATGGAAGATGGCTATGGCAACCGAAAGTTGCATGCCGAAGGCTACAGAATGAAAGGAGCAAATCTGGGAAGGACGATAAAGGAAATGAAAGAGACAGATGGTATTATTTGAGGGTGTTATATGAGACCACCGCATCGCCTAGGCTGTTACGAAGCTCCAGGCTCTATAATATATCGGGCCAAGAGGATGTTATTAGATGGTAACATCATTGAAATGGACGGTTAGGATTGCATCAGAAATTGTGAAACCTCGAACCAGGCTAAGGGCATGAGAGGGCCTGCCAGAGGTTCAATCCAATTCCAGAAAGGAATAAGCCATGGGCATGCGAAGATACAAGTGAAAGTTTCAACTGCTCCACAACCTAAGGGACACAAACAGGCCTCGAGGATTAAAATTTTAGCCACAAGGTCATTAACCATACGTTTATTTAGAAGGAGCCATTAAGGCTGTTATTTATTAACGCTCCCGATGATTATCTAGTTTTGAAGTCTCCTAAGGTATTTAGCTTAACATCTTCTAGCTTATTTCTCTACTATTGTATTCTATTGGAATGCTTTATAAGAAAGCCACTTCACTTTAGCCTTGAGATAATATTTTTGTTGTTATTGGAGTATCCAAAAAGTGACGAAATATCTGTAATATGAACCAAAAACTAAAAACATTGAATTCTAAATACTCTAGTTTAACCTTTTAAGATATAAAAGTTCATCGTCACCGAGTCACATCTACGTATATATAGACCCATCCACGTCTGCTAGGATCTCCGTAGACGTTAAAATAATATCTAACTACCTATCATTTAATAAAATGAATTTTAAAATTTCAAGGTCAATAATTTTTTAATGTCTAATGAATGACAATTTATAAATAGTTTACTAATATAGCATAATAACAAAGGGATTCCAAGGGGATTTGATATGGGTAAAATGGGTTCTAGGGTATCAAGGAACTGCAACACTTCGCTCGGTGAAAGCCACACGCATTCTTCTAGGTAAAATGGCTACTTTGCGCCAGCTTGCCGTATTGTCAGCCATACGGGCTGCCTATAGGGCTAGCTTCCTTCATCTCCAGAGAAAACTAAAGACACCGTTTTTTTTATTTGAAATGTATCTGCTTTATACTTGCGTAAGATGATGCAATATATAAGCATTTGGATTGGTTTTCTAAAATGGAAGATTTAAAAGCAGGATGAGGCAAAGATAAAGTCTTTTCTAGGTTGCCGATGAGATGCCTTACGTAAGCTTATCCTCGCTAGATTTATCATATACATCTGTAACAAACTGCCGCCATTGAAGGTGCGTGGAATCATTAGGAGACCTTGTGTTTGATGGTGCTCCTTGCGACTTCTAGAGATGAAAAAGAAGCATTACTTCCTCAATAGGAGTCGAGGATGGATTCTTGCATGGATTCTTGTATGGATTTTCCGGGTGTATTGAAGAAGTTGGACTTGGTGAAGCTCAAGAGCTCACTCTAGGGCACCGAATTGAAAGGCTGCCTGATCGCTCGGAAGTGCGATGCCACCGCATTGAAGATTGGGCTGCCCACCGAAGAGCTACCATATCCATGCAAAAGCAGGAAGCTCTAGCCTCGAGCTACCACAAGGCATCATTGGTATTGTCTCAAGGTTCGTTGGAGCCGGATCAAGGCCCATGTGCTTATTGTTGTCCAAAAGTTACCAGAGTTGTCTCCTCGATGTTGATCTTTAAAATATCTTCAAAGGCTTTGCCTTTAGCACCTAACCCCATATATACACAACTATAATTAAAAGTTTCCTTTCACTTATTTAGAAATACATATTATTATCACCAAAAATTCGCTAAACACTATCATTACATGATGGTTTGTTCTCACATCTCCAAATCTATTTGTCCCTCTTCTCTATTTTCAGTAGTTGTAAATCACCCTCTTTGTTTTTGTACTTGCAAAGTGCCTTTGAATGGAGGCAAGTCCATCACTTGGATACAGAAAAGTTCCATTTGATCAAACCATTATTGTTTATGTTGTTATCCTAGACAATATTGTTCTCAAACACTTGTGCTTGTATGGAGTTTTTCATATATATTTTCAATAGCTTTCTGTGTTTCTTTTTGAAGTTGAAGTGCCTAGGTATTTACTAATTTTTTTTTTCAATATAACAACTCAAGACACAACTACCATTAATATGGGATTAACACAAACCATTATATCCAATGCATTACCTAAAATCCCCGTAAACCCTTTTGGTTTGCATATTCACATGGGGATTACCAATGACACCGGTGAGTCGCTTGATGTAAGTACATTTGTTCTTATTCCTTGATCCGGACCGCATATAGCCATCCTCGCTCAGGGTATGCCTGCATAAGTTTTTGTATACCGTATATTGAGATTTGCAAAATATAGCATCGAACCGAGCCAATGGATCGCCATTCGGGAAAGGACGGCCGCTATATATATTTCGCGACCGCTATCGGGCGCCTTTCCTCAATGTTAGCTTCTTCTATTCTCGCTTGCTTCAACTTTTTTCAATCCTTATGATCCAATCTTTTCTTTCCAATTTTTTTCCACGACTCTACTTTGATCCACCTTCACTCTTTCCCCCGGTAAATCCCATACCGCGTCCGTTTCATAACCCTTATTTTTCACTCATGGTCCCTAATTTCTACACCATCCACATCTTCTCATTGCCAACTTTTTCATGGTTTCTACATTGATCCAATCCTTCCAATTCTTTTCTCAAACTACTTATAATCATGTATCTTATATGGCCCTGTTTCCATGCTTTTCGAGGTCTTCTACCATATGTTTCGTGACTCCTCCTCACTGGATTTCTCGTGATGTTGTTGTAGCAATCCTTGGCAAGGTATGGTTCAAGATGTTTTTGAAGCAATTTGGGGAACAATCACGGTATGGTTCTCCCAGCCTTTCTTTTCTTTTTCATGCATGATTTATGGCTGGTTTCTTTCTTCATAAGTAATCTTTTTCTCGCTTCCATAGCTTAATTTCGTAGCATCCTGGCACGCCGATTCTAATTCAGTTGGTTACGTTCGCTTCCACAGTGGATTGCGCCGCTTTGTGTTTGTGATTTGCCCATTCTTTATACCGCCTTGCATGGTTTTGCATGGTTTCAATGTATCAATCTCGTTTTGGGTTCGATACTGGATTTGATGACTTTGATTCCCAAAGCAAGATGTGCGGAGGTGCTTATTATGATGGCGCTGTGGATGTTTCTTTGCTTTAGCTGAGGTTACATACAAAGAGTTTCGCCCAGATTCCCCACTTCCTCATCCGCCGCAATTTCATCCATGCACTCCTCTCGCCGCTTTCTCGAGTAGCAGCTGGTGGAGCGTGACCACCCTTCTTCCTTCCCCTAACGCCTTTCTCCCGCCCTTCCCACCCGAGGAGCTGCCACAGCACCTGGCTGGGCCTCCTGTAATGCTGGGATCCACCAGAGGCATCCCACCATCAAGGCTTCACCCGTGGTCGTGCCATTGGGCATTCGCCTACAGGATCGGTGCCACTGCATTTCTTGTCTCTCCATCGATTTTAGCTTTACCTGCCTTTCTTTTTCTTTAAACCTTTAATGGTTTTTGGCCTCCCAGCGGTTCCCTAATTCTAGATTGCAGTATGGAGTGCAACGAACCCGGGCCCGCTTTTCCCAATGTAGTCATTTCTTTACCTCTATGCTCCCTAATAATGCACTACCCATTCCTTATCTTAAACATTTAGGCGCGATGTAAGACATCTCCAATTCTAAACATCTATCATTTTCCTAGCTAACAAGGTTTCATTTGATTGTTGTCTTTTCTTGCACTAATTTGCTTTTCTTCACACTTTTACACTTACTCACTCATTTACTCACTTGGCACATCGCTCACTTGCATTTGTTATTTCTGCCCTTGCTAGCTGTCCCTGCTTCTGAGTTTGCAAAGCTCCTCTATATATGTCAGGGTTCTTGCTTTTGCATGTAGAAAGTGAGCCCCATCATTTCTTACCGCCAAAGTCCTCATAGTGCATTTCTTACAACCATCGCTTTTCTTTCATAGGATTGCCTCACATTTGTGCTTCTAGCATTATTTGATTTTCTAGTAGATCAAGCATTTATAAATGGCAGGTTGCATTGTTTTTAATTATAATTTGCGTGTTTTCTATAATGACATGTCTTTTGCAAGTATAAAATTCTGAGCTTTAATTCTATACGTATAAATAGTCAGGTACGCTAACTGAAATGGTATAATTTGATTTCTTATATGATGCTTCGCCCATATTAGCCTAATTTGGTCCCACATTAATCTTTTGAATCATTATTTTCACAGAGCGACGCTGGAGCTGTTTTATACTCTTCTTTACCGCCCCGCTATCGGATACTTTCACGCAGACTGCTTTTCCACACGCTGTTTTGCATGCTCATTCACATATTTCTAGGGTTTCTCTCGCCTTCACTAATAATGCACTACATCTGTTCACTGTCCTTTATCTTCCAGACCGAGAGCTATTAATTTCTGAGAGCTTCTCTTGTTATTGTCCCCTCGGTCATTCACGCATCGAGATGCCTTTGATAGCGGTCTTCCTCGCTTTAGAAGGTCACTTCATCGTTGAGTTGTTTTGTGGACAATATTCGAACCTTTCTCGTCCCATATTGTTTACTTCTCAAATCTATGCTTCAGCTGTTTTTGATTTTTTCTTTCTTTAGACCCTTTGCTTTTATCGTGGATCTCGGTTTTTAACCATACTGGTTTTGAATGGTCTATGCTCTCCTCATAATTGTTTTCTCCTTTGTTTATGTTCTCGTCACCTCTTTTATCTCTGCTTTGTCTTCGTGGTCTTTTTCCCCTGATGTTGTCTTCGTTTTCATAATTCTGGCTACACCGGCAGTCTCTTGGTTTATTTATCTTTTATTGCCTTTTATACTGTGGTCACCATCTTTCGGGTTGCATTTGTCTCTCTTTTAATGCTGATGCATTCCATTTCCATGGTAGGCTGCGATGGGCTCAATTATGTTATTTCTCCTGGTTACATGTATCTCTTTTTGTATGTTATTTTTATAATAGTGGTTCCCAAGTGGTTATATGTGGCATTCTTTTTGTGTTTAGGATTTCCCCATGGTGGTCTTGTCTTTTATCTTTTGTGACCCTCAGGTTTTGTATCTTATGTGTGATGCACTGCTGGACTTGCCTTCTCCTCAAAAGTGGTATACACGTGCGGTATTCTGGTGGTATTATCTTCTACATTCTAGGTTTCATAGTTGTTGGGTTTTATTTTTTGCACTTGTGGTTTATCTTGTTTTTGATGTTCGCGACCTTCAAATGCTTGTCCGGTTATTCGTAGTTGATTTTCTTTGTTTATGTTCGGCCCTATTTCACTTTTAGTTTCTTTCTGGCTCATGGGTTACTTCCAATTGCGGCGAATTCTTCTTATTTCCTTTATATGTCGATTCTCATGGCCTCATTCTTTTGATTGCTCCGAGATTTATTCACCACATTTACCGGGTTGCACTTTGTCTTTTTGCCGTCTCCGCTGTTTTACGTGATTGTTACCCCGACTCCTGTGTGTATGCCATCTTAGTTATTTTCAATATTGCTACATGGTTTGTGTCTGGTATTCCATATGCTGCTTCAGGGATTATAGTAGCATTATTCATGTTGTTCTTAGCGGTGGGATCGTAGGAAAGTTCTTACAATTTTTCTACCATAGTTTTGTCTGTGGTTTTTCTTGTTGATTTGTTCATTGGCTTGCATTTTCTCAGATGTAACTTTGGCCAAAACATAACTTAATTGTCTTTTTCCACTCACCGGGTGATGCTTTTCCATCCCCGTATCCTTATGCATTTCAAAGTACCCTCCACATCATATTTGATATTTAGCTATATTCGCACAATTTTTTTGTTTATCATGCTTGCACCTCGTACTGGGTGATGTTTCTTTTCCATCCTGTATCCTTATGCATTTGTATAACTCTCGTATTATCAAGTATTTGATATTTAGCTATATTTGGTACTGAATAATTTTTCCGTTTTATCATGTTTTTTTCTTCCAACTGAGCAACCGAAACGGAAGTACAATGATAA